>LR746264.1:1276877-1654377 GCA_902729315.2 Spirodela intermedia
GAGGTAGAAGTTTGTATGTGAACGAACATGCATTCATTCTACCTGTCTATGTGACATCTTAGTCATAGAATCATACCGTCATACAATAACAACCAACATCCATTGGTACTACACAACGGACGTCATCCTCATAGGCATCAATACCTCAAGTAAGACTAAACACTATTGTTAGACAAAATATGTGTGGAGTTCACCCATGATATCTTAATAAGGATTAGGGTGATCTGTCATTAGCATCCTAATTTAGTGATGACATCTTGCGATATGGCACTAATACTACTACCACTATCTACAATGCATTTGGAAATAGTTGGCCCAAACTTGACAAAAATTTGGAAGATAGCTGACCACCTAGGGTTCTCCTCTCTAGCTGATTTGTCAGCAGCGGCGGAGATTTGTTGGCAGCGGTGTAGGTGGAACCGTAGGGCACAGGGAGTTGTAGAGCGGTGATGATGGCAAAGGAGGGCAGTGCCGATGGGGGTGATTGGGGTGAGATGGTGGTGATAGTGGCTGGTGGAAGGGGTAACAACAGCAGTGGCAGATGGAAGACGGGCCAATGGAAACGGCAACGAATAGTGATAGTCGAAGGAAATGAACATGGCGATAACACTTCAACTGGGAGCACGGGGTCCTCACAACCAACCCTACTGGGGCGATGAGGTTCACAGCCAGCAACAAACAGTGGAGCTTATGTGAAGGTAAAAGAAATCAATCACTAACTGTTCTCCAACAAAGACGAGATGGGCCCTTTTAAATACCTTAAAAAGCAAAGCACAGTAAGTAAAGTAATGGAAAGCTTAAACAAAGAAAGAACATGTTAATAGTAAATAAAATCTTCAGCTGCTGACCTGATGCATTGGCATCATGATCTCCGGTGGTCTTCTATGCCCAAAGCTGCTTGGGCTGAACTTGAGTCCTCTAGTGAACCGGCTGACTCTAGATTGGGCCCCAATCCTACATCATTTCACTCCTAACTTTGGTCATCATTTAAAATCCTATATGTTGTAATTTATGTGCCAAAAGTTTGTTTTATGCTTCACATCCGATGTGACTTTGTTGCAAGTCATGAACCTTTGAATACTATTGTCTCATCACCAATGTGGTTCTTAGTTAGAAGTAGTTGACTAATCAACATGCAGTCAAGAGTGGCTTTATTGTAGTTGACTTATAAGTTTTGACCTTACTGGAAAAGGAATTAGTGGTGGATATTATGGACTTTTTCTTGGGCATTCTTCAAAGTGGGTAGATCATTTTATTGGATCACAACTTTGACACCATTAGGGCCTGGTGAAAGTCAAGAATATTCAACATATCAATGGTTAGTAGATCTTGATCAAGCAACAAAGGAGTAGAAGATATCAAAGACTAGGCAATATTCACTTCAACTATGACACATGAATTACTAATTGAGTGCATGAAGTAGGATGAATAGCTAATCAAAAGGCAACTAGTCAATGTGCTTGATAATCTTACAAGAACAGAAGAAGCAATGAGTAAGAGATTGTAACTAGTAAGCACATAGACAAAGATGCACATAATTGTCTACAAAAAATTTGAAATCTTATTTTTTTATCATGATAAATTTTTACTATTGATTGGGTTTGGGGAAATCTATTCCTGTGATAGATATTGATAAATATTTATCACTACAAATTAATTAATTATCTCTTTGATTTTTACATTAATGAATTATAATAAGCATGAATTACTATATCTCATCATATTAGAGCAAAGGTCAAAAGATATGTATAAATAACTTTAAACTTAGTTATATCTACATCATGTAGTTTATGGATTTAATTAATAATGTTTTTTAATCTTTTTCTAAGATTTATCACTTTGAGAATGTATCTTAATTTCTTAGGAAAAAGGATTTAAAATTTCAAAATTTTATTTTTAGGATATTAATTTCTATAGATTTACCAAAGTGAAAGGAATTAGCATAGAATGTTAAAGCTTAAAGCTCTCATGCATGAGAAAAAGCATATTATGGTATAAAAAATTAAAAATAGTGTCCAAAAGATTGGGCTTAATCAAACCACAAAAAGCATAATTCAATCAATTTTACAATGCTCATCCATTTAAGACCCAGCATAATATTGACCATCTTTGGAGAGAATATCAAAGGAATTACCATTCACTGTGAGGCCTTGATTTCAGGAGATGAGAGACTGATGAATCTTACCATTTTGAATGTTCCTGTAGTGATATGCAAATGTGGGGTAATCTGTGTAGGTAGCTAAAGTTAAATAATGATATTTTGCGAGATGAAGTTATGGGGGCCTTTTCTATTGACAAGGATGGTTCTCGACTTCTTGTCAGTATAGTCTTGAAATCTTAGGGCTTTCAATGAATATTTCTTGGCCACTGATTTAGTGGAACTTCAAGGTTTGGTTGGGCTTCGTCCTCTGTGGTAGCGTGCCTGGTTGAGTTGGTGTTTTCGTCTATCAGGTTGTCTGCTCCGCCGTGTACACATGCACAAAGAAATATATATATATATATATCATGAATGTTCCAAAGTTTTTCTATAAAGATCGAGTGAATGCATGGGTTTCTGAACATCCCACCTTTTCAGATAATATCTAATATTTTCTTAGAGAACTTTGACACAAAACTATGATATATTGATATGCCGAGGCTTTGATTCAAGCAAACTTGGCCGACCGTAAATTCCCCACTGATGAGAGAGGGAGAGAGAGAGAGAGATGACTGAGAGGTTGGCCGTCACTCTATCTGATCAGATCTTCCCCTGCTTTTCCAGTTGTTCCTGTCCAAAATGGAAAGACCCACTTAGCAATCCCGTCAAAATCATGAAGAAAGGAGAGGCTTTCACAGGGTTCAGTGAAAGCTCTCTCTCTCTCTCCCTCTCTTCAAGAGGGGTAACTGGAAAGCGTACCTCTGTGACAAAGAAGGCGTGAAATCCATAGGGAACTCTCTTCGGGAGCTCCACGACAGCCACCGGCTCTGCAGACATCGTCTTCGCATCGATAACATTGACTTCGGACTTCCTGCAGCGATAGCGACCGAATGTTGTCGGGGGCAGAAGATCATAATTAGAGAGAGAGAGAGAGAGAGAGAGAGAGAGAGTACCCTGTTTTCTCATCATGCACAAAGAATATCAAGTACCCATCATCCTCATCAGACGAGACTCCAGGTTCACGAGGCACAAAGACGGCCTCGGAGCCGAACCTCCCGGGCCCCAGATGAAAAATGCCCTGCACATTTCCCCCTACTTCGAGCTTCTTCTTCCCGGTGATATCCGGCTCCACATGGAGATCGAACTTCACTATGCCTTTGATCTTCGTCACCGCGTGGAAAATGGTCCCGTAAACGAACCGTTGCTTCCTGCATCCACACCGAATTTTCCAAAACCGCATGAACGAGAGATCATCGATTGCGGCCAAGATTCCATTTTTAGCGAGGATTCTCTTTCTATCTCTGCTTTGGGCAAAGGGAACAGACCGTCCGGTGTAGCTCTCGTTGATCCGAGGGAAGTCGACAATGGAGAGTGAGAGCTGCTTCTGAGAGGCGGCGCCGGTCTTCATGTTGAATCTCATTTCATACCTGATGTGGAAAGGAGAGAGAAACCCGATCGGTCAACGAGTCTAAAACCTGGCTGGTACTTCAGATCGTCAGATCACATACAACTCGTTCTTGAAGTTGTCAAGCGTCTCGGATGCGTCTCCATTGATCATATCCAAATCTGGGTTCTCAAGGCGGCAGGTAATCAGAACGACCTCCTCGTCCTCCTCCCAGGCGTTTGCTGCCAGAAAGGAACAAATGGATAATGTTGGAGATGAACCCCCAGCTCAGAAAACATCCATCCACAGTATTTGGGCCAAGAACCAACACAATGCAGTAATATAAAATATTTATGCATATATATATATATATATATATATATCTGTCTATGTAGAGAGAGAGAGAGAGAGAGAGAGAGAGAGAGATCACCGTTATGGAATATGAAGCAATTCGGAAGCTCAAACCACTTGATTTGGAGCTCATCCTTGGCATATCTGGGAAGAATGCCGAATTTGGCTTTCTTAGATGGGTCAAATGAGAAGATGATCTTCCCTTCTTTGACCATTTCCTGCGACGAACAGAAGCAGACAGCCGGATTCCATTTCAAAACCAGGAAACAAAGCATTGACTTGAATTCCACAGTCACTTGCCACTAGAGCTCTTCAAGCAAGTTCTTCAAAGAAATTCAAGAGATGCAAGCCTTGTGAACTCGCGAAGCACCTTTGGGCGGAAATAAAGAGGAAGATCCATAAAGATTGCATAGTTCTCAGTGATTGCAAAGTCGTGCATCATCACCGATTCTGGTATCGTTATCGGGACAGGATCGAGCATGATGCCTTCTTTTGTCACGACCCGGTAGGTAACATATGGTGGCGACTGAGAGTAGCCGAATGTGAACATCTCATCTGCAACATAGATGAGCCTCCTAGATTCAATTCAATCAATCATGTTGGAAAATCTAGTAGAATATGGATGCGATGAGCCCACTATTATTCAGAACATGCAGAGCATGCACCCATTATGCTACGTTCATAGAAAACTTTTTTTCTTATTGATTATTACAAAAATTAATTAACTTGTTCTTGCAATCTGGGTTTAATTTACGAAATTTGAGCTGGATGATCAACCAGCTATCGCAGTGACAGCACCTTCCTGGCATTGCCAAGTGACTTGCCTGGTTGATTCTCATGTATGAATCATAAAAAACTTCTTGCTAGGCAGTGCCTTGATCACCTTCAGGTGGACGATGGGCATTGGGACGAGATAGCATCAAACCCTCACCTGTGAATGGATCCACCTTCGGATGAGCAGTGAAGGAATGTGCTAGCCGTCGGTCATAATCCAACAGCCCAAGTGTCTGGAGATCTCCATCTTCCAAAATCTTGACGACATCTGTTCGAGGAAATCGGAAAGGTCCCATTAATCTTCATTCAACTAGACCAAATCTTAGCTATATAATTTTTACTAAGGGATTTAATGTTTTCGAAGGAAATTCACAGAAAGGAAGAAAAATGGAAAGGTGCTTACAGGGTTTATCACCTTCTGAAAGGGCTAAGAGTTTACCATGATGGTATACAAGAGCTGTGTTGGCTGAAATCAGGCTAAACCATGAGATCCAATGATCAAAAATTAAAAAAATAAAATGAGAAGCAGATTCAGCTCAGCTTTAAGACGAACTTTAATCAGGCATACTCGTTAAGCTTACCTGTTCCTCTTCCGTATGAAAGATCCAAGATTTTCAGTTTTTCTCGCAGTTGAGAAATATAAACCATAAAAAGCCCAAAGAATCCTTTCAGGTCTCCACCCTGATGATGAAAGAGCAACCACGATGAAAGTGTTTTCTCTATAAGACATTGAACAGGCGATAAAAGTTGAAGACTGGTGCCTAATAATCAGTCATTAGAAATTATGATAGTTCTGCCTCATTATGTTCTCCAATTTTAATAATGAGCAAAAAATATTTATGACTGTTCGAGAAATTAGAATGTTCCATAATATGTTATTAGGAAGATATCCCAAACAGGAAAGCTAATCGACGTGAAAACACGGTTTTTTACACCAGATTACCTTCATGAACTTTGCCCGTCCGAAATATTCTTCCTGTTTAAGTCGCGAAGTCTGCACATATCTTGAGACATAGCTCGCCTTCCCATCTTTGATGCGGATCCCATGAATCATTCTTCATAACCATCGTTTTAAGAACGCATAAAGGCACATAAAATTCATCAGTGAGCAAACTGGTTTTTGCAGATTTTTTTTCAGAAAGATACACATGGCGAGAAACAATATAGATTTGATGAATGAGGCTTCCTCCGGGAGGGACTCCGAAAAGACCTACCCATCGCCATCAAACCTGAAAACAATGCAAGAACAGAAGCTATCATCACAATAAGGTAATTGAACAATTTTTTTCTAGAAGGTAATCTACGTGCATGAAAGATGCGCTCTTAGCAAGGAATCAGAAATAATAATGGCGGTTTGGCAATACAGGCCAATTTGTCAGATGCAATGCCAAGCTTCATCTCCCAAAAATCACACAGAGGATAGGGAGCCCAAAGATCTTGATGAATCATAATCACTGACATTTACTTGGTGGGCTCTTGAATACAAGAGATTTACGACAGTCTACCACAAAAAGAATCAAAATATGGAGAAGACAAATGATGAGTCTTCGACCTGAGACCTATCGCAGAAATGTTGATGCTCAACTACATAAAAACCGAGTTGTGACGTCCCATGCAACTATAAAGCTAGCAGCATTCTTCACAAAGACAACAAAGTTACCAGTGGTATTCAGCCACCGGAGGCAGCTTGGGGTTGGGCCCTACTCTGACGAACTCCCCATTCAAGCATTCCTGGCCAAAGAACAGGGAGAAAGAAAATTCTGCTCATTGCCGGTGACAAAGATGGAATAAGTTACTTTCTTCCAGCTTCTTTTTTCTTCTTTTCTTTTTCTCAATGGTCTAGAAATTCGTAGGAGATACCGGGAGGGTCCCTCTGATTTTGAGTTCTCTACAGGGAGGCGTCTCCTCCAGCACGGGGCCGAAGTTACCGGAGAGGTAGTAGTTGGGCCTGCCCGAGTGACCAGTGATATGCACAACCACCCTCTCCAGCAGTTCCACCGCCGCCGATAGGACCCCCTTTCTCGGCTTCGGCTCCACGGAAACGATGCTTTGAACCGCTTTCCCCTCCTCCACGACCATCTCCGCAGCCCGATCTCCCCTCCCTCACGCAGGCAACTCGCCCAGCCTGTGATGACGGCAGAAGAGTTCAGCACTTGGGAGAAGGCCCAACGGTTGGAGTCCATAAAAGAGTGGACATGAATAATTTACCGGGATAAGAGATCTTGGTGAATGACGACACAGAGAGGGCCCCTCCTGTCGTCTTGCCCCGTCGCCTGTGGACGCCGGAGCCGTCGCGTGGCGTCAACTCGACTGCTCCTCTTCTTCGACAGAGGGGATCCTCTCCCATTTCGGGCTCCGGCGGTGGTTCTAGGATCTTTTCTATTATTGTACGACTGCGCTGCGCTCTCGTTCTGGACCACCCAAACATAAAAATAAGCACCGTCCTTACCAATAAAATGAGGTTTTACACCTTCTGGGTCACCTGGAGAATTGAAAGCGAGGATTCAAACGATTTTACGCCTAATGGGTCTCCCTCCTCTCTCTCTCTCTCTCTCTCGATCTCTCGATATATATATATATATATATATATCGCGTGATGGACGAACATAACGGAGAAAAAAAACGGATGAACGCGATCGAGAAAATCTCGGAAGAATGAAGATAAACAGCTACGGAAAACAGAAGCGGGAAAAGCTCGCAACAGAAAACCCCGGGAAACCAAGAGTGATCGGAGAAAAATCGCGGCGGAATACTGGAAAAATGAGGAATAATGGGAAGAGAAACCGGTACGAAAAAACAGGAACGAGCGCGGAAGAATAAGCGGGGGGTTCTCACCAGAAGTACAAGTATTTTGGACGACCCATCAGTGAACGTTCTACTGCACCGGAACAGAGAAGCGATGAGTTCGACGACAAGAAGCCAGCTGTACTTCGCCGGAGAAACGAGAGATTTCGACGACGAGAAGCCTGCTACTTTTCATAGGCAAAACGAGAGATGTGAACGACGAGAAGATTGCTGATTTTGGCCGGAAACAGTGGTAGAAGACGACCAAAAAGCTCCCTGTACGAAGGTAGGCAAAGAAGAAGACGAACCGCATTTAATGCGGAGAGAGATGATGCGTCCACGGGAGAACTGGTCAGTAGAATATGAATTGGTTGCACCACTATCATTTCTCCTATTTTTATTCATTCTTCAGGCTTTTTTTAGCATCCCTCATTTCACCACTATAATTTCTGTCTATTTGAGGGCCAGGATCAGATATTTCATCTCTGTGTTCTTAGAGGTAGTTCTTCTATACTTCGCTCACATCTAGTGAAACTTTCACTATTGTCTGTGGACGTAGGAGGTCAACCTCCGAACTATGTAAAATTCTTGTGTTTCTTTGTCATGAGTTGTTCATTTCTTGTTTCCTTATTTCATAGCTTCAGTATGTTTAAATTAGACATTTTATTCAAACAAGTGGTATTAGAGCCAAGTTTATTGAATATGGAGACATGAAATATTTCTCGCATGATTAGCTTGAACCAAAACAATATGATCATATGAAAACGAAGGATAGAAGAGCTTTTGTATTGCAAGACCTCTACAAGGAGATGGTGGAAGACCAGAGGCGACATCAATTGATGATTTAAAAAAGTTAAATCAAAAGACAATTGACTTCATTAGGCAATGGCTCGATGATATTATTTTTCACCATGTATCCAAATAGAGCTCTACACACTTTCTTTGGAAGAAGCTAGAAAGTCTTTATGTGAAAAAGACAATAGATAACAAGGCATTTTTTATCAAAAAACTTGTAAATCTAAAGTAAAAGGAAGGTACTTATATTACTGAGCATTGGAATGAGATGTAAAGTACTAATAACCAGTTAACTTCTATGAAGATGAGTCAGCTGCAAGTATTGTCACTTCTCAATTCTTTGTCTGATAGTTGGGAGACACTAACGATTTCTCTCATCAATTCCGTACTAGATGATATTGTCATCATGAGTGAAGTAACAAGTAGTTTGTTAAATGAAGAGTTGAGGAGAAACTCAACTAGTGAAGCATAAGCATTTGTGACAAAAAATATTTGTGAGCCTTTGAGGACGAAGACCACAGGTGGCTCTACATGGTATTAGTGGTGTATTATATTATGTCACATTTATTGATGACCATTTTAGAAAAGTTTAGATATATCCTCTGAAGACTTAATACCATGTTGTTGACATCTTCAAAGGGTTTCAGATCAGGGTGGAGAGAGAAACTAATAAGAAGCTGAAATGAATAAGATTAGATAATGGTGGTGAGTACATGAATCTATTTCATGAGTATTCTAGGTAGCAAGGTATTATTCATGAGATGATAGTACCGGGCACTCAACATAATGTAGTTGTAGAGAAGACGAATTACACCATTATGGAGAAGACTAGAAGTATGCTTTCACTTGCTAAATTACCCAAAAGGTTTTGGGACGAGGCATTGAGGACAATTGTTGATCTCATTAATCTTTCTCCATCTGAATAGAAATGTTGCAGATAATGTGTGGGCATGAAAAGAAGCTTCTTACAAACACTGTATTTGGTTGTTGTGAATTTGCACATGTTCTTGACGTGGATAGGTCTAAATTAGATGGTAAGACAAAATAATGTATTTTGTTTATACTTACATGACCAGTTTAGTCACAAGTTGTGGGATCCAGAAAAGTAGAAGGTGCTCAAAAGCAAAGATGTACCCTTATTTGAAGATTAGAGCGTCTAAGATATAAAGAAGGAATCAACAGTCAAAAAATCTACAAAAGCTTTTGTAGATTATGACCAAGCTACTCCTCATGTGTATCATGATGAAGGGAGAGATATGCAAGAAAATAGAATTGAAGCTGATGTAGATTTGCATACAAGATAAGTTGAGTAGCAAGAAGTGGGGGAGCTGCCTCTAGTAGTATCTCATCTTAGAAGGTCTAGTAGACAACATCAACCTTCTCGAAGGTATTCACTAGATAATGAAGATTGGTTACTAATGCATGTGAATTAGAAAGTTACCAAGAGACACTAAAGAGTAAACATAATGAAGATTGGTTAGCAGCTATGAATGAGGAAATAGAAATGTTGCAAAGAAACCTGACATATGATCTTATGGAGTTACATAAGGGGAAGAAAGCGTTGAAGAACAAGTAGATTTTCAGGTTAAAGACTCTAGAGAATTCTTCTTTACCAAAGTATAAGGTCAGATTGATTGTAAAAAGTTTCAACCTGAAAACCAATGCACTTGTTCTTCAAAGCTTTCTTCCCCTTAGTCAGCTTTATAAGATTATATGTCTAGTTTCTCTACAATGCTTCTATTTCTTCATTCATAACTACTAACCAATCTTCATTATGCTCACTCATCAATGTCTCTTGATAACTCCTAGAGGTAACTTCCCCCACTTCTTATTGCTCAACTTATCTTGTAGGCAAATCTACATCAACTTCAGTTCAAGTAAAAAGTATTAACTTTGACGAAATTTTCTCACATGTTATTAATAAACTAAATCTTATATGCCTAGAAATATTAAATCTTGGTATTTTTTACACAATTAAAAGTCTAATGACATATTTTATGATAAAGAATAAATCTAATTGATTATTTCTGGATTCCTATACATGTATTCCTTTTTCTCATAGACTCAAACATGTTTCCAAGGTCAAAAGTCTTGAGAAGAATCTTATTGAATTAGGATATTATGAAATTATGCTTTGAGGAATGAAGATAAAGTTTTTGGATTTTTCTATAATTTTTAAAACCCAATTAAAGGTCTAAGTAAGGATGCAAGAAAGTAGGAGCAGGGCACCAAGAAATGGGCCATTATTTCACCCTAAAAGAAGGCCCAACGCAAGACTACGACAAAGCCCAAAGGAGGAGAAAAGAGAGAAGAAATGGGTCATGATTTCAAGGCCCAACTTAGGACCACAACTAATCCCAAAAGAGGAGAAGAGAGAAAAGAAATGGGCTACGATTTCAACCTAAAGGTAGGCCCCACAAAAGATCATGACTAAACCCAAAGGAGGAGAAGAGGGACCCACATTTTCAGCCCATGAGAGGGTACCCACTAACGTGACCTAATCATTGTATAATAAATCACATAAATTTAAAATTTATAAAATTAGAAAATACTAATTTTTAAAAATTTTAAAATATAGTGGAATAAATACAGGGTGAGCTATTGCGTAATGTCAATGACCTCAAAGGCTCTCCTTAGACATAGACGACATGAACACTCTTTAGATCTTTTTGAGAAGTTTAGAAATTGATGAGGTGGGTCAATGAATTATCTACAATGACTATTACTTGTGAAGCAAAAATACAGTGACTTGTAGAAATACGACATCTTAGGGAGCTTTATCTTTAAGTCTACAGAGCAAGAGGAGACTCTTCATTACATTTGATATACTCTTACGAGGTGGTGACTCATCTCTCGATAGATTGTCCATTTCTCGACGATGGCTTATTCGTCAATCAATCGGAGATAATTTATTTGATGGATTCACAATTTTTTATTCAGAATTATTTGACAATTTAGGGTGATGATACTTTGCAAGTCGTATTGACGAGATTTCATCGTTGATTTAGCAATTATGATGGTTTAATCATTGATCGATAGTATGAAGGAAAATTATAATTTAATCAGACAAAAAATGACTTTTAGTTTTGGTGAAATTCAAACCCTTATCGGTCACCTACTTGTATTAGAGAGAGTGAAATACGTACACGAATGCCTTTATAAGGTGATGTCATAAAGGTATCTCTTTCTCACAAACTAGGGGTATTGTAGGTATTAAAAATTATTGAAAGCCTCTTGGGAAGCTGTGAGTAATTTAGTTCTACATCAGTTATTTTTTGAGTTATGAGATGAATATCTAGTAATATAAGATTTTACAATCAATAACTCTCTCTCTCACACGTGTATATGACCACTCCTTATCTCACACTCAACTGACCACTAGTGATGTACAAGGGTAGTGATATACACGTCCTCTACCCCTCCTTAGCCAATCGAGGCCCTTGCTCGTGGCTCCACTTGATTGTGCTTCCAACTCACTTGTGGGCAAAGCTGGTCGGTAGGTCTTCATTTTTTTATATTTTATTTTTCTTTATTTATATCAAAAATAAAATAATAAAAATTATATAAATTTACATAAAATTATATAATTAGCCAAAAAATTAATATTAACTAATGAAAAATTACTTTTTATAATTTAACATAAATATAAATCTATTTATCATGAGTTAAGACTTAAAGTAAACTATCTTATGAAGATTTGTTAAATGATAAGCAAGTTAGTTGATGTGTGGGGCTGAATGTCAATATGAATTCTACTAAATTACTATGTAGGAACTTGAAGTATCTTCTTGCTAAAAGTCTAATAATAACTCAAGTTGGGGGGGGGGGTTTGATGACATGTTGATTATCATGTGAAAAACATATTTTATTCAACAACTTAAATCTTATGATCTAGTATATAGTCATATTAAAAAATAAACATTTCTTATTTCTTTAAATATTTTATAAAGTTTAATATTTTATAATTTTTTTAAAAACATTTCACTAAGTTATATAATCATAATTAATTTTTTACTGATATGAGAGAATTTTAGAATTTTTAATATCTTTTTATGATACTTAGGAAGGCGATATATGCTTCTACAAACGAGATTTGATATAAAGATGATGCAATGAAATCAAGGGCCGAGGTGTTGACATGCAGCATCACCAAATGAGATCAGAAGCTGTCGAGAGTGTGTCTACACGATTGACGGTAGATGAAAGATACTTACCAAGGGTGCAGTAGATCTCAACATTAAGGAAGATCTTACAACTACGGCAAGATCTCTAAATCCAACGCTTAAGATTAATTCAAAAAGAAATCGACTCTCAACCCCATTTTATCACGACCAAAAAGATAAGAAGACCCTCACTCATTCACAGCCGTAGATCAAATGATCTCAGATAAACCAACTTACACAAAGGCAAATATCACCTAGCCTTACACATTTAAGCTGCCATTTAGGGGTGGAAACCAAACTTTGAATGCCTCGACATTTAGTCGGCTCGAATGAAATAGCATTAAGGTTCTGCATCGATTTGGATGTGGTTGAGGTTGATTTAAGCTTTGATTCGCAGCTAAGATTGTTGGAGAAGCATACTTGAAGAGGAAACCACCTGGCCTTGGCAAAACATAGAGGTTCAAGGTAAGTTTTCCCAAGTTTGACACATTCCACATGTGAACAACCATCTAGGTCTTCATAGGTTAGAAATAGATAGAGATATACTTTTAATCTCATATTACGATTCTTTCATGGGTGTTTGCCTCCTCAATCGTCTCTCACATCATCGTATTTCTGTTTCCCCCTTTTTTTATGGTATATATCTTTCTTATTTATTGTCACCCCTTCTTTGTGTTCATATTGTCTCAATATATCAATTAAATAGAATGGTAGCTACTTCTCGCTTAATTCTCATTTCCTATGGATCAATCTTAAACTTACCACAATACTTACTTATTTTAGTATTTTAATTAGGTGAATTTTGGATTTTAAATGTTTTTGATTAACTGATTTCAAGGTATTTAAACGACCTTCAATTTAGTTTTATCAAAAGCCACGAGCTGGGCTCGAGTGGCAAAGGAGTTTATGCACGTGTGCGTCAATCCCCTACCATGTCCCGGTGGTCAACTGGTCGTGGGGTAAGGAGCATCATATACACTTGTGCGTGCGAGGGTGAACCACCATTTTACTTTCTCTCAAGATAGTCTTGGGCATTATTTTATTTCAAGAGAAGGGATCTCTACTAAGAGGGTGTTACTTTGATATATATTTAGTTTAATCAATGAAAACTTTTCGATATGAGACTAAATGTTTTCGTTTGTTTTAGAGTAGTGGTCTAGAGCGTGGTGTTATCTAGTGGCGCCTAGTGGGCCACGTTACTAGATAAAGTAGATCCCATGGTTGATGAATTACCATGATACCCAAAATGTAAAATGATCTATTGACAATTTGTGAATCTGGTCTCCCTCAGCATACATGTGACCATAAACAATGATCCGACGGCAGTCAAAGCGCCACGATACCAAAGACTTAAGTTCTCGATTGGCAGTAGTTCGTGGCGAGTTAATCTAACATTACTCAATGTGCTACGTGACTAAGCACATCTGATCTGATGGCTTGCAAAGTACCACAATATTGGGAATTTAAGTTCCTGCACGTAGCATTGTTAGGGATATAAAAATAATAATTGATTATTATCTAGTAAAATAGATATTATTAATTATCTTTAAAATTCTAATGGTAGTCGCAAATATGGAATCTATTCTTTCCTCCTTTCATGCAATCAATACCTCTAGTGATTGACGAGCTCGTTCCTTCCTCCTCTAACTACACTCAAGGTCTCAAGCGAGTGGTTAGCTCTTTCCTTCTCCCCCTTGATGATGGTAATAGTGTGGTCGACCCCTCTTTTTAGTAGATTTCTCCAACAAGTGGCATAGTGTTTCTAGACAATACTTCTATGACTTCCAGTGTGATGTGATGTGTCCAGACGAAACCAAGTTGCCATACCGATGTCTCTAGTTGCCCAGAAGGTAGACTAAATTTGGGTAACGATTTATTTTCTACGTTCAGTATTTATTTACCTACTTTTGTTATTTATTTATATTTTATGACAAGTTTTTTATGTTTCATACATATTTTGATAGAAATTAGTAAAACTAATTCAAACTTTGATGAATGATCTTCATTCTTTTTTTGAATCCTCTAAAACTTGTTTGAGATCAAGCTAAGATCATGTTCAACTTATTTTCTATTGATTTTTACAGTGGAATTTTAACTTATTCATGTTCTTAGTGCTCTATGAATAATAGATATTTTTTATTTTTGAACACGAGATCAAGCAAGGTGGAGACATTCAAGACTAACCTCATGTCATGTGTGTGAATTTTCGAGCACACATTCATTTAAAAATCATGGTCACCATGAAAATAAGTTGACCTTGTTTCTCTCTTTCTTTATTATCGTCTTATTTCTCTCTCTCTCTCTCTCATGAGACTTCTTCTTCTCTCTTCATCTCTTGTGAGTGTGTTACTTATCATTACTATTAATAATGAATAGGTTATTCATCAACTAGATGTATCTAATGCCTTCTTACATGGTAAATTAAATGAAATAGTTTTCATGGATCAACTATTGGGTAATCATCATTTTCAATTTTCGAATCATGTTTGCTTACTTAAGATGTCAATTTATGGCTTCCACCAAGCACCAAGATCATGATTTACTCATCTTACATCTTATTTAAAACAACTTCAATTTATTCGATCTAAAACCGATGCCTTCTTATACTTTAAATCTAAAATAATTATGTTCTTTTTCTTCTAATTTATGTCGATGATCTTCTTATTATTAGGATTGATCCAAGGGACATGAATGATACAATTCAGTCTCTACACTTAGAATTTGCTCTTCGAAACTTAGGCCCTACTAATTATTTTCTTGGTATAGAACTTATCAAAGGCACTGATGGTTTTCTCTTATCTTAATCTAAGTTTGTAGCTAATATATTGAATAAAATGAAAATAATCAACTTTATACCAAGTTTTACACTCTCCTCTACCAATTCTTCCACAATCACTTCTAGTGGCCCTTTCTTTGATCTCTCATTATATTGTGGTATTTTAGGTGCTCTACAATACATTATAATTTCTCACCTTGACATTGCTTTTGCAGTTAATAGAGCATGACAATTTATGTATAACCCAACTGAAGCACACTAGTTTTTTGTGAAACATCTATTTCGCTATCTCAAGGCACAATTGGTCATGGTTTGCTGTTACGAAAACATTCTTGCTTTTTTACTTAATGCTTTTAGTGATGTAGATTGGGCAAGTGCATTTGAAGATAGGAGATCCACAAGTGGATATTTGATCTTCCTTGGATGCAATTTAATCTCATGGAGTTCTAAGAAACAAATGACCATCGCCCTCTCCAACACTAAAGTAGAATACAATGCTCTTGCCAATGCAACTGTGAAATTAATCTGGATATATTCTCTTTTGCAGGAACTAGGAATGATGCTGTCCTTCTCGCCCACTTTTTGGTGTGACAATATCAGAGCAACCTACCTTGTGGCGAACCTAGTGTTTCATGCAAGAACAAAGCACATTGACATAGATTTTCATTTTTTCTGTAAGTTGCATCAAATCAGTTTCAAATCTCCTTCATATACAACAAAGATCAGCTTGCTGATATAATTACAAAAGATCTTCCAAAGCATCAATTTATCCAGCTTTGAGACAAGCTTCATGTCGTTAGAAGGCGTGAGCTTGAAGGGGCATGATAACAAATTACTACAAGCACATCATACTTCCAATAACTCAAATCAATAGACTTACTGTAATAAGCCAATGCCAGCTCAGCTTAATCATTCTTGATCACTCTATTACACACCTATAAATATGTTGATATATCATAGATGTAAAGGATAGGTTTTCATTCAATAAGTATATTTATCTATTATTTCTTCTCCTCTCTAGCTTCATCTTTGTTATCTCCATCTTGTATCTCTATATCAAGAATCCTTACAATTACCACTGTTGCATCATCCAAAGACTCACTCTCACTCTCATTGTCTCTCTATCATGCTTACTCTCACTGAATGATCTAATTGGCTTTGAGGGGCTCTCTGATAAATGCCGGATTCAACTCCACGGTGTGTTGGGAGTGAGGTCTCAAGTGGGGCAGCAACCATTAGGGGAGTAGATGTCTTTGTCCATGTAAGTTTACCCTAGCCACGTGGTATAAGATGGGGGAGGCCACCACCTCTTCTCAGTGTACTGAGTGTTGTGTGTTGAGCATTGGGAAACAAGATTCTATCACTCTAAACGAAGAAGAGAGAGTGGGAGGCAATTATAAACAAACATTGTTCCACATCTAGGTAGTGCAAAATAATTCTAGCGCCAGCAGCATTTGCACATAGAGTGTTGTGTTGTACAAGCGATGTGGCAGGTGGCATTGTGGGCATACCTAGGTTCATGTGGTGTGCATGCCAAGTGTGCAGCCAACACAGAATGGAGAGAATATTTGAAATTTTCAGATCAGCCTCCTAGAGAGAGAGATAGTTGAAAAATGTAGAGAATGATTTAGTAGGCCATAATGGGCCCTTGGACAAACACATGCATCCAACTATGAGTCACAAGGGGGTTAAATGGGTGAGTTGCAAATGGGTTACAAGGGGGGCAACACCCTCAGAGAAAATTTAGTATTAAGGCCATGTGTCTTTTTTCCTTCTAGGATCAACAAGTTGACATTAGCTATGACACTTGGATCTACAAGCTCCTTTAGTGGGTCTCCTCAATCCTTTGTATTGCATACTACATGGAGTTCTTTATCTACATCATGAATCTTAGATACAACTACTACCATCCATATGACTAATACTTTAATTTTTTTCTTAACATATAATCCTTGCTAAAGAAGTAAAAAGGTTTGTATTATAGATGGATCTTTGATTTGTGTAGTAGGAACAAACAATGTTAGAATTGATTCATTGGGTATTATTAGGAATGTGTTACACATTCCAAACTCTCTACTAACTTGATTTCAGTCCAAAGATTAATAGGTAATATAGATTTTAGGGTACCTATTGATAGTGATATATGTGACATATATGATAAGGTGATGAATAAGAGGATTGGATGTGATAAGTGTGATGGCCTTTATCAGCTTAGGACACTAAGGTGTATGTATGCAGCAGACTCACAACCATTATCGGGATGTGGAGGCAACAGCCAGAATGCCTAAAGAACTATTATTGTATCACTATCATCTTGAACATCTGTCACTTAAAATATTAAAACTCATGTTTCTGAAGTTGTTTTTGAATGTTAAGGTTGATACTTTTAAATGTGATTTGTATGAACTTACAAAACACAAGAAAGCACCTTTTAGTTTGAGTAACTTGCATAATACTACATTTTTACTCATTCATAGTGATGTGTGGGGGACCTTCATCTGCTCCTAATATCTTAGGAGCAAGATAGTTTTTTACATTTGTAGATATTTTTTCTCAAATTACCTAGATTTATTTATTGAATCATAAGTAGTTAGTAAAATTATCTAACAAGTTTGTGTACTAATTAAGAATAAATTCGAGAGTATGACCAAAAATATTTAAGTTGAATAATGTTAGAGATTATTTCAATCATATTGTAAATGATTCCTTCCAAAAGGAAGGAATTATACATGAATCCTCATGTGTCAATACCCCACAACAAAATGGTGTAGTTGAAAAGAAAAATGACCATCTATTTAAAGTTACTAGAGCATGTCTATTTCAGAATAAAATGTTGAAGATGTGTTAGGGACAAGCCATCCTAATAGCTGCTCATCTTATATATCATATACCTACAAAGTTTTAAGGTTCAAGGGTCCACTTGATGTACTACTATCCTATTATCCTTAAGTAAAATTAAAAATGAATTTAGCCCCTATAATTTTTGAATGTGTGGCTTATGTCTACAACCAAGATCCATCTAGAGTGAAGTTTAAACCCAAAACATTAAAATACATATTTTTTGAATACTCAAATACTAAAAATAGATATAAATGTTATCATCCTTCATGAAAGAAATTTTTTATGTCAATAGATGAAATTTTTAGTGAATGTGAATCCTTTTTTCACATTCAAGATGAATCAATTGAGGGGAAAAATACACAAAAGAAGAATGGTGAGAGACAAGATTCAACTCCCCCACTTATTACCATAGAGGCTACACCCACCCCATGACAATGATTGTGGTCGAGTGGAAACTAGTGAATCTCCTATGTTGGAAAATAATTAAGAAAACTTGCCTATAGCTCTTGGAAAGGAAAAAAAAAATGTTTTAGGAAGGCTAAATATCCCATTTACAATTTATTTCTTTTAAATAGTTGTCTCCAGCTTATGGAACATTTCTTACCTTACTTTATACTACTTGTATTCCATCAAGTGTCACTGATGCATTAGCTCATAGAGAGTGAAAGAAAGCTATGGATGAAGAGATAAAATTGCTAGAGAAAAACTAGACATGGGAAATAGTTAAGTTGCCAATAGGAATAAATTATATGGAGTGCAAATGGGTTTAGACAATCCAATATAAACTGGATGGAACCATAGAAAGGTACAAGGCAAGATTAGTCACTAATGACACATTTGCTTCATTATATATTAGTAATTGTTGGTATATATTATTTAGAGACATTTTCCCAAATGGTAATGACAAATATCGTATAGATACCATATATATACAATATATATATATATATATATATATATATATATATATGTACCATATATATTTAGTCGCCAATGATACATTTGCTTCATTAGCCGCCAAGTATAGTTGAGATATACAATGATTTGATGTTAAGAATATTTTTCTACATTGAGAACTTGGTGATAAAATTTAATTCAAAGAATGATGTGATATATAAGTTAAAAAAGATATTATATGGACTTAAACAATCATTGAAGGATTGGTTTGGGAGATTTTCAAAGGTGATGAGAGATATTGGATATAAATCAAGTAATGGAGATCATACTTTATGTATTAAATATTCATCTTTATGGGGATTTGTAATTTGCCTAGTCTATGTAGATGATATAATTGTGACCATAAATGATTAGAAGGAAAAATACTATTTGAGTAAGTGTTTACTAAAGGAGTTTGATATTAAGGTGTAAGGAAAGCTAAAATATTTTCTTGGCATAGAAGTTGCTCATTCTAAAGAAGAGACTTTTATATCCCAACATCAATACATCATTGATCTTCTTAAAGAAATCAAATGCTAAGATGTAAACCTATGACTTCTCCTATATATCTAAACCGTAGATTATATTAAGATATCAACATCTTGTGAGGAAGTTGATATATCTCTCACATACTTGACCTAGTATTGCATACTTAGTAGGGATCCTTAGCCAATTCATACATAAACCTAGAGTAGCTCATTTATTACCAGTAGATAGAGGTCTCCAATATTTGACGTGAACTCATGGGAAAGAAATTATATTTAAAAGGAATAATAGTGTGGATTTAGAAGTTTATACTGATGTTGATTTTACAAGTTCCATTATTGACCAATGATCAACCTTAAGATATTATATGCTCTTCAAAGGGAACTTGATCACATGAAGTAGCAAAAAACAGCAAGTGGTGCCTCATTCTAGTGCAGAATTAGAATTTAAAGCCATGTCACTAGGAACTTATGAAGTTTTATGGGTGAAGGCTATCTTAGAAGAACTTAGAGTCAAATGAAAAAAGCTAATTAAGTTGTACTATGACAATAAATAAGTTATAAGTATTGCCCACAATTCAATACAACATGATTGAAACAAGCACATAGAGAGCAATCGACAATTCATCAAAGAAAAAATGGATGCATAGATATATGAATGCCATATTTGCCCACTCATAACCAACTAGACATCCTACCAAAGGATTAAATGGATCTGTTTTTCATAGATTGACTTCCAAGCTGAGATTGACTAATATTCACTCACCAGCTTGAGGGAGGATGTAAAAGAAGGGAATCACGTTTATACCTTATTGTTTTTCCTTTTTATATTCCTCTCCCTTCTCTCTCTCTAAGTGAGTTGAATACAGTCCAATATAACATACACAACCATTGGTTTTGATTCACTCAGTTATGGCGTATAAAAACCAGCGACTGAATAGGTTGCCAGTTAATATAATATTTTCTTCCTTATTTCTCTCTCTTTGGATGAGTGCAACAACTCTTTTCTGCTAGTGGCTTCTCTCTCTCTCTCTCTCTGAAGATCAGTGCATCTATGGATTCAACACCCATGAATCACTAGAGTTTTCTCACCCTTGGAGATTTAATTCGATACTTAGTGTGAAGATTATTTGAAATGTTTTTGATTTAATTCTTCATGTTAATTTGATGAGGTCATGTGACCGTCACAGAGAGACATTCTTGGGTTGAGTTTGTCATCACTCCTTACACATACATATGTGCCAGTTTTTTATTTTCTAGGGGTACTATTGTCTAATAGTAACTCATGTAAACTATAATCTCAATTAAGACTTTGAGCAAGATAAGAAAACACAGCTGTCATAATATTGTGGTGGGCCTGCACGAAGAGGATATAGTTCAAGCTTATCCAACTTGGAAGTGTGAATAGTGACAAGTGTTTCTTGTTTTTCCCTTATCTTGGGTGTAGTGTCTCCATTTTATTTTTTTCGTATTGCCTCCCGTTCAACGGTGGGATTTTAATTAATCTTGTGTGGAAATATATATAGATGCCGAAGCCCTCTATTAATAGTAAAACTAAATAATAAAAATGAAAAACTCTCTCTCTCTCTCTCTCTCTCTCGCTCTCTCTCTCTCTCGCTGGCTCTATATCTAGATTTATA
The DNA here is from genome assembly GCA_902729315.2 of Spirodela intermedia. Taxonomy (NCBI): domain Eukaryota; kingdom Viridiplantae; phylum Streptophyta; class Magnoliopsida; order Alismatales; family Araceae; genus Spirodela; species Spirodela intermedia. Next base: position 1,297,944 of record LR746264.1, read on the forward strand.
TATACATGTTCATATGCCTATCTCTCTCTCTCTCTCTCATTCGCTTGCTCTATATCTAGATTTATATATACAGGTTCATGTCTATTTCTCTCTCTCTCTGTCGCTCGCTCGCTCGCTCTCTCTATATCTAGATTTATATATACATGTTCATGTATCTATTTCTTTCTCTCTCTTGCTCGCACGCTCGCTCTATATCCAGATTTATATATACATGTAGGAGCTTAGGGAATCAAGCATTGCATGGTTCTGCTGCAGAGGTGTCAATCGATCGTTGGAAGATGATTTTGTATTTTATTCCTTTGGCCGCCGACATGGTTCGGAGAACATAGCGACCACCTCGGAGAAGTGGACGCACTGACTGAAAACGAGGAAATGAACAACAAATACAATAGGGGAAACGGAGTACTACTTTCAATGCCAGAAGCGAGCCCTGAAAATCACTCGCAGAGGTTAAAATGAAGAGAAACAATCTTCCATTGTCAAAAGTCAACAATGAGAAGCACATCTAGCTGAGGTATCAATTTAGTCTCAACTTGTTGGAGGACAGAGAATTGTCACTTGAAAAGGTTAGCAGGTGGAAACAGGCAGAAGACATTTTGATGAAGACAGACGTCACACAGCAATCGAGGCTATAAATGACCTCAATTCATCTCCAAGACTAGTTGATTGGACACGTCGCACAAGTTTAAGTTTTATTTTTTCTTGAAAATCAGTCTCTAAGTGTTAAACTTTTGGTGCTGTGGAGAATGAATTAATGGACTTTAATAATCTCTTGGGTGAGTGCGCAATTTTTGTATCAAGGGCAACGTTCGCCTTGTCACTACCTATTTTTCCCAACCCCAAGACGAGGGTGAGAAATCGCCGCCTCTGGGAGTGTACGAACACTGTATGCTGTGTGCTGAGGCCTATGTGTTGAGCTGTAAAACGTTTCTGCTGGTCATGAAGGAAGAATAACCTTGTGCGACCGTGGTGGAAGGAGGTTTAACCTAGCCACATATATCTGAGATGCCCCTGTTATCTTGGCTCTCTGCCTTACCATCTGTCTCGTGTGTATGTGTCGAGGAATGAAATATTGCAGTTATACCATAACTATAATATTATGTTTACGTATGTCTTTATTTACTTCGTTAGTTAGACCCTACTGTTCACGAGCGTATCGGATCTGGCTATCGGTTTCACATGCCAAAACCGGATCCGATCCTCTCGTATTGGGTCGATATTCGTGTACCCGAAGCTCTCTGAGCCTGAATTTTAATTTCGCACCTTTCTTTCTCTCTCCTCTACATGAGCCAACGGCTCTCTCCTCGCCGGCGGCGTCTTCTCCGGCGAGCTTCAATCAGAGCGGTTTCAACAATATGCATTGCTCATCCCCTGTGCGAAAAGGAGAGTGCTCGTCGTGTCCCAAATAACCTAGGCAGCAATCGACTTGGATGCCTTGGACGCCTTGGAAGCCAGAGCTTCATGTATCATGAAATTGCCTGGAGACCGTGAAGACTTGAGCGACTTGTATCTAGCATGTCCAGAAGACCACGCCATAAAATATTCAGTAACATCTTGTCCAGCAGACAATGAGGCGCATTGTAAGCCGAGTCAACGTCGTTCCTTTCGCAGCACGTCACCGAGAGAGCTATCCACCTCCAACGGAGATAATGCCGCCGGGACAGTGCAGACCCGTCTACACATACGGGAAAATAGGAAAGCTTCAGCTGCGGCGGCTAATAGATGCTACGCCAACACTGGCGCGCGCATGCAACAACTCAGTCGGAAGTGCGTAAATTAGCCGGCGGCGCTTCCGCCGCTGAGATCGACACATGGCGGCCGAGCGAAGAATATTGAAAACGTTTTAAATCTTTCACGTTTGACGAAAGCCGGCAGATAAGAGAGATGAACTGACGGATGTCCGAGAGAAGGAAAGTTGACCGAGCAATCAGAGAGGGAGTCCCGTCCGGTAGGCTATACTGAACTCACGCAGCAGCTCAAAGAGAGGGTTGTAGCACCCCGTATTAACGGCCCCGATTACCTTAGGGTGGGTTCGTCACATGGTGCTTCTCACGAAGGAAGGCGCCGAATTCGGGACGCGACGACACATGCACGGCGGTAAAAAAAAGGAAGAGGGACGGGGCGGCAGCGGCGGCGGCAAGGCGACCCTTCCGTCTGTCCCACTACCATCTCTCCGTCCATATCCTACGGACATGCCGGAAAACCGTAAAAGTTGACATGGAAGTTTCTTTCCTCGGACGCCCAAGCTCCGTATCTCTCTTCGCAGCTCTATATAACCCGCGCGGAGCTATCTGCCATCTACCACAACAAAATCCAATATTCAGCCCTCCTTCTGAAGGCCAACCTCTCTCTCTCTCGACGTCTCCTTATCCCTCTCTCGAACTAGATCACCTCCACACACGCACACCTCTCTTGAGCATAGGCGGCGCAGATGGGCGCGCAAAAGCTTCTCCTCCTCCTCGCCCTCGTGCTTCTCCTTCGTCCGGGCGACTCTCAGCAGGAACAGACGTTCTCCGGCGACCCCTCATTCCGCACCGGTCTGGACATCACCGACTCCTCCGCGGTGAGAAAACTGTCTCCGGGGACGGCCAACGAACGGAGGCGGTCTACTCTGGGAAGCGCAAGCACGGTGAGGAACGTGAAGGACTTTGGAGCGCGAGGCGACGGATCGTCGGACGACACCAAGGTAGTAGACCGGTCAGCAATCTCTTTCGTCTCAGATGAGAATCTCCTTCTAAACCCCCGCGGACCCGCCCGTCGATTATCTCGTCTGCAGGCGTTCGCCGCTGCCTGGAAGGCGGCTTGCTCTTCCTCAGCTCCCGTCACTGTGCTGGTCCCCGAGGGGAAGGCATACCGGCTCAAGCCCATCGCCTTCTCCGGTCCCTGCAAGTCTCCAATCACCGTAGCGGTGAGACACGACAACCCACTCCCCAGCTCCCCTCGCACCAAAATCTTATTGCGTCGCGCCTCCTTAGACTCCCTCTGTCTTTCAACTGTCGCCCACAGATCAAGGGAACGATTCTCGCCTCCGGAAGGATGTCCGACTGGGACGGAGCGGACCGCAGGCTCTGGATGCTGTTCGACAAGGTCGACGGCCTCAGAGTGGAGGGCGGCGGAACCATCGACGGCAACGGGCCGGTGTGGTGGAAGGTCTCCTGCAAGGTCGACTCCGCACAGGTAGCAACCCCTCTTACTTTCTCCGCTTGCGCACTCCATGGCACTCCCAGCGGAAACTCCTTCCGTCCTCGGCTTTGCTCCTCTCGACCCGCTGACTGACTCGCCTTCTGATCTTTCCTCGGTGCGACGTTAAAAAGCCGTGCAAGGGTGCACCCACGGTACTTTCTGGACCAGACTCAACTCGTTCAGTTCGTGGATTCCGATGTTTCCGCGAGCTGACTTCTCTGGTTGACTCCTTGCAGGCGCTGACGTTCCAATCCTGCCGCGGCTTGACCGTAACCGATCTCAAGTTCAAGAACAGCCAGCAGATGCACGTCACCTTCTCGAAGTGCGCCAACGTCCGGATCTCCCGACTGACCATCTCCGCCCCCGGGAACAGTCCCAACACGGACGGAATCCACGTCTCCGGCAGCACCGATGTTAAGATCAGCGACTCCGTCATCAGGACAGGTCCACCCTCCGCCTCCTCTTCCTCGGCCTCCCCCATCCGAGAAGCCGGAAGAATGCGAGCCGTGACTTCGCTTTCAAATCCTCCCTGTAGGTGACGACTGCATCTCCATCGTCAGCGGCTCTCGCTCCATTACGGCCACCAACATCGTCTGCGGACCGGGCCACGGAATCAGGTACACACATCTCCCGGCGATGTGCTGGGATCTGCTGCTGGCCTCCTCTTCCTCTCACCCCCGTGCTCTCTCACTATCTTCTCCCCTCTCCCGCCTTGACTCGTCTCATCGGCGCTGGCAGTATCGGGAGCCTTGGAGCCAACGGTGCGGAACACACCGTTTCCGACGTCTTGGTCGACACGGCGCGTCTGGAGGGAACGACCAACGGAGTCCGGATCAAGACCTGGCAGGTAACGCCATCTGACTGACTACCCAACCCGAATTCTCTCGCGCTCCGTGGACTGACACTGCGACGACGCCGTCGATCGGTTCTCTCCCTTCAGGGTGGAAAAGGGTACGCCAGAAACATCATCTTCAGGAACATCGTGATGGACAACGTGAAGAACCCAATAATCATCGACCAGAACTATTGCGACTCCCCCAAGTCCTGCGGCGAACAGGTGGAGCATGCCAGCACCGCCCTTTTCGTCTCTCCTGCTTCCCGCTCTCTCTCTCTCTCTCTCTCTCACTCTCGCTTTCTCGCTCAGTTCCTCTCGTTAATCTTCAGTTCGCCCTCTGCCGCGCAGAAATCCGCCGTCGCCGTGAGCGGAGTGACCTTCCAGAACGTCAGGGGGACGAGCGCCACCGCGGTGGCCATGGACTTCGACTGCAGCCGCACCGTCCCCTGCCGGGGGATAACGCTGCAGGACGTCCACCTCGTCACCGCGAGCGGAGCACCTGCCAAGACCTTCTGCCGCAACGTCAACCTGTCTAAATACGGCACCGTCGTACCGTCGACGTGCTCCTCCTGAAGACGCCTGCTTCCGTCCCGGAGGATGGAAGAAACAAATTCATTCATTATACCTCGTACACGAAGACGACAATTCATTCACTATACCTCGTACACGAAGACGACAATTCATTCACTATACCTCGAACACGTAGATGACAATTCATTCATTTCGTTATAGCCCGGACCTCGGTGTCCGATTGTAACATCGTGTAAATTTGTAACCGCTGTAGCTTCTCAACGTCGTGTAAATCAGACTCCCTAGTTTAATTGCACAGAAGCCTCATGCTTGTCACAAGAGCAACCCGCAGCTACTGTTCCGAACAAGTCAATAGAAGCATGCCTCTGCGTACTAGCGACCGGTGGAGACAGGCGAAATAGAGAGAGAGAGAGAGGCGTTAGTGTGCGGAATGCGAGTGCTCCTCTCCGAGGATCGCTTCGTCTACGATCCGGTCCCCGTACATCCATCCGGTACTGGGCTTGTTTTGGACTAGAGCACTAAACCCTTTCCGACGTCACGGTTTACTCGCCAATAGATGCGTGGCGTCGTTCAAAAACGGCTCGTGTCTCGATCGTTTTCCTCGTCGTGGAACGGAAATTGGGTGTCGTAGCGCGTTTTCACATGGCATGTTCTGTAAACACCGAGATCTTTTCCGTCATGTCACAGAATATAACGGTCGACACGGATAACGCAGCCCATCAGATACAACGAGGAATATCGAGCATTTCATTAGACGAAGAAGACGGCCTTATTTCGTAAAATGCACCTTGTCAGATACCAATGCCAGGTGATGCGCGATCGGTATTCCTGTTCATTACCAGACCGTTGGAGGATCATGACCTTAGCGATCGGAGTGGGCAACGAGGTCCAGAGAGCTTGCGCCTCCCTAATACACAATACAGGGGAGTTTGCTATTTTTCTTACACTACGGCCGACGGTTGTTGTTTCGAGGCGCGCGCATTCGAATGCCGTTCCACTAAAGAATTTCGCACCCATCACAGCTTTATCGGATAAAAAAGCTCAGAAATACGCCGCACTTGGGGCTCTTAATAGGCAGATTTTATTACTCAAGCTAAACCCGAATGAAACCGAGCTCAAACGGAGGTCGTGTTCGTCCGTCAGGATGTCACCCGGAAAAATATTACCCGCACGTAATGTGAAGCCGGTTCCGTCTCGATTGGCCATATCCCCGGGCTCTTAGAACGATCGTACCTCAAAAGAAGAAGCTTTCACCCGCACACAAGGGATTACGGCGCCAGAAACGGAAGTCTTGCGCACACTGGAGAAACAGCTTCTCGGGTCGGAGTGAAAAATCGCTCGCCAGTGTTTATCCGGTGTTGAATGCGCGACTGTTGCCACCGTCGTCCGCTGCGCAATATCCCGAACGTCTCTCTTAGAACGAGGAAAAGAAGATGAAGAGGATCCTTCGGTTAACAATAACGCACATCCAACACCGTACAAGGATATCTGGCGTTCCGCGCTACGGTTCACAACGCACAGACAGGGGAGTCCCGTTTGTCCACGTCTATCAGACAGTTTATTTGACACCACGTGGAAAAAAAGAATCAGAGGGCTCAACAGAGGCGAGGACGGTTGAAACACCTGGGTCCAGAGGCGTCGAGCAGGCCAGGGTGAGACAACGCATAACTCTAACACCCGATTCCACACGTGTTCTCGTCATTTCTCCTACGGGCCGTATGGACAAAAACGGGCAAACGGTGCACCTGGCAGCCACCGCAAGAGAGAGCACGTTGTCGGTCTCCTTCTGGAAACTCTGCTGGCGACGCGGGCCATGGTCACTGTTCAGTTGATCCTCCGCATTCCCGACCGCATCTCTCGGTTACGACGACTGACAACTTCGGCATCTGAGGACGTCATCTCCTCCCCGTGGCCCTCGTCCCCTATAAATAGCGTCCGGTCTCATTACCACCGTTGCAGCGACTGAAGACTCACTCTCGCTGTCTCTCTCCCTCTCTCACTCTCACTCAGTGATCTAATCGGCTCTGATGACCCCTTGCGTTGGGCTAGAAAGACGAGTCTAACCATGTAGGCGGAATCTCCGAACCACGTACATCTAGTGTACCCTCCCTTATCTCTGCCTCTCTCCCACTCTATCTCGAGTGTAAGGGTCACTTGATCAACCCTTACTTTTAGGAGAGGTCCCTCCGGACCTCATCTCACCCTTAAGCCATTGATTAGGACTGGTTTCAGGTACAAAACCAGTCCAGCCCCCTTTGTAACACGGATATATTAAAGGAGGGATTGGGGGAGGCTAAGAGATTAAGGGCACGGTAATCCCTTCCTCTCTGGGGGCTGGAAACAGGATTCCGGCTTCTCCTCCTCCGCTCCCATCTGGTGGCCGGTATCAATGCTTCATTAACTCCATATACTTCTATACCTTGTTCCTCTCTTGACATTGGATATTATTTCTTCTCCTTTTGTATACTGGTCATGAGGTGTTCTTATCCTCTTTAGACCACAGCACGTTAGACTTCTCTCTGCATTTTATTACCTCGTGGACATTCTGTCCTCATGCTCCCTTACTTCCGGTGCTGTATCAGGCAATTCCCTAGCCCATTCAGCCCTAGATCTGGTCACATTGCCCAACATTGAGTTTGCACATCTATTCAGTGGTGCAAAGATGAGGACGTCCGTCCCCATCAGTGGTATCATAGCTGCTGGTTTGTGAACACGTATTTTGTGGTGAGCTAGGTTCGAGTGAAAATGTGGGAGGCGCGGGTGGAAACAAACATTTTTTCGAGAGCTGGCAGCGCGAAGCATGCCGGCATGGGCAGCGGCCTTAAACAGGCATGCGGCGTCGTACAAGCAGTGTGGCACGCGGCGGTATGGTCATGCGTGTACAGTACATGCCTGGATACATGTGGTATCCAATCGCGGTGTGCAGCTAGTGCAGAGCGAAGAGGATGTTTGAAGTGGGGAGATCAGTCTCCTTTGAAGATCAGTCTCTAAGTGGGAGATTGTTGGAAATATGGAGAATGATCTGATGGGATCTCCGGGGAACACGCGGATCCAACCCCATAGTGAGCTGGCGGTTGGGCGTCCAGGTGGGCAGCACCCTCGGACCAAACTTAGTATTAGGGGCACGAGTGCCTTCTGTCCCTATGGTTTTACCTTATCTCGTGATTTAAGAGGGGGAGGAAGCTGCCGCCTAATGGTAGTGTGCTGGGTTCCCCTCCCCTATCTCTTGACTCTCTTCCCGTCTATTTTGAGTGTGCACATCTGGTCAACTGTGCAAGGACGAAGACACTCGACTGCATTACCGTAGGTCACCAGAACTTCTTACCGTTCGAGATTAGGTTTCAAATAATGGTTTATGTGGTGATCAATCGAACCGTTTGTAATTCAATTCTTCATGATAATGTAAGGACTGGACGTGAGAGTCATAGAGACACATCCAAGGGCGGGGATTTGGTCTAAGTGAGGGTTAGTGTGGAGATCAAGAGAAATATTTGTAAGTGAATTCTTCACGTAAATCTGAGGAGTGAGTGCGAGTCATAGAGGGGGGGGGGGGTATTCATGGGTTGGGTTTGTCGACACCCGTGAAACTCATACATGTGTCAATTTCTCATTTTCTAGGGCTGCTCTTGTCGTTGAATAGGGTATTTAAACTTTAATCCTGATGAAGATTGAGAGCAGGAGAAAAAAACTATAGTCATGAACACATTGTCATAGGCCTGTCGTGAAGAGGGTATAGTTGTGGTATATAGAACTTGGAGGTCTGAATGATGAGAACTGTTTCTTGTTGTTTTTCTCCTACGTTGAATTATGTTACTGGAGACGTCGCACAAGGTAAAGAAAAGCTTTATTTTTTCTTGAAAATCGGCCACCAAGTGTTAGATTTTTGGAGTTGTAAAAAATGAGCTAATTGACTCTAATGGGGCTCTTTGATAAGAACGCAAATATTGGATTAAGGGCGACCTTGTCCTTTGTGCCTAATGGACTATAATTCAGACGTTGTCTCTTTCTCATGAAGGAAGAAAAACCTTGTACGACCGTGGACGAAAGGGGATTGTCTAGTGCCCTTCTATCTGTCTCGTGTGTGTATGCATTAGTCAGACACACATCCGCTGTGCCAGAAGAAGCGGAACCCTTGTTGTGTGCCAGATAACCTAGTCAGAGTTAGACTTGGACAGCCTGGACCTCAGGGAGACTCTGAAAACTTAGCGATTTGTATCTAGCAGGTCCAGAAGCCCACGCCACAAAATATTTAGTCTTCTCGTAAACATCTGCTCCAGTCGAAAACTAGGGCCAATTGCAAGCCCAGTCCGCCGTCGTTCCCTGCGGATCAGGTCGACAAAAGAAAAGTTAATTCCGCCGCGACACGGGAGAGCCTCCGCACATTCGGGAAAATAGGGAAGCTGGGGCCGCTCGTCCTTCCCCTGCGTCTCCGAGTACTGCTGCGGCAGCTGATGCGCCAGTACCCTTCGCTCGGCCGGCGGCGGTTCCCGCCCCAGAGGTCGCCACGTGCCCGCTGAGCGAAGGGTATAAAAAGCGTTTTCAATCTTTTACGCTTGACGGAAGCCGGGAGATAGAGTGACGAGTTGACGGATAAACGAGAGAAAGAAAGTCGACGGAGCAATCGGAGGGGGAGTCACGCAGCACCTCAAAGGAAACGACGGTTCGAGGACCGGGTATTAAGGGCATTGACATTCTTCAGGTGGGTTCGTCGTACGGCGATCACACGAACAAAGGCGCCGAATTCTGGACGCGGAGACGCATGCATACGGGGCCGAGGAGAGAAGAAGGGAGACGGGCCGCGGCGGCAACGGCGAGGCGACACTTCCGTCTGTCCGCTACCAGGGACATGCCAGAAAACCGGAAGAGTTGACGTGGAAGCTGCCTTCCTCGGACGCCCTAGCTCCGCCTACCACCGCAGAACTGTTGTCGACTGGAGCACTAAATTTTATCGCACGTCGTGGTTTCCTTCCCAATATAAGTGTGGCGTCGTTTATAAACGGCTCGTATGTCCACGTTGCTCTCTCAGCTCCATTGGATGTGGTAGGGCGTTTGCACGGAGCATATTCCGTAAACAGCGTGACGTTTTCCCTATATCACAGGACAGAGAGTGTCAACACGAATCACGCGTCGTACCAGATACTACCCGGAATATCGAGCGCTTCATTAGGCGCAGAAGATGGATGTATATCGTAGCTGGCCCCTTCTCATAGGTCGATGCCAGGTGAAGCACGAGCCGTATTCCTGTTGCTTACGAGTAGGTGGGAGGAACATGACTTTGGCGATCGGACTGAGCAACGAGCACCGGAGAACATGCTCGTCCCGTACCCACAATATACGAAAAGTTGCCTTTTTCATTACATCACAGCCGAGAGTTACGTTTTCGCATTCGAATGCCGTTTCCAATAGAAGGTTCGGACCCCATCTCACAATGATCGGAAAAACGTCCTCTGAGATATGCCGCGGTTGGGACTCTTATTCGGTAGATTTTACTACTGCTCCAAAGTCCGAATAAAATCTAGCTTAAACGCAGGTCTTATTCGTGCATCAGAAGGTCACCAGGAAGGAAACTACGCGTAATATAAAACCGGAGTCTGCTCACAGTCCGAATAGCTTTGATAAGTTGGCTCTATCTGGGCCGGCCATATCCTCGGCCACTTAGAACAATCATAACTCAAGAGAAGAAGTGTTCAACCGCACGCAAAGAATTGCGGCGGGAGAAACAGAAGAGTCCCGCGCGCGCACACGGCAGACAGCTTCTCTGGTCGGAATGAAAAACCGCCCGAGGCGTTTGCCGCGGTGTTGAAAGCACGAGTGTTCCAGCCCTCGTCCATTCCGCAACATCCCCAACGCCTCTCGAAGAGCGAGGAGGAGAAGAAGAAGAGGATCTGTATGCTGACAATAACTCACGTCCAGCACCACACTAAGAGATAAATCGGCATTCCGGGAGACGGTTCGCAAAGCAAGGACAGAAGAGTCCCGTTCCTCCACGCGTATCAGGCAGTTTATTTGACACCACGTGGAAAACAAGAATCAGAGGGCTCAACTGAGGCAAGGACGGTTAAAACACCCGGGTCCAGAGGCGTTGACCATGTCGGGTGTTTTACACGACACGCGTTCCGTCGGAACCCGCGGCCTCTTATTAGTGTCCTGAGTTCCCCTCGGTTGTCTCTTGCCTCTCTTCCCTCTATCTTGAGTGTGAACATTTCTTCCACTGTTCAACGATGAGGACCTACATCCCCGTCACCATTGATCATTGAAATTCCTTCCCTGTTCAATATGAGGCTTAAAATGAGGTTTAATGTGGAGAATAGTGGAAATATTTGTAATTTATTCACCTTAAATTTATTTATATGTATCTTAAATATATTTTCAAGTCCCATCCTAACAAAACCACATTTTTATCTATTTAAAGACCCCATCTCGTACCCCTATAACCATTATTTAATGTTACAAAAAAAATTCCTTCTCTGAGATTCCATTTCATTGCTTTTTGGTTCAGGCGCCTCCCTTGTAGGTTTAGGGGAACCTTCTTGATCCTAGTACACTGAAGATCACTCTTTCGTGGATTCAAGGGTTTAAGCTTCTAAGTTTTGTGAAATTAGGATAAGAAATATTTACACAGACTTTATCTTTCATGAATTCAATATTGAGATTTCATCACCACACAACTAAAGATGTATAAATTGTATCAGAATAAGGTTTTCTGCTCCTTATTCATCTTTGACGATGTCATGAGGTAAAGGATTACAGATTAATGAAGATAAAGGTCTTGAGGTTAGCCTCTTCTCTCACACAAAACATATTGATTAAAAGTTTGTTATTAATATATATATATATATATATATATATATAAATTAGAGGGCAGAGCATCTATCTACTGGGATCAATTTCAATCTACTTCTTCTAGATTAGGTAAGGATTGAGTTCGCTATATAAGCCGGAAAGATCTCTACTCCACATATCTCTTACATAGGACTAACTGACAGATGTCTTCCCCACAGCTGTTCTTCAGCCATCGGCTATTAGATGTTTGCTCCTAGCATGAGTTCATTTTTTTTTTAATAAGTATAATTTTTGATATGATTTTCAATATATACAAAAATCATGTGGAACTCAAGTTTGGCCTCCACGTTAAATATTTGTAGTGAGAAAATGGCGGTAAGCATAATACCAAATAATTTAAGAAATTTTGTTTAGAGTATTGGATTGGACAGAGAAGAAAGTAGAGAACACTCATCAGCAGATGGCATTGGTGAAAGCATGAATTGTGCCTTGAATAAGCTAGCGAAGCACAAGAGATTGCAAGCACGGCTCTAAAAATTATTTTGGTTAGATGCTATTAACACAAGCAATTTGGTAATTAAGGAATGTTTCTGCCCCTAGACTCTTAACTATTAGAGGGGTGCTGAACTGGGAAGGAAGAAGGTGAATCTTTCTTACTTAAGGTCATTTGAATGCCTCTCTAATGTTCATGTAATTTTTAAAAAAACAGACAAACTGCATCCAACACCATGAGGTGTTCTCTCATAAGATATGGATCCCACAAGTTTTTTTATCAGTTCGGGAGTGATCAAAACTGAAAAATTATGAGAGTCCAGAATGTGATATTCATTGAAGGAGTCTTGGACAAACACAAGGTTGTGACCAAGAACAAGAATAAGAGGCTTACAAGGACAAGGCTGAATTCGGGTTTACAAGGTTTTGTAGGTGCACATTTGGGTGGCGATGTAGACAGACACAGGGAGAAGTGCCGCCGACTAAATTTATACTTGAGCGGGACTGCAGTGGCCTTCATCTCACAAATACAGAATATTTTTTCTCTGTCCACAACATAAGCAGAGTATGTGACAAAAATTCAGGGCAACAAGAAGATGGTGAGGCTGAAGGATTTTCTATCAGCCATAAACGAACATATGAGGCTATGCATGGGCTGAATTGACCTTCAAAGGTAGGTTGTGACAACGCGTCAAATCTAAAACTAGTACTATTTTTTTTCTTTGCTCTCTCTCGTGTAGTCAACTGGATGGCGGAGCTTCCTGCGCCATCAAAACCGCCTCTAGACTCTGGAGACTCAGCGATTTGTATCTTGCACGTCCAGCAGCCCACGCCCCATAATATTTAGTCTTCTCGAAAGCATCTGCTCCAGCCGACAACCAGGGCCAGTTGTAAGCCTATCTAGCCGGGCGCGTTGATCGTCAGCCCAAGCCCGGAGAACTGGCCATCGCCGACGGAGATAATTCCGCCGCGACGGTGGAGATGCGTCCGCACACACGGCAAAATAAGCAATCTTCGGATGGTCGTCCCTCCCGCGCGTCCCCAAATTCCGCAGCTGCTACGGCCGCTAATTGACACTACGCCGCCACTGGAGCCTGCATACTCCAACCAGGTCGGGAGTGCGTAGATCCACCCGCGGCGTTCTCCTCCCTACCGCGGGGGTCGCCACGTGCCGGCGGAGCGACGGGCATTAAAAACGTTCTAAATCTTTCACGTTTGACGGAAGCCGGGAGACAGAGAGATGAGCTAACGGATATCCGAGAGAAAGAAAGTTGACCGAGCACAGCGGGGGAGAGTCCCGTTCAGTTAGATATGCTGACCAGACGGACGGTTGTAGCACCCGGTATTAACGGCCCGGATAATCTTCAGGTGGGTTCGTCGCACGGCGCTTCACACGAACGAAGGCGCCGAATTCGGGACGCGAAGACGCATGCACGGGGGTAAAAAGAGAGGAAGAGGGACGGGGCGCCGGCGCCGGCGGCGAGGCGACCCTTCCGTCTGTCCCACTACCATCTCTCCGTCCATATCCCACGGACATGCCGGAAAACCGTAAAAGTTGGCATGGAAGTTTCTTTCCTCGGACGCCCAAGCTCCGTCTCTCTCTTCGTCGCTCTATATAACCCGCGCGGAGCTATCTGCCATCTACCGCAACAAAATCACATATTCAGCCCTCCTTCTGAAGGCCAACCTCTCTCTTTCTCCCCGTCTCCTTATCCCTCTCGAACTAGTCCACCTCCACACACGCACACCTCTCTTGAGCGTAGGCGGCGCAGATGGACGCGCAAAAGCTTCTCCTCCTCCTCGCCCTCGTGCTTCTCCTTCGTCCGGGCGACTCTCAGCACGAACAGACGTTCTCCGGCGACCCCTCATTCCGCACCGGTCTGGACATCACCGACTCCTCCGGGGTGAGAAAACTGTCTCCGGGGACGCCCAACGAACGGAGGCGGTCTACTCTGGGAAGCGCAAGCACGGTGAGGAACGTGAAAGACTTCGGAGCACGAGGCGACGGATCGTCGGACGACACCAAGGTAGTAGACCGGTCAGCAATCTCTTTCGTCTCAGATGAGAATCTCCTTCTAAACCCCCGCGGACCCGCCCGTCGATTATCTCGTCTGCAGGCGTTCGCCGCTGCCTGGAAGGCGGCTTGCTCTTCCTCAGCTCCCGTCACTGTGCTGGTCCCCGAGGGGAAGGCATACCGGCTCAAGCCCATCGCCTTCTCCGGTCCCTGCAAGTCTCCAATCACCGTAGCGGTGAGACACGACAACCCACTCCCCAGCTCCCCTCGCACCAAAATCTTATTGCGTCGCGCCTCCTTAGACTCCCTCTGTCTTTCAACTGTCGCCCACAGATCAAGGGAACGATTCTCGCCTCCGGAAGGATGTCCGACTGGGACGGAGCGGACCGCAGGCTCTGGATGCTGTTCGACAAGGTCGACGGCCTCAGAGTGGAGGGCGGCGGAACCATCGACGGCAACGGGCCGGTGTGGTGGAAGGTCTCCTGCAAGGTCGACTCCGCACAGGTAGCAACCCCTCTTACTTTCTCCGCTTGCGCACTCCATGGCACTCCCAGCGGAAACTCCTTCCGTCCTCGGCTTTGCTCCTCTCGACCCGCTGACTGACTCGCCTTCTGATCTTTCCTCGGTGCGACGTTAAAAAGCCGTGCAAGGGTGCACCCACGGTACTTTCTGGACCAGACTCAACTCGTTCAGTTCGTGGATTCCGATGTTTCCGCGAGCTGACTTCTCTGGTTGACTCCTTGCAGGCGCTGACGTTCCAATCCTGCCGCGGCTTGACCGTAACCGATCTCAAGTTCAAGAACAGCCAGCAGATGCACGTCACCTTCTCGAAGTGCGCCAACGTCCGGATCTCCCGACTGACCATCTCCGCCCCCGGGAACAGTCCCAACACGGACGGAATCCACGTCTCCGGCAGCACCGATGTTAAGATCAGCGACTCCGTCATCAGGACAGGTCCACCCTCCGCCTCCTCTTCCTCGGCCTCCCCCATCCGAGAAGCCGGAAGAATGCGAGCCGTGACTTCGCTTTCAATTCCTCCCTGTAGGCGACGACTGCATCTCCATCGTCAGCGGCTCTCGCTCCATTACGGCCACCAACATCGTCTGCGGACCGGGCCACGGAATCAGGTACACACATCTCCCGGCGATGTGCTGGGATCTGCTGCTGGCCTCCTCTTCCTCTCACCCCCGTGCTCTCTCACTATCTTCTCCCCTCTCCCGCCTTGACTCGTCTCATCGGCGCTGGCAGTATCGGGAGCCTTGGAGCCAACGGTGCGGAACACACCGTTTCCGACGTCTTGGTCGACACGGCGCGGCTGGAGGGAACCACCAACGGAGTCCGGATCAAGACCTGGCAGGTAATGCCATCTGGCTGACTACCCAGACCGAATTCTCTCGCGCTCCGTGGACTGACACTGCGACGACGCCGTCGATCGGTTCTCTCCCTTCAGGGTGGAAAAGGGTACGCCAGAAACATCATCTTCAGGAACATCGTGATGGACAACGTGAAGAACCCAATAATCATCGACCAGAACTATTGCGACTCCCCCAAGTCCTGCGGCGAACAGGTGGAGCATGCCAGCACCGCCCTTTTCGTCTCTCCTGCTTCCCGCTCTCTCTCTCTCTCTCTCTCTCACTCTCGCTTTCTCGCTCAGTTCCTCTCGTTAATCTTCAGTTCGCCCTCTGCCGCGCAGAAATCCGCCGTCGCCGTGAGCGGAGTGACCTTCCAGAACGTCAGGGGGACGAGCGCCACCGCGGTGGCCATGGACTTCGACTGCAGCCGCACCGTCCCCTGCCGGGGGATAACGCTGCAGGACGTCCACCTCGTCACCGCGAGCGGAGCACCTGCCAAGACCTTCTGCCGCAACGTCAACCTGTCTAAATACGGCACCGTCGTACCGTCGACGTGCTCCTCCTGAAGACGCCTGCTTCCGTCCCGGAGGATGGAAGAAACAAATTCATTCATTATACCTCGTACACGAAGACGACAATTCATTCACTATACCTCGTACACGAAGACGACAATTCATTCACTATACCTCGAACACGTAGATGACAATTCATTCATTTCGTTATAGCCCGGACCTCGGTGTCCGATTGTAACATCGTGTAAATTTGTAACCGCTGTAGCTTCTCAACGTCGTGTAAATCAGACTCCCTAGTTTAATTGCACAGAAGCCTCATGCTTGTCACAAGAGCAACCCGCAGCTACTGTTCCGAACAAGTCAATAGAAGCATGCCTCTGCGTACTAGCGACCGGTGGAGACAGGCGAAATAGAGAGAGAGAGAGAGGCGTTAGTGTGCGGAATGCGAGTGCTCCTCTCCGAGGATCGCTTCGTCTACGATCCGGTCCCCGTACATCCATCCGGTACTGGGCTTGTTTTGGACTAGAGCACTAAACCCTTTCCGACGTCACGGTTTACTCGCCAATAGATGCGTGGCGTCGTTCAAAAACGGCTCGTGTCTCGATCGTTTTCCTCGTCGTGGAACGGAAATTGGGTGTCGTAGCGCGTTTTCACATGGCATGTTCTGTAAACACCGAGATCTTTTCCGTCATGTCACAGAATATAACGGTCGACACGGATAACGCAGCCCATCAGATACAACGAGGAATATCGAGCATTTCATTAGACGAAGAAGACGGCCTTATTTCGTAAAATGCACCTTGTCAGATACCAATGCCAGGTGATGCGCGATCGGTATTCCTGTTCATTACCAGACCGTTGGAGGATCATGACCTTAGCGATCGGAGTGGGCAACGAGGTCCAGAGAGCTTGCGCCTCCCTAATACACAATACAGGGGAGTTTGCTATTTTTCTTACACTACGGCCGACGGTTGTTGTTTCGAGGCGCGCGCATTCGAATGCCGTTCCACTAAAGAATTTCGCACCCATCACAGCTTTATCGGATAAAAAAGCTCAGAAATACGCCGCACTTGGGGCTCTTAATAGGCAGATTTTATTACTCAAGCTAAACCCGAATGAAACCGAGCTCAAACGGAGGTCGTGTTCGTCCGTCAGGATGTCACCCGGAAAAATATTACCCGCACGTAATGTGAAGCCGGTTCCGTCTCGATTGGCCATATCCCCGGGCTCTTAGAACGATCGTACCTCAAAAGAAGAAGCTTTCACCCGCACACAAGGGATTACGGCGCCAGAAACGGAAGTCTTGCGCACACTGGAGAAACAGCTTCTCGGGTCGGAGTGAAAAATCGCTCGCCAGTGTTTATCCGGTGTTGAATGCGCGACTGTTGCCACCGTCGTCCGCTGCGCAATATCCCGAACGTCTCTCTTAGAACGAGGAAAAGAAGATGAAGAGGATCCTTCGGTTAACAATAACGCACATCCAACACCGTACAAGGATATCTGGCGTTCCGCGCTACGGTTCACAACGCACAGACAGGGGAGTCCCGTTTGTCCACGTCTATCAGACAGTTTATTTGACACCACGTGGAAAAAAAGAATCAGAGGGCTCAACAGAGGCGAGGACGGTTGAAACACCTGGGTCCAGAGGCGTCGAGCAGGCCAGGGTGAGACAACGCATAACTCTAACACCCGATTCCACACGTGTTCTCGTCATTTCTCCTACGGGCCGTATGGACAAAAACGGGCAAACGGTGCACCTGGCAGCCACCGCAAGAGAGAGCACGTTGTCGGTCTCCTTCTGGAAACTCTGCTGGCGACGCGGGCCATGGTCACTGTTCAGTTGATCCTCCGCATTCCCGACCGCATCTCTCGGTTACGACGACTGACAACTTCGGCATCTGAGGACGTCATCTCCTCCCCGTGGCCCTCGTCCCCTATAAATAGCGTCCGGTCTCATTACCACCGTTGCAGCGACTGAAGACTCACTCTCGCTGTCTCTCTCCCTCTCTCACTCTCACTCAGTGATCTAATCGGCTCTGATGACCCCTTGCGTTGGGCTAGAAAGACGAGTCTAACCATGTAGGCGGAATCTCCGAACCACGTACATCTAGTGTACCCTCCCTTATCTCTGCCTCTCTCCCACTCTATCTCGAGTGTAAGGGTCACTTGATCAACCCTTACTTTTAGGAGAGGTCCCTCCGGACCTCATCTCACCCTTAAGCCATTGATTAGGACTGGTTTCAGGTACAAAACCAGTCCAGCCCCCTTTGTAACACGGATATATTAAAGGAGGGATTGGGGGAGGCTAAGAGATTAAGGGCACGGTAATCCCTTCCTCTCTGGGGGCTGGAAACAGGATTCCGGCTTCTCCTCCTCCGCTCCCATCTGGTGGCCGGTATCAATGCTTCATTAACTCCATATACTTCTATACCTTGTTCCTCTCTTGACATTGGATATTATTTCTTCTCCTTTTGTATACTGGTCATGAGGTGTTCTTATCCTCTTTAGACCACAGCACGTTAGACTTCTCTCTGCATTTTATTACCTCGTGGACATTCTGTCCTCATGCTCCCTTACTTCCGGTGCTGTATCAGGCAATTCCCTAGCCCATTCAGCCCTAGATCTGGTCACATTGCCCAACATTGAGTTTGCACATCTATTCAGTGGTGCAAAGATGAGGACGTCCGTCCCCATCAGTGGTATCATAGCTGCTGGTTTGTGAACACGTATTTTGTGGTGAGCTAGGTTCGAGTGAAAATGTGGGAGGCGCGGGTGGAAACAAACATTTTTTCGAGAGCTGGCAGCGCGAAGCATGCCGGCATGGGCAGCGGCCTTAAACAGGCATGCGGCGTCGTACAAGCAGTGTGGCACGCGGCGGTATGGTCATGCGTGTACAGTACATGCCTGGATACATGTGGTATCCAATCGCGGTGTGCAGCTAGTGCAGAGCGAAGAGGATGTTTGAAGTGGGGAGATCAGTCTCCTTTGAAGATCAGTCTCTAAGTGGGAGATTGTTGGAAATATGGAGAATGATCTGATGGGATCTCCGGGGAACACGCGGATCCAACCCCATAGTGAGCTGGCGGTTGGGCGTCCAGGTGGGCAGCACCCTCGGACCAAACTTAGTATTAGGGGCACGAGTGCCTTCTGTCCCTATGGTTTTACCTTATCTCGTGATTTAAGAGGGGGAGGAAGCTGCCGCCTAATGGTAGTGTGCTGGGTTCCCCTCCCCTATCTCTTGACTCTCTTCCCGTCTATTTTGAGTGTGCACATCTGGTCAACTGTGCAAGGACGAAGACACTCGACTGCATTACCGTAGGTCACCAGAACTTCTTACCGTTCGAGATTAGGTTTCAAATAATGGTTTATGTGGTGATCAATCGAACCGTTTGTAATTCAATTCTTCATGATAATGTAAGGACTGGACGTGAGAGTCATAGAGACACATCCAAGGGCGGGGATTTGGTCTAAGTGAGGGTTAGTGTGGAGATCAAGAGAAATATTTGTAAGTGAATTCTTCACGTAAATCTGAGGAGTGAGTGCGAGTCATAGAGGGGGGGGGGGGTATTCATGGGTTGGGTTTGTCGACACCCGTGAAACTCATACATGTGTCAATTTCTCATTTTCTAGGGCTGCTCTTGTCGTTGAATAGGGTATTTAAACTTTAATCCTGATGAAGATTGAGAGCAGGAGAAAAAAACTATAGTCATGAACACATTGTCATAGGCCTGTCGTGAAGAGGGTATAGTTGTGGTATATAGAACTTGGAGGTCTGAATGATGAGAACTGTTTCTTGTTGTTTTTCTCCTACGTTGAATTATGTTACTGGAGACGTCGCACAAGGTAAAGAAAAGCTTTATTTTTTCTTGAAAATCGGCCACCAAGTGTTAGATTTTTGGAGTTGTAAAAAATGAGCTAATTGACTCTAATGGGGCTCTTTGATAAGAACGCAAATATTGGATTAAGGGCGACCTTGTCCTTTGTGCCTAATGGACTATAATTCAGACGTTGTCTCTTTCTCATGAAGGAAGAAAAACCTTGTACGACCGTGGACGAAAGGGGATTGTCTAGTGCCCTTCTATCTGTCTCGTGTGTGTATGCATTAGTCAGACACACATCCGCTGTGCCAGAAGAAGCGGAACCCTTGTTGTGTGCCAGATAACCTAGTCAGAGTTAGACTTGGACAGCCTGGACCTCAGGGAGACTCTGAAAACTTAGCGATTTGTATCTAGCAGGTCCAGAAGCCCACGCCACAAAATATTTAGTCTTCTCGTAAACATCTGCTCCAGTCGAAAACCAGGGCCAATTGCAAGCCCAGTCCGCCGTCGTTCCCTGCGGATCAGGTCGACAAAAGAAAAGTTAATTCCGCCGCGACACGGGAGAGCCTCCGCACATTCGGGAAAATAGGGAAGCTGGGGCCGCTCGTCCTTCCCCTGCGTCTCCGAGTACTGCTGCGGCAGCGGATGCGCCAGTACCCTTCGCTCGGCCGGCGGCGGTTCCCGCCCCAGAGGTCGCCACGTGCCCGCTGAGCGAAGGGTATAAAAAGCGTTTTCAATCTTTTACGCTTGACGGAAGCCGGGAGATAGAGTGACGAGTTGACGGATAAACGAGAGAAAGAAAGTCGACGGAGCAATCGGAGGGGGAGTCACGCAGCACCTCAAAGGAAACGACGGTTCGAGGACCGGGTATTAAGGGCATTGACATTCTTCAGGTGGGTTCGTCGTACGGCGATCACACGAACAAAGGCGCCGAATTCTGGACGCGGAGACGCATGCATACGGGGCCGAGGAGAGAAGAAGGGAGACGGGCCGCGGCGGCAACGGCGAGGCGACACTTCCGTCTGTCCGCTACCAGGGACATGCCAGAAAACCGGAAGAGTTGACGTGGAAGCTGCCTTCCTCGGACGCCCTAGCTCCGCCTACCACCGCAGAACTGTTGTCGACTGGAGCACTAAATTTTATCGCACGTCGTGGTTTCCTTCCCAATATAAGTGTGGCGTCGTTTATAAACGGCTCGTATGTCCACGTTGCTCTCTCAGCTCCATTGGATGTGGTAGGGCGTTTGCACGGAGCATATTCCGTAAACAGCGTGACGTTTTCCCTATATCACAGGACAGAGAGTGTCAACACGAATCACGCGTCGTACCAGATACTACCCGGAATATCGAGCGCTTCATTAGGCGCAGAAGATGGATGTATATCGTAGCTGGCCCCTTCTCATAGGTCGATGCCAGGTGAAGCACGAGCCGTATTCCTGTTGCTTACGAGTAGGTGGGAGGAACATGACTTTGGCGATCGGACTGAGCAACGAGCACCGGAGAACATGCTCGTCCCGTACCCACAATATACGAAAAGTTGCCTTTTTCATTACATCACAGCCGAGAGTTACGTTTTCGCATTCGAATGCCGTTTCCAATAGAAGGTTCGGACCCCATCTCACAATGATCGGAAAAACGTCCTCTGAGATATGCCGCGGTTGGGACTCTTATTCGGTAGATTTTACTACTGCTCCAAAGTCCGAATAAAATCTAGCTTAAACGCAGGTCTTATTCGTGCATCAGAAGGTCACCAGGAAGGAAACTACGCGTAATATAAAACCGGAGTCTGCTCACAGTCCGAATAGCTTTGATAAGTTGGCTCTATCTGGGCCGGCCATATCCTCGGCCACTTAGAACAATCATAACTCAAGAGAAGAAGTGTTCAACCGCACGCAAAGAATTGCGGCGGGAGAAACAGAAGAGTCCCGCGCGCGCACACGGCAGACAGCTTCTCTGGTCGGAATGAAAAACCGCCCGAGGCGTTTGCCGCGGTGTTGAAAGCACGAGTGTTCCAGCCCTCGTCCATTCCGCAACATCCCCAACGCCTCTCGAAGAGCGAGGAGGAGAAGAAGAAGAGGATCTGTATGCTGACAATAACTCACGTCCAGCACCACACTAAGAGATAAATCGGCATTCCGGGAGACGGTTCGCAAAGCAAGGACAGAAGAGTCCCGTTCCTCCACGCGTATCAGGCAGTTTATTTGACACCACGTGGAAAACAAGAATCAGAGGGCTCAACTGAGGCAAGGACGGTTAAAACACCCGGGTCCAGAGGCGTTGACCATGTCGGGTGTTTTACACGACACGCGTTCCGTCGGAACCCGCGGCCTCTTATTAGTGTCCTGAGTTCCCCTCGGTTGTCTCTTGCCTCTCTTCCCTCTATCTTGAGTGTGAACATTTCTTCCACTGTTCAACGATGAGGACCTACATCCCCGTCACCATTGATCATTGAAATTCCTTCCCTGTTCAATATGAGGCTTAAAATGAGGTTTAATGTGGAGAATAGTGGAAATATTTGTAATTTATTCACCTTAAATTTATTTATATGTATCTTAAATATATTTTCAAGTCCCATCCTAACAAAACCACATTTTTATCTATTTAAAGACCCCATCTCGTACCCCTATAACCATTATTTAATGTTACAAAAAAAATTCCTTCTCTGAGATTCCATTTCATTGCTTTTTGGTTCAGGCGCCTCCCTTGTAGGTTTAGGGGAACCTTCTTGATCCTAGTACACTGAAGATCACTCTTTCGTGGATTCAAGGGTTTAAGCTTCTAAGTTTTGTGAAATTAGGATAAGAAATATTTACACAGACTTTATCTTTCATGAATTCAATATTGAGATTTCATCACCACACAACTAAAGATGTATAAATTGTATCAGAATAAGGTTTTCTGCTCCTTATTCATCTTTGACGATGTCATGAGGTAAAGGATTACAGATTAATGAAGATAAAGGTCTTGAGGTTAGCCTCTTCTCTCACACAAAACATATTGATTAAAAGTTTGTTATTAATATATATATATATATATATATATATATAAATTAGAGGGCAGAGCATCTATCTACTGGGATCAATTTCAATCTACTTCTTCTAGATTAGGTAAGGATTGAGTTCGCTATATAAGCCGGAAAGATCTCTACTCCACATA
This sequence comes from Spirodela intermedia, assembly GCA_902729315.2. Lineage (NCBI taxonomy): Eukaryota > Viridiplantae > Streptophyta > Magnoliopsida > Alismatales > Araceae > Spirodela > Spirodela intermedia. Next base: position 1,320,619 of record LR746264.1, read on the forward strand.
TCTCTTACATAGGACTAACTGACAGATGTCTTCCCCACAGCTGTTCTTCAGCCATCGGCTATTAGATGTTTGCTCCTAGCATGAGTTCATTTTTTTTTTTAATAAGTATAATTTTTGATATGATTTTCAATATATACAAAAATCATGTGGAACTCAAGTTTGGCCTCCACGTTAAATATTTGTAGTGAGAAAATGGCGGTAAGCATAATACCAAATAATTTAAGAAATTTTGTTTAGAGTATTGGATTGGACAGAGAAGAAAGTAGAGAACACTCATCAGCAGATGGCATTGGTGAAAGCATGAATTGTGCCTTGAATAAGCTAGCGAAGCACAAGAGATTGCAAGCACGGCTCTAAAAATTATTTTGGTTAGATGCTATTAACACAAGCAATTTGGTAATTAAGGAATGTTTCTGCCCCTAGACTCTTAACTATTAGAGGGGTGCTGAACTGGGAAGGAAGAAGGTGAATCTTTCTTACTTAAGGTCATTTGAATGCCTCTCTAATGTTCATGTAATTTTTAAAAAAACAGACAAACTGCATCCAACACCATGAGGTGTTCTCTCATAAGATATGGATCCCACAAGTTTTTTTATCAGTTCGGGAGTGATCAAAACTGAAAAATTATGAGAGTCCAGAATGTGATATTCATTGAAGGAGTCTTGGACAAACACAAGGTTGTGACCAAGAACAAGAATAAGAGGCTTACAAGGACAAGGCTGAATTCGGGTTTACAAGGTTTTGTAGGTGCACATTTGGGTGGCGATGTAGACAGACACAGGGAGAAGTGCCGCCGACTAAATTTATACTTGAGCGGGACTGCAGTGGCCTTCATCTCACAAATACAGAATATTTTTTCTCTGTCCACAACATAAGCAGAGTATGTGACAAAAATTCAGGGCAACAAGAAGATGGTGAGGCTGAAGGATTTTCTATCAGCCATAAACGAACATATGAGGCTATGCATGGGCTGAATTGACCTTCAAAGGTAGGTTGTGACAACGCGTCAAATCTAAAACTAGTACTATTTTTTTTCTTTGCTCTCTCTCGTGTAGTCAACTGGATGGCGGAGCTTCCTGCGCCATCAAAACCGCCTCTAGACTCTGGAGACTCAGCGATTTGTATCTTGCACGTCCAGCAGCCCACGCCCCATAATATTTAGTCTTCTCGAAAGCATCTGCTCCAGCCGACAACCAGGGCCAGTTGTAAGCCTATCTAGCCGGGCGCGTTGATCGTCAGCCCAAGCCCGGAGAACTGGCCATCGCCGACGGAGATAATTCCGCCGCGACGGTGGAGATGCGTCCGCACACACGGCAAAATAAGCAATCTTCGGATGGTCGTCCCTCCCGCGCGTCCCCAAATTCCGCAGCTGCTACGGCCGCTAATTGACACTACGCCGCCACTGGAGCCTGCATACTCCAACCAGGTCGGGAGTGCGTAGATCCACCCGCGGCGTTCTCCTCCCTACCGCGGGGGTCGCCACGTGCCGGCGGAGCGACGGGCATTAAAAACGTTCTAAATCTTTCACGTTTGACGGAAGCCGGGAGACAGAGAGATGAGCTAACGGATATCCGAGAGAAAGAAAGTTGACCGAGCACAGCGGGGAGAGTCCCGTTCAGTTAGATATGCTGACCAGACGGACGGTTGTAGCACCCGGTATTAACGGCCCGGATAATCTTCAGGTGGGTTCGTCGCACGGCGCTTCACACGAACGAAGGCGCCGAATTCGGGACGCGAAGACGCATGCACGGGGGCAAAAAGAGAGGAAGAGGGACGGGGCGCCGGCGCCGGCGGCGAGGCGACCCTTCCGTCTGTCCCACTACCATCTCTCCGTCCATATCCCACGGACAGTTGACATGGAAGTTTCTTTCCTCGGACGCCCAAGCTGCGTCTCTCTCTTCGTCGCTCTATATAACCCGCGCGGAGCTATCTGCCATCTACCACAACAAAATCCAATATTCAGCCCTCCTTCTGAAGGCCAACCTCTCTCTCTCTCGACGTCTCCTTATCCCTCTCTCGAACTAGATCACCTCCACACACGCACACCTCTCTTGAGCATAGGCGGCGCAGATGGGCGCGCAAAAGCTTCTCCTCCTCCTCGCCCTCGTGCTTCTCCTTCGTCCGGGCGACTCTCAGCAGGAACAGACGTTCTCCGGCGACCCCTCATTCCGCACCGGTCTGGACATCACCGACTCCTCCGCGGTGAGAAAACTGTCTCCGGGGACGGCCAACGAACGGAGGCGGTCTACTCTGGGAAGCGCAAGCACGGTGAGGAACGTGAAGGACTTTGGAGCGCGAGGCGACGGATCGTCGGACGACACCAAGGTAGTAGACCGGTCAGCAATCTCTTTCGTCTCAGATGAGAATCTCCTTCTAAACCCCCGCGGACCCGCCCGTCGATTATCTCGTCTGCAGGCGTTCGCCGCTGCCTGGAAGGCGGCTTGCTCTTCCTCAGCTCCCGTCACTGTGCTGGTCCCCGAGGGGAAGGCATACCGGCTCAAGCCCATCGCCTTCTCCGGTCCCTGCAAGTCTCCAATCACCGTAGCGGTGAGACACGACAACCCACTCCCCAGCTCCCCTCGCACCAAAATCTTATTGCGTCGCGCCTCCTTAGACTCCCTCTGTCTTTCAACTGTCGCCCACAGATCAAGGGAACGATTCTCGCCTCCGGAAGGATGTCCGACTGGGACGGAGCGGACCGCAGGCTCTGGATGCTGTTCGACAAGGTCGACGGCCTCAGAGTGGAGGGCGGCGGAACCATCGACGGCAACGGGCCGGTGTGGTGGAAGGTCTCCTGCAAGGTCGACTCCGCACAGGTAGCAACCCCTCTTACTTTCTCCGCTTGCGCACTCCATGGCACTCCCAGCGGAAACTCCTTCCGTCCTCGGCTTTGCTCCTCTCGACCCGCTGACTGACTCGCCTTCTGATCTTTCCTCGGTGCGACGTTAAAAAGCCGTGCAAGGGTGCACCCACGGTACTTTCTGGACCAGACTCAACTCGTTCAGTTCGTGGATTCCGATGTTTCCGCGAGCTGACTTCTCTGGTTGACTCCTTGCAGGCGCTGACGTTCCAATCCTGCCGCGGCTTGACCGTAACCGATCTCAAGTTCAAGAACAGCCAGCAGATGCACGTCACCTTCTCGAAGTGCGCCAACGTCCGGATCTCCCGACTGACCATCTCCGCCCCCGGGAACAGTCCCAACACGGACGGAATCCACGTCTCCGGCAGCACCGATGTTAAGATCAGCGACTCCGTCATCAGGACAGGTCCACCCTCCGCCTCCTCTTCCTCGGCCTCCCCCATCCGAGAAGCCGGAAGAATGCGAGCCGTGACTTCGCTTTCAAATCCTCCCTGTAGGTGACGACTGCATCTCCATCGTCAGCGGCTCTCGCTCCATTACGGCCACCAACATCGTCTGCGGACCGGGCCACGGAATCAGGTACACACATCTCCCGGCGATGTGCTGGGATCTGCTGCTGGCCTCCTCTTCCTCTCACCCCCGTGCTCTCTCACTATCTTCTCCCCTCTCCCGCCTTGACTCGTCTCATCGGCGCTGGCAGTATCGGGAGCCTTGGAGCCAACGGTGCGGAACACACCGTTTCCGACGTCTTGGTCGACACGGCGCGGCTGGAGGGAACCACCAACGGAGTCCGGATCAAGACCTGGCAGGTAATGCCATCTGGCTGACTACCCAGACCGAATTCTCTCGCGCTCCGTGGACTGACACTGCGACGACGCCGTCGATCGGTTCTCTCCCTTCAGGGTGGAAAAGGGTACGCCAGAAACATCATCTTCAGGAACATCGTGATGGACAACGTGAAGAACCCAATAATCATCGACCAGAACTATTGCGACTCCCCCAAGTCCTGCGGCGAACAGGTGGAGCATGCCAGCACCGCCCTTTTCGTCTCTCCTGCTTCCCGCTCTCTCTCTCTCTCTCTCTCTCTCTCACTCTCGCTTTCTCGCTCAGTTCCTCTCGTTAATCTTCAGTTCGCCCTCTGCCGCGCAGAAATCCGCCGTCGCCGTGAGCGGAGTGACCTTCCAGAACGTCAGGGGGACGAGCGCCACCGCGGTGGCCATGGACTTCGACTGCAGCCGCACCGTCCCCTGCCGGGGGATAACGCTGCAGGACGTCCACCTCGTCACCGCGAGCGGAGCACCTGCCAAGACCTTCTGCCGCAACGTCAACCTGTCTAAATACGGCACCGTCGTACCGTCGACGTGCTCCTCCTGAAGACGCCTGCTTCCGTCCCGGAGGATGGAAGAAACAAATTCATTCATTATACCTCGTACACGAAGACGACAATTCATTCACTATACCTCGTACACGAAGACGACAATTCATTCACTATACCTCGAACACGTAGATGACAATTCATTCATTTCGTTATAGCCCGGACCTCGGTGTCCGATTGTAACATCGTGTAAATTTGTAACCGCTGTAGCTTCTCAACGTCGTGTAAATCAGACTCCCTAGTTTAATTGCACAGAAGCCTCATGCTTGTCACAAGAGCAACCCGCAGCTACTGTTCCGAACAAGTCAATAGAAGCATGCCTCTGCGTACTAGCGACCGGTGGAGACAGGCGAAATAGAGAGAGAGAGAGAGGCGTTAGTGTGCGGAATGCGAGTGCTCCTCTCCGAGGATCGCTTCGTCTACGATCCGGTCCCCGTACATCCATCCGGTACTGGGCTTGTTTTGGACTAGAGCACTAAACCCTTTCCGACGTCACGGTTTACTCGCCAATAGATGCGTGGCGTCGTTCAAAAACGGCTCGTGTCTCGATCGTTTTCCTCGTCGTGGAACGGAAATTGGGTGTCGTAGCGCGTTTTCACATGGCATGTTCTGTAAACACCGAGATCTTTTCCGTCATGTCACAGAATATAACGGTCGACACGGATAACGCAGCCCATCAGATACAACGAGGAATATCGAGCATTTCATTAGACGAAGAAGACGGCCTTATTTCGTAAAATGCACCTTGTCAGATACCAATGCCAGGTGATGCGCGATCGGTATTCCTGTTCATTACCAGACCGTTGGAGGATCATGACCTTAGCGATCGGAGTGGGCAACGAGGTCCAGAGAGCTTGCGCCTCCCTAATACACAATACAGGGGAGTTTGCTATTTTTCTTACACTACGGCCGACGGTTGTTGTTTCGAGGCGCGCGCATTCGAATGCCGTTCCACTAAAGAATTTCGCACCCATCACAGCTTTATCGGATAAAAAAGCTCAGAAATACGCCGCACTTGGGGCTCTTAATAGGCAGATTTTATTACTCAAGCTAAACCCGAATGAAACCGAGCTCAAACGGAGGTCGTGTTCGTCCGTCAGGATGTCACCCGGAAAAATATTACCCGCACGTAATGTGAAGCCGGTTCCGTCTCGATTGGCCATATCCCCGGGCTCTTAGAACGATCGTACCTCAAAAGAAGAAGCTTTCACCCGCACACAAGGGATTACGGCGCCAGAAACGGAAGTCTTGCGCACACTGGAGAAACAGCTTCTCGGGTCGGAGTGAAAAATCGCTCGCCAGTGTTTATCCGGTGTTGAATGCGCGACTGTTGCCACCGTCGTCCGCTGCGCAATATCCCGAACGTCTCTCTTAGAACGAGGAAAAGAAGATGAAGAGGATCCTTCGGTTAACAATAACGCACATCCAACACCGTACAAGGATATCTGGCGTTCCGCGCTACGGTTCACAACGCACAGACAGGGGAGTCCCGTTTGTCCACGTCTATCAGACAGTTTATTTGACACCACGTGGAAAAAAAGAATCAGAGGGCTCAACAGAGGCGAGGACGGTTGAAACACCTGGGTCCAGAGGCGTCGAGCAGGCCAGGGTGAGACAACGCATAACTCTAACACCCGATTCCACACGTGTTCTCGTCATTTCTCCTACGGGCCGTATGGACAAAAACGGGCAAACGGTGCACCTGGCAGCCACCGCAAGAGAGAGCACGTTGTCGGTCTCCTTCTGGAAACTCTGCTGGCGACGCGGGCCATGGTCACTGTTCAGTTGATCCTCCGCATTCCCGACCGCATCTCTCGGTTACGACGACTGACAACTTCGGCATCTGAGGACGTCATCTCCTCCCCGTGGCCCTCGTCCCCTATAAATAGCGTCCGGTCTCATTACCACCGTTGCAGCGACTGAAGACTCACTCTCGCTGTCTCTCTCCCTCTCTCACTCTCACTCAGTGATCTAATCGGCTCTGATGACCCCTTGCGTTGGGCTAGAAAGACGAGTCTAACCATGTAGGCGGAATCTCCGAACCACGTACATCTAGTGTACCCTCCCTTATCTCTGCCTCTCTCCCACTCTATCTCGAGTGTAAGGGTCACTTGATCAACCCTTACTTTTAGGAGAGGTCCCTCCGGACCTCATCTCACCCTTAAGCCATTGATTAGGACTGGTTTCAGGTACAAAACCAGTCCAGCCCCCTTTGTAACACGGATATATTAAAGGAGGGATTGGGGGAGGCTAAGAGATTAAGGGCACGGTAATCCCTTCCTCTCTGGGGGCTGGAAACAGGATTCCGGCTTCTCCTCCTCCGCTCCCATCTGGTGGCCGGTATCAATGCTTCATTAACTCCATATACTTCTATACCTTGTTCCTCTCTTGACATTGGATATTATTTCTTCTCCTTTTGTATACTGGTCATGAGGTGTTCTTATCCTCTTTAGACCACAGCACGTTAGACTTCTCTCTGCATTTTATTACCTCGTGGACATTCTGTCCTCATGCTCCCTTACTTCCGGTGCTGTATCAGGCAATTCCCTAGCCCATTCAGCCCTAGATCTGGTCACATTGCCCAACATTGAGTTTGCACATCTATTCAGTGGTGCAAAGATGAGGACGTCCGTCCCCATCAGTGGTATCATAGCTGCTGGTTTGTGAACACGTATTTTGTGGTGAGCTAGGTTCGAGTGAAAATGTGGGAGGCGCGGGTGGAAACAAACATTTTTTCGAGAGCTGGCAGCGCGAAGCATGCCGGCATGGGCAGCGGCCTTAAACAGGCATGCGGCGTCGTACAAGCAGTGTGGCACGCGGCGGTATGGTCATGCGTGTACAGTACATGCCTGGATACATGTGGTATCCAATCGCGGTGTGCAGCTAGTGCAGAGCGAAGAGGATGTTTGAAGTGGGGAGATCAGTCTCCTTTGAAGATCAGTCTCTAAGTGGGAGATTGTTGGAAATATGGAGAATGATCTGATGGGATCTCCGGGGAACACGCGGATCCAACCCCATAGTGAGCTGGCGGTTGGGCGTCCAGGTGGGCAGCACCCTCGGACCAAACTTAGTATTAGGGGCACGAGTGCCTTCTGTCCCTATGGTTTTACCTTATCTCGTGATTTAAGAGGGGGAGGAAGCTGCCGCCTAATGGTAGTGTGCTGGGTTCCCCTCCCCTATCTCTTGACTCTCTTCCCGTCTATTTTGAGTGTGCACATCTGGTCAACTGTGCAAGGACGAAGACACTCGACTGCATTACCGTAGGTCACCAGAACTTCTTACCGTTCGAGATTAGGTTTCAAATAATGGTTTATGTGGTGATCAATCGAACCGTTTGTAATTCAATTCTTCATGATAATGTAAGGACTGGACGTGAGAGTCATAGAGACACATCCAAGGGCGGGGATTTGGTCTAAGTGAGGGTTAGTGTGGAGATCAAGAGAAATATTTGTAAGTGAATTCTTCACGTAAATCTGAGGAGTGAGTGCGAGTCATAGAGGGGGGGGGGGGTATTCATGGGTTGGGTTTGTCGACACCCGTGAAACTCATACATGTGTCAATTTCTCATTTTCTAGGGCTGCTCTTGTCGTTGAATAGGGTATTTAAACTTTAATCCTGATGAAGATTGAGAGCAGGAGAAAAAAACTATAGTCATGAACACATTGTCATAGGCCTGTCGTGAAGAGGGTATAGTTGTGGTATATAGAACTTGGAGGTCTGAATGATGAGAACTGTTTCTTGTTGTTTTTCTCCTACGTTGAATTATGTTACTGGAGACGTCGCACAAGGTAAAGAAAAGCTTTATTTTTTCTTGAAAATCGGCCACCAAGTGTTAGATTTTTGGAGTTGTAAAAAATGAGCTAATTGACTCTAATGGGGCTCTTTGATAAGAACGCAAATATTGGATTAAGGGCGACCTTGTCCTTTGTGCCTAATGGACTATAATTCAGACGTTGTCTCTTTCTCATGAAGGAAGAAAAACCTTGTACGACCGTGGACGAAAGGGGATTGTCTAGTGCCCTTCTATCTGTCTCGTGTGTGTATGCATTAGTCAGACACACATCCGCTGTGCCAGAAGAAGCGGAACCCTTGTTGTGTGCCAGATAACCTAGTCAGAGTTAGACTTGGACAGCCTGGACCTCAGGGAGACTCTGAAAACTTAGCGATTTGTATCTAGCAGGTCCAGAAGCCCACGCCACAAAATATTTAGTCTTCTCGTAAACATCTGCTCCAGTCGAAAACTAGGGCCAATTGCAAGCCCAGTCCGCCGTCGTTCCCTGCGGATCAGGTCGACAAAAGAAAAGTTAATTCCGCCGCGACACGGGAGAGCCTCCGCACATTCGGGAAAATAGGGAAGCTGGGGCCGCTCGTCCTTCCCCTGCGTCTCCGAGTACTGCTGCGGCAGCTGATGCGCCAGTACCCTTCGCTCGGCCGGCGGCGGTTCCCGCCCCAGAGGTCGCCACGTGCCCGCTGAGCGAAGGGTATAAAAAGCGTTTTCAATCTTTTACGCTTGACGGAAGCCGGGAGATAGAGTGACGAGTTGACGGATAAACGAGAGAAAGAAAGTCGACGGAGCAATCGGAGGGGGAGTCACGCAGCACCTCAAAGGAAACGACGGTTCGAGGACCGGGTATTAAGGGCATTGACATTCTTCAGGTGGGTTCGTCGTACGGCGATCACACGAACAAAGGCGCCGAATTCTGGACGCGGAGACGCATGCATGATGCACGGGGCCGAGGAGAGAAGAAGGGAGACGGGCCGCGGCGGCAACGGCGAGGCGACACTTCCGTCTGTCCGCTACCAGGGACATGCCAGAAAACCGGAAGAGTTGACGTGGAAGCTGCCTTCCTCGGACGCCCTAGCTCCGCCTACCACCGCAGAACTGTTGTCGACTGGAGCACTAAATTTTATCGCACGTCGTGGTTTCCTTCCCAATATAAGTGTGGCGTCGTTTATAAACGGCTCGTATGTCCACGTTGCTCTCTCAGCTCCATTGGATGTGGTAGGGCGTTTGCACGGAGCATATTCCGTAAACAGCGTGACGTTTTCCCTATATCACAGGACAGAGAGTGTCAACACGAATCACGCGTCGTACCAGATACTACCCGGAATATCGAGCGCTTCATTAGGCGCAGAAGATGGATGTATATCGTAGCTGGCCCCTTCTCATAGGTCGATGCCAGGTGAAGCACGAGCCGTATTCCTGTTGCTTACGAGTAGGTGGGAGGAACATGACTTTGGCGATCGGACTGAGCAACGAGCACCGGAGAACATGCTCGTCCCGTACCCACAATATACGAAAAGTTGCCTTTTTCATTACATCACAGCCGAGAGTTACGTTTTCGCATTCGAATGCCGTTTCCAATAGAAGGTTCGGACCCCATCTCACAATGATCGGAAAAACGTCCTCTGAGATATGCCGCGGTTGGGACTCTTATTCGGTAGATTTTACTACTGCTCCAAAGTCCGAATAAAATCTAGCTTAAACGCAGGTCTTATTCGTGCATCAGAAGGTCACCAGGAAGGAAACTACGCGTAATATAAAACCGGAGTCTGCTCACAGTCCGAATAGCTTTGATAAGTTGGCTCTATCTGGGCCGGCCATATCCTCGGCCACTTAGAACAATCATAACTCAAGAGAAGAAGTGTTCAACCGCACGCAAAGAATTGCGGCGGGAGAAACAGAAGAGTCCCGCGCGCGCACACGGCAGACAGCTTCTCTGGTCGGAATGAAAAACCGCCCGAGGCGTTTGCCGCGGTGTTGAAAGCACGAGTGTTCCAGCCCTCGTCCATTCCGCAACATCCCCAACGCCTCTCGAAGAGCGAGGAGGAGAAGAAGAAGAGGATCTGTATGCTGACAATAACTCACGTCCAGCACCACACTAAGAGATAAATCGGCATTCCGGGAGACGGTTCGCAAAGCAAGGACAGAAGAGTCCCGTTCCTCCACGCGTATCAGGCAGTTTATTTGACACCACGTGGAAAACAAGAATCAGAGGGCTCAACTGAGGCAAGGACGGTTAAAACACCCGGGTCCAGAGGCGTTGACCATGTCGGGTGTTTTACACGACACGCGTTCCGTCGGAACCCGCGGCCTCTTATTAGTGTCCTGAGTTCCCCTCGGTTGTCTCTTGCCTCTCTTCCCTCTATCTTGAGTGTGAACATTTCTTCCACTGTTCAACGATGAGGACCTACATCCCCGTCACCATTGATCATTGAAATTCCTTCCCTGTTCAATATGAGGCTTAAAATGAGGTTTAATGTGGAGAATAGTGGAAATATTTGTAATTTATTCACCTTAAATTTATTTATATGTATCTTAAATATATTTTCAAGTCCCATCCTAACAAAACCACATTTTTATCTATTTAAAGACCCCATCTCGTACCCCTATAACCATTATTTAATGTTACAAAAAAAATTCCTTCTCTGAGATTCCATTTCATTGCTTTTTGGTTCAGGCGCCTCCCTTGTAGGTTTAGGGGAACCTTCTTGATCCTAGTACACTGAAGATCACTCTTTCGTGGATTCAAGGGTTTAAGCTTCTAAGTTTTGTGAAATTAGGATAAGAAATATTTACACAGACTTTATCTTTCATGAATTCAATATTGAGATTTCATCACCACACAACTAAAGATGTATAAATTGTATCAGAATAAGGTTTTCTGCTCCTTATTCATCTTTGACGATGTCATGAGGTAAAGGATTACAGATTAATGAAGATAAAGGTCTTGAGGTTAGCCTCTTCTCTCACACAAAACATATTGATTAAAAGTTTGTTATTAATATATATATATATATATATATATATATAAATTAGAGGGCAGAGCATCTATCTACTGGGATCAATTTCAATCTACTTCTTCTAGATTAGGTAAGGATTGAGTTCGCTATATAAGCCGGAAAGATCTCTACGCCACATATCTCTTACATAGGACTAACTGACAGATGTCTTCCCCACAGCTGTTCTTCAGCCATCGGCTATTAGATGTTTGCTCCTAGCATGAGTTCATTTTTTTTTTTAATAAGTATAATTTTTGATATGATTTTCAATATATACAAAAATCATGTGGAACTCAAGTTTGGCCTCCACGTTAAATATTTGTAGTGAGAAAATGGCGGTAAGCATAATACCAAATAATTTAAGAAATTTTGTTTAGAGTATTGGATTGGACAGAGAAGAAAGTAGAGAACACTCATCAGCAGATGGCATTGGTGAAAGCATGAATTGTGCCTTGAATAAGCTAGCGAAGCACAAGAGATTGCAAGCACGGCTCTAAAAATTATTTTGGTTAGATGCTATTAACACAAGCAATTTGGTAATTAAGGAATGTTTCTGCCCCTAGACTCTTAACTATTAGAGGGGTGCTGAACTGGGAAGGAAGAAGGTGAATCTTTCTTACTTAAGGTCATTTGAATGCCTCTCTAATGTTCATGTAATTTTTAAAAAAACAGACAAACTGCATCCAACACCATGAGGTGTTCTCTCATAAGATATGGATCCCACAAGTTTTTTTATCAGTTCGGGAGTGATCAAAACTGAAAAATTATGAGAGTCCAGAATGTGATATTCATTGAAGGAGTCTTGGACAAACACAAGGTTGTGACCAAGAACAAGAATAAGAGGCTTACAAGGACAAGGCTGAATTCGGGTTTACAAGGTTTTGTAGGTGCACATTTGGGTGGCGATGTAGACAGACACAGGGAGAAGTGCCGCCGACTAAATTTATACTTGAGCGGGACTGCAGTGGCCTTCATCTCACAAATACAGAATATTTTTTCTCTGTCCACAACATAAGCAGAGTATGTGACAAAAATTCAGGGCAACAAGAAGATGGTGAGGCTGAAGGATTTTCTATCAGCCATAAACGAACATATGAGGCTATGCATGGGCTGAATTGACCTTCAAAGGTAGGTTGTGACAACGCGTCAAATCTAAAACTAGTACTATTTTTTTTCTTTGCTCTCTCTCGTGTAGTCAACTGGATGGCGGAGCTTCCTGCGCCATCAAAACCGCCTCTAGACTCTGGAGACTCAGCGATTTGTATCTTGCACGTCCAGCAGCCCACGCCCCATAATATTTAGTCTTCTCGAAAGCATCTGCTCCAGCCGACAACCAGGGCCAGTTGTAAGCCTATCTAGCCGGGCGCGTTGATCGTCAGCCCAAGCCCGGAGAACTGGCCATCGCCGACGGAGATAATTCCGCCGCGACGGTGGAGATGCGTCCGCACACACGGCAAAATAAGCAATCTTCGGATGGTCGTCCCTCCCGCGCGTCCCCAAATTCCGCAGCTGCTACGGCCGCTAATTGACACTACGCCGCCACTGGAGCCTGCATACTCCAACCAGGTCGGGAGTGCGTAGATCCACCCGCGGCGTTCTCCTCCCTACCGCGGGGGTCGCCACGTGCCGGCGGAGCGACGGGCATTAAAAACGTTCTAAATCTTTCACGTTTGACGGAAGCCGGGAGACAGAGAGATGAGCTAACGGATATCCGAGAGAAAGAAAGTTGACCGAGCACAACGGGGAAGAGTCCCGTTCAGTTAGATATGCTGACCAGACGGACGGTTGTAGCACCCGGTATTAACGGCCCGGATAATCTTCAGGTGGGTTCGTCGCACGGCGCTTCACACGAACGAAGGCGCCGAATTCGGGACGCGAAGACGCATGCACGGGGGCAAAAAGAGAGGAAGAGGGACGGGGCGCCGGCGCCGGCGGCGAGGCGACCCTTCCGTCTGTCCCACTACCATCTCTCCGTCCATATCCCACGGACAGTTGACATGGAAGTTTCTTTCCTCGGACGCCCAAGCTGCGTCTCTCTCTTCGTCGCTCTATATAACCCGCGCGGAGCTATCTGCCATCTACCACAACAAAATCCAATATTCAGCCCTCCTTCTGAAGGCCAACCTCTCTCTCTCTCGACGTCTCCTTATCCCTCTCTCGAACTAGATCACCTCCACACACGCACACCTCTCTTGAGCATAGGCGGCGCAGATGGGCGCGCAAAAGCTTCTCCTCCTCCTCGCCCTCGTGCTTCTCCTTCGTCCGGGCGACTCTCAGCAGGAACAGACGTTCTCCGGCGACCCCTCATTCCGCACCGGTCTGGACATCACCGACTCCTCCGCGGTGAGAAAACTGTCTCCGGGGACGGCCAACGAACGGAGGCGGTCTACTCTGGGAAGCGCAAGCACGGTGAGGAACGTGAAGGACTTTGGAGCGCGAGGCGACGGATCGTCGGACGACACCAAGGTAGTAGACCGGTCAGCAATCTCTTTCGTCTCAGATGAGAATCTCCTTCTAAACCCCCGCGGACCCGCCCGTCGATTATCTCGTCTGCAGGCGTTCGCCGCTGCCTGGAAGGCGGCTTGCTCTTCCTCAGCTCCCGTCACTGTGCTGGTCCCCGAGGGGAAGGCATACCGGCTCAAGCCCATCGCCTTCTCCGGTCCCTGCAAGTCTCCAATCACCGTAGCGGTGAGACACGACAACCCACTCCCCAGCTCCCCTCGCACCAAAATCTTATTGCGTCGCGCCTCCTTAGACTCCCTCTGTCTTTCAACTGTCGCCCACAGATCAAGGGAACGATTCTCGCCTCCGGAAGGATGTCCGACTGGGACGGAGCGGACCGCAGGCTCTGGATGCTGTTCGACAAGGTCGACGGCCTCAGAGTGGAGGGCGGCGGAACCATCGACGGCAACGGGCCGGTGTGGTGGAAGGTCTCCTGCAAGGTCGACTCCGCACAGGTAGCAACCCCTCTTACTTTCTCCGCTTGCGCACTCCATGGCACTCCCAGCGGAAACTCCTTCCGTCCTCGGCTTTGCTCCTCTCGACCCGCTGACTGACTCGCCTTCTGATCTTTCCTCGGTGCGACGTTAAAAAGCCGTGCAAGGGTGCACCCACGGTACTTTCTGGACCAGACTCAACTCGTTCAGTTCGTGGATTCCGATGTTTCCGCGAGCTGACTTCTCTGGTTGACTCCTTGCAGGCGCTGACGTTCCAATCCTGCCGCGGCTTGACCGTAACCGATCTCAAGTTCAAGAACAGCCAGCAGATGCACGTCACCTTCTCGAAGTGCGCCAACGTCCGGATCTCCCGACTGACCATCTCCGCCCCCGGGAACAGTCCCAACACGGACGGAATCCACGTCTCCGGCAGCACCGATGTTAAGATCAGCGACTCCGTCATCAGGACAGGTCCACCCTCCGCCTCCTCTTCCTCGGCCTCCCCCATCCGAGAAGCCGGAAGAATGCGAGCCGTGACTTCGCTTTCAAATCCTCCCTGTAGGTGACGACTGCATCTCCATCGTCAGCGGCTCTCGCTCCATTACGGCCACCAACATCGTCTGCGGACCGGGCCACGGAATCAGGTACACACATCTCCCGGCGATGTGCTGGGATCTGCTGCTGGCCTCCTCTTCCTCTCACCCCCGTGCTCTCTCACTATCTTCTCCCCTCTCCCGCCTTGACTCGTCTCATCGGCGCTGGCAGTATCGGGAGCCTTGGAGCCAACGGTGCGGAACACACCGTTTCCGACGTCTTGGTCGACACGGCGCGTCTGGAGGGAACGACCAACGGAGTCCGGATCAAGACCTGGCAGGTAACGCCATCTGACTGACTACCCAACCCGAATTCTCTCGCGCTCCGTGGACTGACACTGCGACGACGCCGTCGATCGGTTCTCTCCCTTCAGGGTGGAAAAGGGTACGCCAGAAACATCATCTTCAGGAACATCGTGATGGACAACGTGAAGAACCCAATAATCATCGACCAGAACTATTGCGACTCCCCCAAGTCCTGCGGCGAACAGGTGGAGCATGCCAGCACCGCCCTTTTCGTCTCTCCTGCTTCCCGCTCTCTCTCTCTCTCTCTCTCTCTCTCTCTCTCTCTCTCTCTCACTCTCGCTTTCTCGCTCAGTTCCTCTCGTTAATCTTCAGTTCGCCCTCTGCCGCGCAGAAATCCGCCGTCGCCGTGAGCGGAGTGACCTTCCAGAACGTCAGGGGGACGAGCGCCACCGCGGTGGCCATGGACTTCGACTGCAGCCGCACCGTCCCCTGCCGGGGGATAACGCTGCAGGACGTCCACCTCGTCACCGCGAGCGGAGCACCTGCCAAGACCTTCTGCCGCAACGTCAACCTGTCTAAATACGGCACCGTCGTACCGTCGACGTGCTCCTCCTGAAGACGCCTGCTTCCGTCCCGGAGGATGGAAGAAACAAATTCATTCATTATACCTCGTACACGAAGACGACAATTCATTCACTATACCTCGTACACGAAGACGACAATTCATTCACTATACCTCGAACACGTAGATGACAATTCATTCATTTCGTTATAGCCCGGACCTCGGTGTCCGATTGTAACATCGTGTAAATTTGTAACCGCTGTAGCTTCTCAACGTCGTGTAAATCAGACTCCCTAGTTTAATTGCACAGAAGCCTCATGCTTGTCACAAGAGCAACCCGCAGCTACTGTTCCGAACAAGTCAATAGAAGCATGCCTCTGCGTACTAGCGACCGGTGGAGACAGGCGAAATAGAGAGAGAGAGAGAGGCGTTAGTGTGCGGAATGCGAGTGCTCCTCTCCGAGGATCGCTTCGTCTACGATCCGGTCCCCGTACATCCATCCGGTACTGGGCTCGTTTTGGACTAGAGCACTAAACCCTTTCCGACGTCACGGTTTACTCGCCAATAGATGCGTGGCGTCGTTCAAAAACGGCTCGTGGCTCGATTGTTTTCCGCTTAGTACGATCGTACCTTAAAAGAAGAAGCTTTTACCCGCACACAAAGGATTACGGTGCCAGAAGAGGAAGAGTCTTGTGAACACGGCAGAGACAGCTTCTCGGGTCGGAATGGAAAATCGCCCGCCAGCGTTCACCCGGTGTTGAATGCGCGACTGTTGCCACCGTCGTCCGCTGCGCAACATCCCCAACGTCTCTCTTAGACCGAGGAAAAGAAGATGAAGAGGATCCTTCGGTTAACAATAACGCACATGCAACACCGTACAAGGACATCTGGCGTTCCGAGCCACGGTTCATAATGCAAAGACAGGGGAGTCCCATTTGTCCACGTCTATCAGACAGTTTATTTCACACCACGTGGAAAAAAAGAATCAGAGACGCGTCCTTGTATGGTTGAAACACCTGGGTTCAGAGGCGTCGAGCAGCCAGGGTGAGACAACGCATAACTCTAACGCCCGATTCCACACGTGTTCCTTCTCGTCATTTCTCCTACGGGCTGTATGGACAAAAACGGGCAAACGTGCACCTGGTAGCCACCGCAAGAGAGAGCACGGTGTCGGTCTCCTTCCGGACACTCTGCTGGCGGCGCGGGCCACGGTCACTGTTCAGCTGATCCTTTAGTTTCAGGTTGACTCCTTGCAGGCGCTGACGTTCCAATCCTGCCGCGGTTTGACCGTAACCGATCTCAAGTTCAAGAACAGCCAGCTAGCAGATGCACGTCACCTTCTCGAAGTGCGCCAACGTCCGGATCTCCCGACTGACCATCTCCGCCCCCGGGAACAGTCCCAACACGGACGGAATCCACGTCTCCGGCAGCACCGATGTGAAGATCAGCGACTCCGTCATCAGGACAGGTCCACCCTCCGCCTCCTCGTCCGTGGCCTCCCCCATCCGAAAGGCGGGTAGAATGCGGGCCATGACTTCGTCTTAAATTCCTCCCTGTAGGCGACGACTGCATCTCCATCGTCAGCGGCTCACGCTCCATTACGGCCACCAACATCGTCTGCGGACCGGGCCACGGAATCAGGTACATGTACAGAATCAAGAAAAGGCAAGAAGAGCAGAGAGACCTAGTCATTAACTGTAGGAGCATGTATTTTTTGACATACTTTATTTACGGCAAAAACTATGTCAGGCCGTGTAATCGTAACATATTGGACGGCTGCCACCAGGCTCCGATACATAATACAGTCGACTGGAACAGATGATTGCATTTGAGAGGGAGATGTAAAACAGAGAGTACTTAGAGGTTTGCAATCTTCCATTTTGGCCTTGTGCAAGAGGGAAGCTATATATTTGGTTTGAGATGGAGACAAACCGCTGAGAATTCAAGTTAATTCTATACCTAAGAAATAGTGAGCCGGTCTTAGGTCTCGAATATAGAATATTTGATGAAGAGAATGAATGCTAGTTTGATTAGGACTAATTAGAAGAATATCATCAACATAAATTAGGAAAAAGATTGGAAAACGTGAATGAGGTTCGTACAAAAGAGTAGTATTGGTTGTTGATCCTGGAAAACCTAAGGTATGAAGACAAATGGCAAGTTTGCAGAACCATGCTCTAGGAGATTGTTTTATACCATAAATAGATTTATTTAATTTGCAGATGTGGTTTGGGAAATTTGAATCAATAAAACCTTGAGGCTGCTCCATATAAACTGTTTCTGATAAATCTCCATGTAGAAAAGTGTTTAAAACATCTAATTGATAAATAAACTAATTGTAGGTGATAGCTAAAGCTAAGAGAATCCTTACTATGGTCATTTAAATGATAGGGTTAAAAGTTTCATAAAAGTCATACCTTTTTCGTTGATGAAATCCCTTAGCTACTAATCTGGCTTTGTATCTATCTATGTTACCATCTGGTTTTTATTTCAGTTTATAAACCCATTTACATCCTATCACATGAAGATTAGGTATTCAGGCAACTAATTTTCAAGTGTTATTTTTTATTAAAGCATTATGTTGGGAGACCATGGCTTGGACCCAATGGGGATTCTTAATGGTTGTAGAGAAGGTTGATGGTTCTAGAGTGTTCATGATGGTAGTAGTGAGACAAATTAGTAGTAGATGTTTGGTGGATAAGTGTGCTTTAGGTTTATGTTTGATTTGAAGTTTCTTTAGATCTATTCCACAATTACGATATATGTCTACCAGTGATCGATGTTTTTCTAGAGATGAGGGTGGGCTTGAGGGATGACTTTGATTAAGAATATCTTCTCTATCCGAGGTAGAAGGTGGTGAATTTGAGTTAGAGGGTGATGGAATGTGAGTGTCTTGTGAGAATATTTTTTTTTTTTTCTATGTTTGTTGGTAAGTTAGGAAGATCATCGATTGTTCTCATAGATGTCAAAATAGATTGAGATCTAGAATTTTGGGGCTGAGGAGGGTTCTGATTTATAGTAATATCCATATGAGATGAGAAATTCGGGAAATGTCCTAGAATCCCTATAGAGGCATCAAGAATTGAAGAATTTGGAGTCATTTTGGGTTTGAGAAAGGAAACATATTTTCATTGAAAGTGACATAGCGAGATCTAAATATTTGACCTGAGTTTAAAGATAAACAATGGTATCCATTGTGCATAGAGCTATATCCAAGGAAGACGCAATAATCTGATATGGAGGTAAGTTTATTAGAAGCATATGCACGTAGATGAGGATAACAAAGACACCCAAACATTTTTAAAATGCTATAATCATGTTGAATTTTAAAAAGCACTTCAAAGGGAGATTTGTTCCTTTAGATGGATGTCAGCATTCTATTTATTAAGTATAAAGATGTGCATGCTGCCGCATCCTAATATCTTTGTGGCATACTTGCCGACTGAAGAAGAGATAGGCATGTCTTAATGAGATGCCTATACTTTCTTTCGGCAGTTGCATCTTGCTTGAGAGTATGAGGGCATGATACTCTATGGATTATGCCCTCATTTTTAAAATGTTTTTGGAGAAATTAGAACTCTCTCCCCCAATCAAATTGAAATGAGATGATCTTGGTGGAAAATTATCTTTCCACTCATTTATGAAACTCTAAGAAGACATTACACACATTGCTTTTTAGTTTAATAAGATAAAGCCAAACATACTTACTATAATCATCAATAAAAATAATGGGAGCAAGTCTCTATAAATCTGAGTGAATTAACTCAAGTGGTTTAGTAGAAGTTTGATTAGATTTAGAAAATAAAAGTTTATGAGATTTAGTAATACAACAAGAGTTACACAAATAATGTTTAGGTAACTGAGTAGTAGGAGCCCATGTTTATCAATTATTTACTTCAAAACTTTTAATTGTGAATGTCTTAATCGGTCGTGCAAGATATTGGTTGAAGTCCTTTCTCCTAGTAGAGCAGTTGAATCGTGTTTAGTTCTTCAAAGTAGATAGAGTCCATCTTCAGTTGTTCCATTGAGGAGGATTTTGTGGGTTTTCTCATCCTTCATAAGATAGTAAGTGACATAAAATTCAAGGAAAATATTATTATCCGAAGCTAGTTTCTGTACAAAAAGTAAATTTCTTATGATAGCAGGTACATGTAGGATGTCTTTAATCTTTAAAGAAAATATTTTAGAATTTAAGGTGCTATTGCCAATAGAGTTTATAAAAAAACTTGTCCCATTACTTATGGTGAGTTGATCATTTTTGTGGTATGAAGTATATTGATTCATAGTGTTTTGATTCGATGTAACATGATGAGAAGCCCCCCTATCTGGATACCATGATCATGTCATTGATGGTTCAAAGATACTTCTAGTGTTCATGTAGTAAGCTTGAGGGTTGCTCTACTATAATGGTTCATCGGGGACAGAGGTGTAGAGTTGATTAGCATAAAAGTTTTGCAATAATCTTTCTTTGCATTCTCTACCCCTGTGTCCAAACTGGGAGAAAATCTAACATCATGGTGTGTACTGTCTGGATCTACCTCATCCTTGTCTATTTCTTCCTTATTTTGCTGGAATCCCTTGTTTTGCCATTCAAGATTTTGCCAATTTTTCTTGTTGTGGGACTGTGATGATATTTGGGCATTGTTCGTCACCGGGGTTATGGAACTTGTGAGCTGATTCTGATAGTAGGCTTGAATTGCATCATGAAATTGTAAGTTGGCAATGATATCCTCAAATGACAGATGATAGTGGATGGCCGGCAGTTGATAGTTCTTTAGAAATCCTTTTAAAATACTTGATGTAGTCATCTGTACTCATATCTCCTTTGTTGGAATTATTCAGTTGTCTCTAAAGATCCATTACGTAGGATCGTCCTCTGGAAGCATACATGGTTTCAATTACTTCCCATGTTTCTTTGGATGTATTCTTTCTTCCAAGACTCAGAAGGACCGATTCAGACATGGCGGAATTAAGAAACCCTAATATTTGCTGATCATTCCTCCACTATACCTTATATTCCAGATTCGGAATCACATTTCCAGTCACATCAGAGGTTGAGACCGGTGGAGGATCATCTTCAATATATCTCATTAAGTCAAATCCATTCAAAATTGGAACCATGGTATTTTTCCATACTAGATGATTGTCACCGATAAGCTTAACCGGAGGGATGAATCCCATAGGAATAAGCAAGGATATTTGTGCCGATGTTGTGGACGAAATGATAGCGCTTGTAGACGAAGCCATAGTGTTGACCAGATCTGCCATGGAGCCTCTATGGCTCTGATACTATACAGAGAATCAAGAAGAGGCAAGAAGAGCAGAGAGGCGGATGAGAGAAGAAACGCAAGATCGAAACAGAAAATAGAACATTGCATATCAATTGGAACCATATTGTACATCTATTTATAAGCAATGCCATTGGTGCGTCTATTGGCTGGCTATCGGTGAGTACCGTTTCCTTCGCTTGTTAGTTGACTTTTCTCTTCAGTACACACATCTGCCTGCGATGTGCTGGGATCTGCTGCTGACCTCCTCTTCCTCTCACCCCCGTGCTCTCTCACTATCTTCCCCCCTCTCCCCCGTTGACGCGTCACATCGTTGCTGGCAGTATCGGGAGCCTTGGAGCCAACGGTGCGGAACACACCGTTTCCGACGTCTTGGTCGACACGGCGCGTCTGGAGGGAACGACCAACGGAGTCCGGATCAAGACCTGGCAGGTAACGCCATCTGACTGACTACCCAACCCGAATTCTCTCGCGCTCCGTGGACTGACACTGCGACGACGCCGTCGATCGGTTCTCTCCCTTCAGGGTGGAAAAGGGTACGCCAGAAACATCATCTTCAGGAACATCGTGATGGACAACGTGAAGAACCCAATAATCATCGACCAGAACTATTGCGACTCCCCCAAGTCCTGCGGCGAACAGGTGGAGCATGCCAGCACCGCCCTTTTCGTCTCTCCTGCTTCCCGCTCTCTCTCTCTCTCTCTCTCTCTCTCTCTCTCTCACTCTCGCTTTCTCGCTCATTTCCTCTCGCTAATCTTCAGTTCGCCCTCTGCCGCGCAGAAATCCGCCGTCGCCGTGAGCGGAGTGACCTTCCAGAACGTCAGGGGGACGAGCGCCACCGCGGCCGTGGACTTCGACTGCAGCCGCACCGTCACCTGCCGGGGGATAACGCTGCAGGACGTCCACCTCGTCACGGCGAGCGGAGCATCTGCCAAGGGCTTCTGCGGCAACGTCAGCTTGTCTAAATACGGCACCGTCGTACCGTCGACGTGCTCCTCCTGACGAGGCCTCCTTCCGTGCCGATGGAAGAAACAAATTCATTCATTATACCTCGTACAGGTAGATGAAAATTCATTCATTTCGTTATAGCCCTAACCCCGGTGTGCGATTGGAGCACCGTGTAAATTTGCAATGTGTAGCGTTTGAACGTGAAGCAAATCAGACTCGCTAGTTTATGTGCACAGTAGCCTGATGTTTGTCACAAGAATAACTCGCTCCCACTGGTCCAAATAGGTCTATAGGTCCATAGAAGCACGCCTCTGCGTACTCGCGACCGGCGGAGGCGAGAGAGAGCGAGAGGCGTCAGTTTGTGGAAAGGGCGTGCGCCCCGAGGATCCCTTCACCGAAATCCGGTACTCGTGGACCTTTCCAATTAAACTCCTGAACGGTACTCGCCCATGTGAAGAGGTCATCTCACGAGCGCATAACGGGTAGAAGATGAACATGAAAAAGAAATGTGATCGGACTGATTGCTTCCCGCTCATTTGTTATGATTCATGTCTTAATTTAGTTTGGGAGTACCATGCATTTTTAACATTTAATTCAAGTAGGGATAGTTAAATATTAGTAAACTGCATTAAGTATACAAACATTTGATATTCTAGCAAAAATTTAAAATGTTTTCTTCATAATCAATGACATAGTCTTGTGTGAATCCTTAGATACGACATGTGAATGCTTCCAACGTTTCTTCTGAACTTTTTTATATTTTAAAAAAAAATTACTACCAACTGTGGATTTTTTGAGAGGTAAGTCAATAGGATCTCTAAAATGAGCTTTCGCAATGGCTTAAAGGTCTTCTGCCATTACTTTCTGCCCAAGAGGATTAATGCAAACTTCCTCATATGAGCGTACTGGAAAACTGATAAATACAAGATAAAGAATAATAATTACTTTTCTATTACTACATGAGATTCATATTCATTATTCCTTTATGGAACCATAGAAAAACAGGGAGCACCATTGAAAGAAGGCTGGTAAGTGAGATGTTTATGTTTCTCTTCAGTTGTATTAGAATTACATGTAAATTTTGTGACATTTGAATCAAAAGGGGTGTCAAGAAAGGAATATAAGAGAGATGATAATAGAAGAGTAGAGCATAAGAAAATATGTAACTTTTCCCAGAATAATAGAACAAAATATTTCATTTGTATCCTATCATCTATAACCCGACTGAAAAATACATCCAAGAAGACAAATTCTCTAATTTCTCATGGTTCCATATAATAATTGAGCCAAACAGGTAGAGCCATATGCATGAAACATAGAATAATCAAGAAGCATGTTATAATGGTACTAAAGTGCTGAAGCACAACTAGTGATAGATGAGGGAACATAATTAAAAATTTTAAAAAATAAATGTAGGTTTACCCCAAAAACTATAAGAAATTAATCACTATGTAGTACTTTCAACCATGTGTAGATGGTCAAATCGATACAATTTTATTTAGGTTTTAATGTGGATTACAAAGGGCACTACACATTGTTCACCTAAGAAATCAGCTAAAAAAAATATTATTAGTTTTGAAAGATATATAGACAGTAGAAAATCTGTATATATTTATACATGTCTAGAGGGAGGACTCATTGAAATGAACCCAAGTATAAAAATAAGGATCATCAATAAAAGATAAAAAAAATATTTCACCTACTACATAAAAAGGTTTTAAAAGGGTCCTTACATATCACAATAAATAGTATCCAAGGTTTCTAAAGAT
The DNA here is from genome assembly GCA_902729315.2 of Spirodela intermedia. Classification (NCBI taxonomy): domain Eukaryota; kingdom Viridiplantae; phylum Streptophyta; class Magnoliopsida; order Alismatales; family Araceae; genus Spirodela; species Spirodela intermedia. Next base: position 1,343,979 of record LR746264.1, read on the forward strand.
TTTGATGTGTTAACGTGGATAAGGGGTAGTGGCTGTCAACATAACATAGAACTAGCACCACATAACTTCTTTTCAATTTGACTGAACTTCAAACTATTTTTTTCATCTAAAATATATGAGCAAGACGTGAAGGGCAATGCTGAAATTATGTGATGATGTTGTCGAGATGCAAACAAATTCTTGTTAGTTTCAAGAGGAATGTGAAATATACAATTGAAATAGATGACCAACTCTATCCTTAGTTCTCATTCTGCTCTCAAATTAGGCCTCCTAAATAATTAAGTTGTCATCAAGAAAAAAATATCAACGTCCTCACCTTTCCAACTACATCTCACATTCCAATGGATGTGTATATGTTTGAGAGGAAAAAAGTAGTAACAAGAATTCCAAGGTTACATTTGAAGGAGCCTCTCTGCCACTTTCTTACCAACTTTGATATTCTAATGGATTCTACAAAGTAAAAGATATCTGCTTCATAAAAAAAATTGGAACAATGTTACAGTATGTAATGATATAATAGAATTACTAATGATGTCATTGTGAGTGGAAGGTAACATAGTTCTGATTTGATGAGTATTAAGACAATATGAACGTTGAAAGTATATGATTAGAACCATGTGTCAATGTATGAGAAAGTAGAAAGGAGTAGAATACTCACTAGTTATTTATGTATTACAACACGCAACATCAAAAAGGAGAAGGGAATTTGACCTCACTCAATTTACCAACTAATTTTCCTTTAGAAGCCTATTCTAATTTCAATATGCACTCTTTTCAATGGTTTAGTCTACTTGACCTACTTTTCTATGTAAATACTATGCCCTTATATTCCACTAGTTTTCTATGTAATTACTCTTCTTCATTCGGTATAACTTCTTCGTTCGTAAAGGGTTGGGTAGTTCTTCATACTTAAGGAGTCTCCCTTTAAGTTCACTAAGTTATAGAATCTACTTGTGCTTAAAAGAAAGCTGATCAGTGTACTTGATGGCGAAGTCTTATTAACCTTGGTATATAGACTTCACCAATTCGTCTGATTTTTGCTAAGGCTTAGAGTGTCAAAATAAGATGATATTCCGCATTTTCAGATGATACTTTGCACATTTGTTAAGGGGATTCCCTTATTGGCTTCAGCTAACTTCAACCAATTTAACAATTTCTGTGAACTCAAGATTCCTCTCCAAAATTTTCTTCAAGATTTACTACTTTAGGAGATCAAACTAAAGGGAACCCAGTCCACTTTTCTAGATTAACAACTCCAAGGGACTAAATTAGAGAAGATCACTCCTCTCTTCAACATTAACAACTCAAAGGGGCCAATATAATTAGCACTAGCTAATCTCCTCTAAAATAAGGTTCTAGATTGGCTTTAATTAAATGAGTTACCATTTTAGATGTGTATGACTGTCTTTTGGAGACTTCATTCCTCTGATTTTATATGTGAGAATCTCTTTGTTTAGGTTGTACTTGTGGTCATCTTCTTTGTGAGAATCTATTTGATTTTATATGTGAGAATCCCATTTTTCCTAAACATTTCCCATAATTTTTATTTCTTGATTGTTTCTTGTTATTTAAGTTGAGAAGAATGTTATATATTCATTGACTTTTTCTGTCTTTTTGTGATTTTCCAATGGCCATTTAATGGTATGAAATTAGTCTCTTGAGGAGATCGCATACCTCAAAAATTATTTCCATTTTTGTCATTTTGAGCCATGCCTAGTGGTCATCTTCTCTCTCTTCATGGGTTCACATGTGCCAACACTTGAATGAAGGTAAACAAAATGTGCAGATAAAATAGTTATAAATTATTAAATAAACACTATAAAGCATATTATATATAACTTATTTGGATTCAGCTTCTGATGTAAAATGATGGTTTTACCTTTAATTTGGCTTTTTTCAATATTAAGACTTTCCTAACTAGAATCATCAAGATCATATAAATAGATAATTCTATTATTATAAACCTTATCAAATTATTCTTCTATACATTCTATAATAATAATAAAAAATTAAGCTCCTAAAGCAATCATGCACAAAAATACCTATTTGATATAATGTTTTGCAAAATTTCGTCTAAACAATATCTTTCTTAAGTGTGTTTGAAGAATTGGAGTCTCAACTAGTTGAAGTTGAGGTTTGAGATACTGTATGCCTTGTTCTTATTATATTATTTTGGGCTTTGATTATTTATTTGTGCACGTTGATGACAATAGTGGCATTTGTCTTTTGACCAAAACAATTGATACCTTATGACTATGCTAATACTTTTCACAATAAGTAGCTAAATAATTGAAGTAACAGTAGGAAGGAGATCTTAGCAAGTTTTTTCAAACAAAACTTCTGTTGTGTAGTTTAAATAAATGATCAAGCTAAAGAATACAGAAGATGAATACAAAATGCCTCATGATAATCTTCAAATGTCAACAAAAATTATACTAGATACGTCTCTTAATGAAGAAAGTGAGATATTGAAATATCTATTTAGCTATATGAACCAAAAAAATGATACGTTTATAGAAAGTCAACTGAATTAGAAATCAAAGTAAGTATTCTCCTATATTGTCTTATTAATAATATTATTTAACTTCATTCTTTTTTAATATAATCATATTTAGTCTTAAAAAATCCATGGCCTCTGGAATAAAACTTTTTAATGACAATTACCAATGGTTGTGCTTATCTTTGGCCATCTTAACTAGTATAACTTGCGTAGATTCCAATGTTATTAGAAGAATGAAATTTTCACTTTAAGGAGCCTACATTTTCAACATTGAAACTAGGAAGACTCCAAAAGCCAACATGAAGCTTTCCTTTCATGTTATGGAGTACTAAAGAAAGTAACAATAGTAACAATAAAGGGAGAAGTTAAACCTTTAACATTATCAAATGAAAGAGCACATAAGAGGTAAGACTGTGGCATGATTGTAGCTTTAGTAGACATTAACAAATTGAATCCAAAGATCATGTTAGGACTAGCATTTTGATGTTTATTAATAAATTAAATATATATTTATAATGAAATATTGCACTATTTTTTTTGGACTACACTTATCAACAAATCAAGATTAATACTCTAGATCTAGTTTTGTTGGCTGTTAATACATTTTTTCTTGCCTTAAATGAAGAAATCAGGCATTAAGAAACATATCAATATCAAACCAAGTCAAAACAGATCAAAAGAAACTAATTTAGAAGAAACAGAAGAAGTTAAGAGAAAATGTATCAACGCATGTCTTGACATACTAAATCAGTGTCTCAATTTACTTGAAGAAAGATAAGAATCTCAACCTAGTAAAGTTAGTGTGTCAACCCATAATTAGTCAAATAAGAGATAATGATGACACTTCTACCAAGGAAAATTGACTAGACAAATAGTACATTTGATTGTGCAAGCAACACACCAAGAATCAGTTGTAAGCCACATGTGGCAGCTATTCAACCAAAGACCATCAATGAAAGTATCCAATGAAAAATGACATGTGCCATCGTTTGATGCACAACAACATGTGGCAGAATATAGGCAGAAAAATGACATGTGATGATATGCAAGATATTCAGCAACCCATGGGACATGTGCAAAAGTATGAATGCTCGAGAAACACAAACTAGAACAGCTCAAGGTGACATGGGGTACAAGATGAAAGAATTAGCACATTTGACACATGACAAGATCTCTAATAGCATAGTTGATCTCCTTTAGAGAAGGATATAACTGTGACACTGTATCTCTAACATGGACAGCATGACTAACAAATCAACCAACATGTGGTACGTGAATCTAACACCAACAACATATCGTAACTCATATGAAGATCAACAAAATGTCAGATTTTTTGAGCAATGAAGTTTTTGATTCAAAGTTCTGAGGCCACTATATGTTATTTCAACGTCTTATCATATGTGAAGGCATCTTGAGAGTACTTGTGATGTAGATAGATAAGCAATCTAGTTCATTGATGTCTAAATCTACCATCTAAAGGAGATTACAGATCTCATAAAGTTCAATTGTAATTTTCAATGAGAAAATATTATGTTGACTTATAATATTATAAATGTTTATATTCTGGATGTTTTAAAGCTTTATGTGTTGACTTAGGGTGTCTACCCATGAATCTTATGTTGACTCATTATATTGACCCAAGTGAGACTTTATTAACCCATGGAGTTATGTGCTTACTCATTATAATTTTAATTTGCAAAAATAACTTTAAAAATAATAAATGTACTAAGAAATTAACTCACCCCATCTATTGATATACTTTCTAACCTATTATTAGGCAACCAATAGATTATACACCTTTAATGCCAAATGATGATGGATACTTCATGGATGATTAATAAGTATGGTAAGTTACAATTAAAAAAATGAATCAAAATATTTATGAACTTTATTAATATATGATCTTACAAGTTTGATACAAGTAGAATAATAAATTAATATTTAAAATAATATTTAACAACTTAATGTAGTGAGGGTCAACTAACACTCTCAAGACCAAGTTGTATCTTGAAATACATGATTTAGAACTTTCATTTATATTATTTTTCCTTACGTGGTGTGATATTTCTACCTAAGTTTAGGATTGAGTGTCCAAAGAACTTTTTAGGTGTTCTAATAAAATTGTTGTGAAAGACATGATGATATGGGTTTGGAATTGGGATCTTATTAAAAATGTTCTACATTTCATTATGAAGTAGTTGGAAACTTAACAGTCCAAAAATCAATTACCCAAACCTATGAATATTGTTATGTGTCAATCATCATTTGCACTTTTATCTAATTATGGTGAGGTCTAGTATGCTTAAGAAAATCAAAAGCTTGGCTTGAACCGAACTACTACCTCAAATTGTAGATTTATGATAGCTTGATTTGAGAATCCTTTGAGAATTGCTAGGTGAGGAAGGTAGTTTTGTCAATTAGCAAATAATGCCTTCAATGATTATGCAATATTTAGTTATAAGGATATTGACATCTTTATTTTCGGTTTTTTCAAATTTCATGAAATTACCATATTTAGAGGGTGAGAAATCTCTCATGAATTGAGAAATTTTTCATTGATTTTTTTAGTAGGTCAGTGTTGTGACAATCAAATTAGTATGGACTACTCTTAAGAGATCTAGGAGGTTTGTGTGCATGTGTGTGTATGTGAGAGAGAGAGAGATAGATAGAGAGAGAGAGACTATGCTGTCATAAAGCACAATCCAGATATGTATTATTTCTTAATTTAATAAAATATATATTTTTTGATGAAAGAAATTCTTTTTATAGCATATATGTATAATATATTGATTTTATAAATGTATTTCAAGCTAGTTAGTGGATAACTAAAATTAAATAGTATATTGAATATTCTCAAATATGGTTTAATTTAATAAAAATATTTCACCACGTCGAAAAAACTCATTTTGTCACCCAATTAATATAGAATTCTGTGTTAAGATTTTAAGATAGTTCCTTGATCCCTTCGGAATCCTAAACCCAATGGCAAAGGCTCCAATCTTCTTTTTCCTTGTCGGGTCTGGGTCCCGGTACGGAATTTCCCCCGCATCCGGACATGCGCCATCGGTTCAGTGGTTTTCCGAGGCGGTTTCTTGTGTCTTCTGTGGTTTTGGTGAAACCAGAGAAGGGGTAAGCGGGAGGGAAGGGCAGGAGAAGCTTCCGTGTTAATGAATGAGTTTTCCACGTAAGAGTCGCACTCGCTGTGTCCAACACTTCGCACCAAGACCCGGAAGTCCCCATCTTGGTCTTCTCCCAACCTCTCACTGGCCGACTTCTCTGCTCCGAGTTCCTAGCATTTCCGCGTCCTTTCTTCGCCTGTGTTTCCGCGTCCTTTCTTTGTCTGCCTTTCCATGCTTTCTGATTCCCGGAAGCTGTCCGGATATATAGAATCAAAAAGCAGCCGTCGGCAATAGGGAGGAAATGGTGTCATTTTGACTCCCTAGTCTCCACGGAAGAAGCTTGGCTTCTGAGGACTTCCGTCTCTTCTGGGCCGTCTGTGGATCTCCGGTGATACCCTCTTCTGAGAACCGAGTGGGGCCTAGAGTTGGGTTTTCTTTGTTAAGCATTTTTACGTATTCGGTAAGTTAAGGTGGTTTTTTTCCCCCTTAGTCCTCCTCCTCCTCCTCCTCCTTGTTTAATTGCAGATTTTGTAGATTCCTTATGTTTTTCCCAAAGCATGATTCTTGTACGATTATCTTTTTCATTAATTAATGGGATCCGAATCAAGTTTTTGGCATTTAGTTGGTACTCTTGTTAAATTCAGTGTCATTATCCCTTGACCTATTTAAATTAAAGTACTTTTTCCCGGATCTATTTTTTCATTTTTTCTCTTTTATTTCCATATTCGGGTATTTGATGTTTGTATATGCAATTTTAACCTTCAAGCCTTTTAAAAAAAATCTTCCTACTATTTTTTCAGGTTGAGGAGGTTTAACTTCGACGAACAGAGATCATCTCTTCTGATGGTGAGATGTCTTATGGTTTATTATGCCTTTTCTTTCTTCCTGATGCGCTTCCGGATCAATGGAATGCTATTTAATAGTATTATAAAATAAAATGTGGGTCTGGAGTGTTTACTCATGAAATGGGCCTATGATCAGGGGGAAGAAGCTCATGCTTCCGTTCTCGACTGCTTGGGTGAAGACCAGCTCGTTGAGCTCGATTCAGGACCAAATTGCCATCAGACAGTCACCTTTGCTGGAGAGAAGATTGTGGGTCCAAAACCAAGACAGCTGAGTTGAATATTCATCTTGGAGCAGCTGTGCATTCATTTATTGATGGCATCGCTTTCTTTGTGCAGTTTGTAATCGGTGAATTCAAAGATGACATTCTCCAGTCGGGTGGTGTTAGAATATTTGACAAGTCAACGGGCAAGTGGTGAGCTATATTTCCCTCTCTGGCTTGTAACTTTTGAACTGTTTCAGGTGCCTGAATTAGAACCCATCTTTTGATATCGACAGGGCAATCCCCACCGTGCTCGGCTCTAAACCCGTTTACATTAAAGCCCATTCCGCCATTCTTCTTGGCAAAGACCGCATTTTAGTTGTGAAGCAGAATTTATCATTGGATGGCTGTGCCTGGTTTCTTGAGGTTTGAACCTTTCAAAGGCCCTTTTTCCCTTGGTTTTTTTCAATATGATTTTCATTCGGCTCTTGGGCAAAAATTAATTTCGGCATCATCCTATCTTATAACCATCAGTCCACAATGTCCGCGAGTTGCCTCATCATATGGTAAGATGGTTCTTCAAAGCTAGAAACCCAGACAAAATCTCCACCAGGAACTGATTGCTGTCTCTGAATTGAGTTAAAGGGACCCCTTTGCATTGATGGTGCACATGTTACAGCCTGCTTAGTATCTTAGACCCTAATGTACTTTTCTTTTTGCTATGTTTCAGATCCTAATTTCTTCTCCATTCTTATCTTTTCTCATCCCTTCGTTTTGAAAGATCGACACGCCATTCATCAGAGAGGAGAGAAGTATACTCGGTACCGAAGTGGTCGCATGGAGCAAAGGTGTGATTGAAGGTGACAGCCCAGTGCCAATAGTTATCAGCGGCCCCTCTGGCGTCGGGAAGGGAACCCTGATATCGAAGCTCATGAAAGAGTTCCCTTCTACCTTTGGGTTTTCCGTGAGTCACACCACCCGACTTCCCAGAGAAAAGGAGAAGGATGGAGTCCATTACCACTTCGCCCAGAGGAGTATCATGGAAAAGGATATCCGTGATGGAAAGTTCCTGGAATACGCATCAGTACACGGGAATCTGTATGGGACAAGCTTTGAAGCAGTCGAGGCAGTAGCCGATCAGGGGAAGGTGAGCAACCAAAAGTGATTATTTGTATGGAAATCCGTGGAATTTCACATATTAGAAATCTACAGATGGGTCTACTCGTTCATTCTCTATTGGTTTTGATTTGTATGGCCCGATACCTTTAAGATAATATCATGCATTATATGATCTCTATTTTCTATCACTGTTATATCATTTACATAGATTAAAAGTACCATAATTCTCATTGAAAGTAAATTTTTAACAGATAGAGCATTGTCTCTATTACTAGGTATATGATCGACCTTTCTCATCATCTTTGTGAATCTCTCAAACCAAGTTCTTGGTGATTGTTTGAGCTCATATATGCTCGTCTTTAATTAATACATTATATCACTTATAACTAGTTTCATATCCTTGATGAACAAATTTCATATCCTCATTAAGTAGTCACTATAAAAATGTATATTTTATGTTGAATTGTTGTATGTATCCTAATCATAATTAACAGCTAAAAAAGTAAAATTATAACAATATCTATCCTTTCTAGCCCGAACCTGTCATGCCTGACAAGTGGGCTTGGAGTAATTGAGTTTGATGGCTCAATAATTCATACTTGTACTTAATTTCCGTGATTAACACAAGTTTTTTTTTGTTTCTGTTGCAGAGATGCATCCTTGATATTGATGTCCAAGGGGCTCGATCAGTTCGGGCTAGCCCGCTCAAAGCTCTGTTTATATTCATCTGCCCACCATCTTTCGAGGAACTTGAGAACCGCCTTCGATCTCGGTAATCAGATTCTTGATGCTCTGCTCCCTCCCTCCCTCATCATTTCCTCTTCTAGAAAAATTCAGAACTGAGTGTTGTGATGATGCAATCTTCATGCAGAGGAACGGAGACCGAGGAACAGGTGCAGAGGCGGCTGAGTAATGCATGGGCGGAGCTCGAGCAGGGGAAGTCTTCCAACCTCTTCGACCATATACTGGTCAACGACGAGCTCGAAGCCTGCTACAGAAAGCTAAAGGTGTGCATCATGTCTCGGCAACAGCCTCTTCTTGTCTCATCCAAAGCTTGATATTTCCAAACTTTATGATTCTTGGGCCAGCCCGGTTTCCTCTTAACGCCATTCTTTCGATCAATGCAGAAAATCCTTGCTCTCCATGGGTCCACAGAGCCAGCTTACCCACCTTGTAAGCGCAGTCTGCGGGGATCTCCCTCATCATCCTGCATCTCTTTCTGATACCATTCATTTCCATCTTACTAATCAAACATAGTACCATCCAGCTCCCAAGAGTGGTAAACTGCCCGTGTGTCGGTCGATCTCAAGATCCGACGAGAAGATCCTGATACACGGTAAAACTGCAGAAGCAGGCACGAGATCTAGCATCACGTAAGCACAAACTCTTCTTCTCCTTCAGATCGCCATTTCGTCTTGGTTTCTATGCAAATAATCAGATATACCCACCCATTTGATATTTTGCTATGTTTTCGTCCAAATAGATGCACAGTCGAAGCATCCTTGCTCAGTGGTGGCGCCCCCGGAAGAACAAAAGGGCTCAAGCTTCATGCGACTTCTTCTGACTCACCAGGCAATGGCTTGAATGGGATCAGGCTTCTCTAACATCCCCCTGTCTTTCGGTGATTCGTCCCCTCTCTCCCCTTCTAGAAGCCCACCCGACTGCAGATCTCATTCGACCAGAGGGAACACATTGGTTCCATCATCTCAAAGGAATGGCTCTTCTGCCTTGCTCTGGCTCTCTGTTCTGATCTGGGAGTTCTCCCCGGTTTTGTCCCAGCTGCTTGTTTTTCTTCATTCGGTGCCAAGAATTTGCCATTTTAGTGACTTGTGCCGCTGTAATTCTTGGGAACATGTGGACCAGGTAACCGATGAGAGAGAAGCCATGGGGGGCAGTTGGGTTCAAGAGATTAGGACCATATCCAATCAGATTTGCCCAGCTGGCATTTAGACCTCTGATTCTGGTAAAAAAAAAAGGTCAGTTCTTGGTCAGTTTTCTGGTCTATAACTGGGTGGTTTCCTCCTGTCAATCTGGCTTGGTGGTCCCCACATGTCGGTCAATTTGGGTTGGAGCTACCCATAGTCTCCAAACTGGGCCGGGCCGGATTTTCATTCCGGGTGATTACTGGGCCTATATCAGCCGAAGCTCGGCCCAAAACCCGGGAATCTGACGTGGCGCCTTGACGGGCTCTTATCCAGATCAGTCTGTTTCGAAAGAGCTTTCTTGATGAGACAGTCTTTGTGCTTTTCTGGAAAAGATCAACATAAAGCTTAAGGCCGGCCCATCCTTTCATATTTAGACAGAGGGAAGACAGAGAGAGATGAACATAATTGTGAGGCGACCGAGTGGCAAAGGAAAATGGGCCCAGATTCCTGGATGGGCCAGATCAGAGATGGGCCCGGGCCAAACCGGGCGTCATCTTTCATGGCTTTTAGGCCCGCAACTCGCAGGAAAGGGGATTTTTTTTAATTTCTTTCATGTTAATAAACCGAAAATAGATGCGTTCAGATAAATAATGCGTCCACATTCGATGAACCTATCTCGTGCTAGGCTCCCCTAACTAGGTGGTGATAATCCCACCCCGATCTGGTCAACTCCGGGAAGCCTCCTCCTGAGACAGTACGATGGTACATAAGATCATAAAATCTCCGATGGCATGTTGTGGCGGCCCAGATGATGCCCTGAAATCGACAGTTGACACAAGTGGGAGAGAAGAACAGGACCTCACTGTCATATAAAATAAACAGAGCGGGGCCCATGGGGGGTGGAAATATCTCCCTCGATTCGTCCACCTCCCGCGCCCCGCCGCCACACGCGTAGATATCTTGGCGGCAGCCTGCCACCTGCGAGGATTCTTCTTCTTCTTCTTCTTCTTCTTCTTCTTCGACTACTGGTGCCTAGGGCCTGAGGATTCGGAGGCTCTAGTGCTCTGGCTCTGACGATGGCGGAGGCGATCGGAGCTGCGAGTTCTCTGTCGTTGGGAGAGCGGATGGTCCGCATGCAGGGCTACCAGGGACTGAGGTCGGTCGGATTTGCCGCCATGCCGAGGCCTGTCCGTGCGTTGCCCTCGCCGTGCTCCAGCAGCTCGTCCGTCGTCACCGCTGTGTCCACTGTGAGTGTCTTCTCGTTTTTTGTGTTGGATTCGTTGGTTGTTCTTGCTCCGCTAATGATGGCTGGTGATAATCTGTGGACAAGATGAGTATTGACGCCTAGACTTTTGGTAATGAGAGGTTTAGTAATCCGATGTATGGTATTCTAGAATGGGAGATGGCGGATTTTGACAGAAATACTAAGAGTAGACCAAAACATTATCCGAGTAGTTGCTCTCAATACGACTACATACAAGTCTACTCTTAATAGAAAAATTAGAATGATGAAAACTCTTAGATCTCGCTAGCGATGTTGAATTCATGGTAATATCCACTTTTTATTACTCAGAGGCCATTACTTTTGTCCGCATTTTTTATTTTCTTGATTGCATTTTCGTTTCTTTCTCAGTTCCCCTCTTCTTTATACTATCTGTTCTACATCTGTCATGAAAATTTTATTTTCCATTTCCTTTGATCTTAAAATCATTTACAAAATATGTCTCAAAATTTTCTATTATTTTTATCTTCACTCTACTCGTTGATTTCTCAATTGGAAACCAAATCTGAAGTTATTTTATGGATTTTTGGTGCTCAAAACGTTTTATTAAAATCCATCCGATCATCAATGGATGCCTAACCACTGTTTTAAAATTTATTTCAAATACCTGCTTTGAAGTACGATACCGAAAATAGTGCATCTAGGAATCATAATAACATCTTCATGGTGTCTGTCGTTGCTCGGGTGGAGAGAAAGGAATGAGATCAATGGATAAGATTATGCAAGTGTTTCAGTTTGCTTTTCTTCTAATTTGATGTTCATGTGTATATTTATGTGTATCTAATTATATTTTCCGAGTGTTTATTGGATTTTGCTTCATTCCCTTGCCTGATAATTATCCTAGATATATAGCATACCGCTATATCAAATTTCACTCTTTTTTTTTTTCTTTTATCTTTGACATTTCCATGAGTTAGAGGAATCTTTGATACCTGCCCTCTAGTTTTACGAGGTAAAATAACAAAAATGGAACTCATATTGCTTGCAGAGTATTAATGACAGGAAGTGTGGGTGGTCGTAAAACTTTGTGAAATCTCTGGATTCATGACTGGATATGGCTGAGGGGAATTTATGGCACAATGCAATGATTCTGTTAATTTTCCAATTTTCAGGTTGGGATTAGCCAACTACGGTCACTACCAATTTATTGAGGAATGAACGGAAATGTTAATAGAGGGTAGAAGGGAAGGAACAGGTGGAAAGAGATTGTGCATAGAAAAAGAGAGGGGATTGGAGGGTGGATACAAGAGAACGAAAGTTAAAACAGAGGGGGGTAAGCAGCGGATAGATATGCTGTTCACTACCAAAATACTGTGATGTCTGGTGATGTACTCTGTTCTCTTCTTTCTTTAGAAGTTCATGTCCCAAGCGAGCTATGAGGAAGTGGTCACCATGGATGACAAACGCCATACAAAATAAAAAAATAAACCCTTGTGTTTAACATTAACTAGATCCCAATCTCTACTCCATTTTACTGGCATCTATGTGATAAAATGGAAAATGAGAAAATATGCCAAAAATAACTGCAAGGAAAGGGAATCCATAAAAGAGGCAACAAACCTATGAACCTGAAAATATGAAGGATAGAAAATGCTCAGTAGCCTAAAAGACAACTTCGCATTCTCTTTTAATTTTTGAACATCAGGGCCATCTGTCTTTCTGACAGATGTCTTGGCCTGGTTACCACGATTCTTTGCCAAGACATCTGTTACTCTGTTTCCTTTCTTCCAGGGAAGATCAAATGGCAGGAATGTTTGTCCACAGGCTCCGAGTCAATTCTAGATACCACCTCATTGTGCGAAAGCAGTTAGCATACAATGTCATACCTTCTAGTTTCTCACTTTTTTTTATTCCGTAGGCTACACACTTTAGCTCAAAGATAAAATTATGGAGCATTGTTTCAACTCGATTGCGAGCATCAGGACTTTGTACATTTTCAAATGAAGAGATAGTGATTTCTGTTGTCATTTGCTTTTAGAATTATTCAATATTATATCGCTAAGGTTTGGCAAATTGAATGTTGTTGTGTCTGACAAAAGGCTGCTTTAAACTCGTCAATTCTAGTTTTGGCTATTAGGTTCATTTTCATGTTCGTAGGATGCTAGTATGTGCTTGATGCTAGCATGCTATTAGGTGATGTTTGATAGGGAATATTTTTTTAAATATGATAGATGATGTTCTGTGGTGAAGAATTTTCTGCTTGCCGTTTTAGTGTTCAACTGATTCTTTATTACATTGAATAATGCCAGGTCTATGGTGCGGACAGAAATTGTAAATATTTATGCGTGCAGTACTTAGAATGTTAAAGAAAATCAATTCATGCTAAGTAACATTAGCTCTGCTTCTATGAGGCGGGTTGACAAAGTTCCACATTGCATTTATCATATATTGGCGTGCGTTGGTGTTGATTAGCATTATAATCTTAGGTAAACATGTCGTGATATGATTCATCTATTATGTACTATTTTCCGTTTTAGTTGTTCTTTGTGTGAAGATTTAGTTATGTCTCTTTCAGTCGACTCAAGGTTGTGCTTCGTTACAGAGAACATTGTTCGTTGGTCCCTCTGTTTGCCCCCATTGTTTGTGCTTGAATTTGGTGTTTTATTAGCGGAGATTTCTTTTTTCTCCCCTTTCATCTGTATAATGACTTCAATTCCTTTTACAGCCTGTGAAGCCAGACCCAACTCAAGTTAAGCGCAGCAAGGTGGAGATATTTAAAGAACACAGTAACTTTCTTAGGTACCCCCTCAAGGAGGAGTTGGAAACAGAGGCTGCTAATATAAATGAGGCCGCCACACAGCTGATCAAGTTTCATGGAAGCTATCAGCAGACTAATAGGGATGAGCGTAGCATAAAATCATATCAATTTATGCTTCGCACAAAGAACCCCAGCGGGAAAGTCCCAAACAGGCTTTACTTGGTAATGGATGATCTGGCAGATGAGTTTGGAATTGGCACCCTCCGCCTGACTACCAGACAAACGTTTCAGCTGCATGGCATTACGAAGTTCAATCTGAAGACTGTGCTGGGCACAATCATCAGAAATATGGGCTCCACTCTTGGGGCGTGTGGCGATCTGAACAGAAATGTTCTTGCTCCTGCGGCACCGCTCATGAGGAAAGATTATTTGTTTGCCCAAGAGACTGCGGACAATATCGCTATGCTTCTCTCTCCCCAGTCAGGGTCTTACTATGATATTTGGGTTGATGGGGAGAAGATCATGTCAGCAGAGCCTCCGGAGGTGGTAAAAGCTCGTAATGACAACTCAAATGGGACAAACTTCCCCGATTCGCCAGAGCCCATATATGGCACTCAGTTCTTGCCAAGAAAATTCAAGATTGCTGTGACTGTTCCTACGGACAATTCTGTGGACATTCTGACCAATGATGTGGGTGTGGTCGTGGTTTCTGATGCTGACGGGGAACCTCAAGGCTTCAACATCTACGTAAGATGGTCTTGATATGTTACAAGTCAATAGATGGTAATGAAAAATTGCTGCTTGAATAATAAATCTGTGAAATTTCAGGTTGGAGGGGGGATGGGAAGAACCCACAGAATGGAGGCTACTTTCCCTCGGCTTGGGGACCAACTTGGCTATGTGCCAAAGGAGGATATCTTATACGCCATTAAAGCTATTGTCGTCACACAGCGGGAACATGGAAGAAGAGATGACAGGAGATACAGCAGAATGAAGTATCTGATCAGTGACTGGGGGATTGACAAGTTTAGAGGTACCGTTGAGAGGTACTATGGAAAGAAGTTTGAGCCGTTCAGAGAGCTACCAGAATGGGAATTCAAGAGTTATCTCGGATGGCATGAACAGGTTTGGCGTATTATGTATGATTTCAGTTTTATTGATTAAGAACTTTGTTACCCGTATTATTATTATTATTATTGTTGTTGTTATTTGGGAGCTACTGTTGATCTTCCTTTGAATTTTACTTTTATTGAAGGTCTGTGGCCATACTATTTTAGCTTTTTATTTATGTAATAACCTTGATACTTTTATTATTTACAGCCAGTATTATCCTTTCTTCTGTGGCAGGGTGATGGTGCAATGTTTTGCGGGCTTCATGTTGATAATGGTCGTATTGGGGGCAAAATGAAGAAAACCCTGAGAGAGATAATTGAGAAATATAATCTAAGTGTGAGGATCACTCCCAACCAGAACCTGATCCTCTGCGATATCCGCCCAACATGGAGAAGACCGATCACCACTGCTCTTGCTCAGGCTGGACTACTGGTAAATATTTACTAATATATACTAATATTAGTAAATATTAGTTATAGATCAATCACGATATGAATCAGTCAGATTAGTCTGTGAAAATACCCCTGCCTTCGTTGTATGTGCAGCATCCCCGTTACGTGGATCCTCTCAACATTACTGCAATGGCCTGCCCTGCTTTGCCACTTTGCCCGCTGGCGATAGCAGAAGCCGAGCGGGGAATACCAGACATTCTCAAGCGAGTTAGAGCGGTCTTTGACAAGGTGAACTGCCATTTTTGAAACATAGGGCTGCTACGATTTGAGGAGATTCTTCTGGTGTTCTGAGGCACTGAGAGTTGGTGATCTTATTTTCAGGTGGGTCTCAAGTACAGTGAATCCGTGGTTATAAGGGTGACTGGATGCCCCAATGGCTGTGCCCGGCCTTACATGGCCGAGCTTGGATTGGTCGGTGATGGGCCGAATAGCTACCAGGTCAACCGCCTCGTTTCCTTCATCATTTCAGAGCTTCAAGTCTTGGGTTGCCTGGTAAATTTAGTTACTTTGACTCTCTGTAGATATGGCTGGGGGGGACTCCGAACCAGATGAGGCTGGCGGAGACCTTCATGAACAAGGTCAAACTCCACGATCTGGAGACAGTACTTGAGCCACTGTTCTACAACTGGAAGATCAGACGCCTCCGCAGAGAGTCATTCGGTGACTTCTCGATGCGCATCGTAAGTATATATCCCACTACTTGATCACAAGAACCCAAGGATCTAAGAAAGAAGAACAGATCTCTGAGCAGGATTCTGTGTCCCACCAGGGCTTTGAGAAGCTGCGGGAGCTGGTGGAGAAGTGGGAAGGCCCTGCCGAAGCCCGGCCTCGGTTCGGTCTCAAGCTCTTCTCCGACAAGGAGACCTATGAAGCCATGAGCGAGATCGCTCAGACGCAGAACAAGACCGCCCACCAGCTGGCAATGGAGGTCATCCGCAGTTACGTCGCCTCGAACAAATTGGCACCGGAGAGCGAGTAGGGGTGGTCGCGCCGCCGCCGCCGCCGCCGCTGCTGCCGCCACCTCCACAGGTCGCCTGCGCTGTTAACTGCTGTTGACAGCCAGGAATATGATGTGGAAGCTGAGTTTCTCCTATTTTTCCGGCGAACCCTCCCCTCGATCAGAACTGCGTGTGCCCCCGCATGCTTTTTCCTTTTTTCCTGTGAATTATCAGACCCCAGATCCAGATCTGAATACGGAAACCACAGAGAACGGACTCGTCATTATCAGCATGTAAGATTCTTGACCAACTTCTGGTTTCTGACCGGCGCTGCCATGAAATCTCCTGCAGGTTCCTCGGGGTGCTCATCATCAACTCAGGATGAATGCTAGCCATGTGAACCAGGCGTGGATATATGTGGCCCAGGCTGCTTTCTGTTAAATAGGCATTTTTTTGTCGAATTTATTATTGCCAATAAATATTATAATAATTAGACGATTCGATGGTTTCTTTGTTTGTTTGTTTGTTTGTTTTTTTGTTTTGGAAACGTGGATGACTGCATTTTAAAACCTATATTATTTTTGGATAATTCATCGATATTACTGGGGCTGATAGAAGCCCACCACTCATCAATGCTATCGAACCAATAATAATAATAATAATAATAATAATAATAATAAATCATTAAAGAGGATCTAAGCGCTGTGAAGAGGTGATGGATTGTGGGAAGTCAGATGGGATTTGACCGGGGTGACCATGGCCAATCTAGAGACACCCTCGTCTTTTGTGGTTTAGAGTCAACTGATGTGGATGAGGGTTGTTGTGATAAATGTGAATGGTAGCTGATGTAGAGGGAAAAAAATTCTGAGATGGGTAAGTGGGTTTTCTAATAAAAACCTAATCTCTCACGAGGATTTTGTATGTTAGGGCTATTGAAGTCAACTGAGGTAGATAGATGTACCTCTAGATTGTGAGCTGTGTATACATTATTTGAGATTACCTTATGAAAACGGCGTTAATGACTCTCTGGGCAGAGGTCAACGGCATGGGGGGATTGGCGGTTGTGATAAATAGGGATGGTAGCTAATGAAGGGGCGAGAATTCTGAGTTGGGTAAGTGGGTCTTCCTATAAAAGACTAATCTTTGACGGGGATCTTGTCCTGTTTGGACTATTAAAGTCAACTTAGGTGGATGGATGTACCGCTCGATTGTGATCTGTTTGTACATTATTTGAGATTACCTCATGAAGATGCTGTTAAAGATTCTCTGGCAGAGGTCAACGCCATGGGGGGATTCGTTAGTCGTCAATGTAGGTCAGGAGTTCACCGTCATGAGGATGGCACACTACACTGGTTGGCAAGGGGATTGGGACCCGCAGTTGTGGGGAAGGGATCCATGGCGTGCTTGGGAGGGATCTTCTCTGCGAGCAGGGGGGAAGAGTGGCCTGGTTGATTTTGGAGAGGACAGCGGATAAAGGTCTCGACGCGGACTTTTAATGTCTTCTGAAGCAGACAGAGAGAGAGAGAGAGAGAGAGAGAGAGACAGATAGGAAGACCCCGAGAGAGAGTAAGAGAGCATCCCCGGAGAGCGCCTCTTCGACATCTCCGTTGATACCGTCTCTCTCTCTCTCTCTTTATCTATCTCTCTCGTCGCGCCTTATTCTGCTTGGCTTTATTTCCTCTGCCAGACGAGGTCAGATCCAGCGGTGGTGTCTGAGCTCTTCCTGTAGCAAGGGCGTATTTAGCCATCTCTTCGGCGGGTCTCTGGTTTCCCTCGGCAGGGGCCCGGGTTTTCCCCCTTTCCTAGCTCTTCGAAGGGGAATTTGAGTCTTGCCCAGGTTTTTTCTGGTCGATTTCCTTCTGGGTATTTGGTGGCGGGAGGGCATCTGAGAGAGATCAGATCCTGACTTTGGCCTCCATGGGGAACTGCTGTTGGGCCCCCGCCAGCCGTTCTGAGGAGGGGGGACCGAAGCAGAAGAAGGAGACGAAGCCCAACCCCTATGCTCTGGACTATAACAGGGGCCCTTCCTATGGCAGCAAGCTCGCCGTGCTGGTGGAGCCCACGGCGAAGGACATCACCAGCCGTTACGTGCTCGGGGCGGAGCTCGGCCGAGGGGAGTTCGGAATCACCTACCTTTGCACTGACAAGTCCACCGGGGAGGTCTTCGCCTGCAAGTCGATCTCGAAGAAGAAGCTTCGGACCGCCGTTGACATTGAGGATGTGAGGAGGGAGGTGGAGATCATGAGGCATCTGCCGGGCCACCCCAATATAGTGAAGCTCAAGGATACCTACGAAGATGAAGGGGACGTCCACCTGGTTATGGAGCTCTGCGAGGGAGGGGAGCTCTTCGATCGCATCGTTGCGAGGGGGCACTACACGGAGAGGGCCGCCGCCGGCATTACGAAGACCATCATTGAGGTTGTGCAGGTATGTTCCCCTTTTCTCAACCCCCCACAACTTCATCCTTCCTTTACCCGTTTTACGACCTTCTTTGAGCTTGAGAGTCTGTTCTTTGCATGTTGGTCAAACTTGGCTATAATTTCCTCCTCTCTCCCTCTACATCGCTCAGTATCTTTCTCTCTCTCTCTCCCTATCTCGCTGCTGATGGGCAGAAATGGGCTATCTTTTTTGGAAATTGGATTGTTTGTTCATGTGCATCTATTTATTCTTTTAATGCCTATTTGCTCAATAAGCTCAAAGTCCTCCCACCTTCATCTAATTGCATGCTACTTTTTTGCTTCCATTTGCATGATTTCTAGGGCCATCTTCTACTATTGTGCGCTAATTATTTTTTATTGCTAGACTTATTTTTTGTTTACTTTATATTATAATTAAGTACAAGGTTCTTGCCTTTAGTTGGTTAAGTCTACATCCTTTTTGCGCAAATGTAGAGGCATTTTAATGGTCTACTATCTACCCATTTTAATATTTTTCCTTGATTCGGAAATCGTTATGCTTTGACTGAGATGCGTGGTGGCATATATCGTCACAAGTTAGATTCTTTTTTGTCACCATTTATGGCAAACCAGATTTGATCAAATGAGGTTGATGATGGCGGTGAGTGACCACCCACTTCTTCTACGCTCTTACAGAACTGCCACAAGCATGGAGTGATTCATCGGGACCTCAAGCCAGAAAATTTTCTGTTTGCAAACAAGAAGGAGAACTCTCCACTCAAAGCCATAGATTTTGGGCTGTCTGTCTTCTTCGGACCAGGTTTGAATCCAGGGACCCCACCCTCCCTCTCCACACCAATCTATCGAGTTGTTTTTGCCATAACTGGTAACCCAGAAGCTGGGTACCAGTTTATATTGACCAATTCCGTGTTCCTGTGAATGTCCGGTTTTTTTCATATTTTATTTGTTATAACCTCGTTTTCTGCAACAAACAGGAGAGAGGTTTTCTGAAATTGTGGGGAGCCCCTACTACATGGCCCCGGAGGTTCTGAAACGAAACTACGGGCCTGAAGTAGATGTCTGGAGTGCGGGAGTGATCCTTTACATTTTGCTCTGTGGAGTTCCGCCATTTTGGGCCGGTCAGTTTCTCAAATTGGAGATTATAAAATGGGGGATCCTCCCTGGCTAATATCCATTTTCGTTTGACAAATTTATTTGCTAATTGATATTTTGAATTTTTTTACTGCAGAAACGGAGCAAGGTATCGCCCAAGCAATCATCCGCTGTGCTATAGACTTCAATAGGGATCCTTGGCCCCTGGTTTCTGATAATGCAAAGGACCTTGTTCGACGGATGCTTGAACCAGATCCTACAAAGCGACTGACAGCTCAAGGAGTGCTCGGTGATGTGCATTTTTTTCTTGCATCTTTTTAGATATCTAGAGGTTTGACGTAGTGGGTCAACTGGATGACTTGGAAGAATGCTCTAATAAATAGTCGTTTAATTTAGCAGTTAAAAGTAGAAGTAAAGGGACATTTATGCATGTGCTTCTTGTCTCTCATAAACCTGTGGTGGCTCCTTTGGATCCGACGGGGCGCAGATTCTTGAGCTTAATGGTGCTCAAATCTTGTGATATTAATCTTGTCACTCCATTCTATCTGGTTCTAGGCGCAAAAGTCCAGTTCAAATTCTTAAACGGGAATTTTGTTCTTTAAACTCCACTCGATTAGTTTTATCTGTAGCCTTGTCGGTGTTCTTGAGCTTGAACACAGAACCTCATTTGTCGGTTGGCCATTGCTGCGGAATTTTTGTCTTTTTCCTTTTTTTTTTTTTCTCATCAGCACGTTGCTCTTTCAGTTTTTCCATCTGATTCATTGTAGAACGTATCAGTACAAATTTTGATTCTCTGCTCATTCTGTAGACAACATCTACCATTTTTCCTTTCTTGACCAAATCATATAATTCTGAGTCTTATTCAGGTATTTATTGATTCTGTGATCGCAGATCATACGTGGCTGCAGAATGCCAAAAAGGCTCCCAATGTTTCTCTTGGAGAAACTGTTCGCGCAAGGCTAAAACAGTTCTCAGTGATGAACAAGCTCAAGAAGAAGGCTCTTAGGGTAAGGGTTGGGTTTTTGAGTTAAGAATAATCCCTTCTAGGTTACTATTGAAATAACTCTGTGACTATAAAGACGACCAACATCTAAAGGTGTCAAAACCAATGGTTGCCATCGGACAACGTCTTTGGCTGTCCACGTAGAAAAACCCAAAATTTGGCTTGCTTGTGTGGGGCCATGTTTAGAACAGTCCTGTACTGGGTATTATAGGGAAATAAGGCTCTCAAGGTAAGGCTTGGGAGTTTGGCGTTGTTGATTCGCTATAAAGCCTGCTCTTTTTCATACTATTTTTTGTGTTTCCAAGCATTCTACAGTGCCACAATATGTGATTCGAGTATTATTATTGGCTGTTATATTGGGAGCCAATTGAGAAAATAACTTACGTTTTGCAGGTAGTTGCTGAACAGCTGTCTGTTGAAGAAGTTGCAGGGATAAAGGAAATGTTCCAAATGATGGATGTGAGTAACAATGGGAAAATAACATTGGAGGAATTGAAGATAGGCCTCCATAAGCTCGGGCAGCATATTCCTGACCCTGATGTTCAGATATTAATGGAAGCTGTAAGAACTTTTTTTTTTTTTTTTTCTAGACCAGCCCTTTGCATGCTCATTGTGTGCACTGATAAAAAGCATTGGAATCAGTCTATTTAGTTCTTTTGTTGCTTCAAAAACGGCAAAAGTGTGTTTGAAATCTGTACTCTCATTCTCCTGAAACTACATCCGCTGATGTCTGTCTAAAACCCTTTTTGCCTGGTACCATTTCCATAAGTCAGCACAGCATGGTTTTGGTGTCCACAGATGAAAAAAACTCTAAATTTCTCATACATAAAGGAATTAAGGTGACCCTGATCGTGCCTTGTTATTTTTATTTTCTTAACTACTAGATTTTGCGTAATTATGAGTAGACAGCTGTTAAGCTTTTTCCTGTCATTACTGTGGGATCATACAATTACAAGCACAGGTTTTGAAATATTATAAATTTCATATAACTAAGATAATTAAAATGAACCATATAACCATTAGATTGTCTAAGTAGGGGTAAAAACACGTAGCATCACGTCAGTGATTATCATGGAGTCATAGAATTGTAAGAAAGATTATGAAATCCCTACAGCGTCAGCGAAACTTTCTAAAATTTGTTGATTTATTGGGGACGTATACATTTTCCTGGTGATATTGTTTGATTAGATGGCATTGGATCTTCTGACGTTGGCAATGGTAGGCTGACGTTGATGGGAATGGGACTCTGGACTATGGAGAATTCGTTGCTGTTTCGATTCATCTGAAGAAGATTGGAAATGATGAACACCTGCGTGAAGCTTTTGGATACTTTGATCAGAACAAGAGTGGGTACATAGAAATTGAAGAGCTCAGGGATTCCCTGGCCGATGACTTGGGGCCAAATAGTGAGGAAGTCATCAATGCCATTATCCACGATGTAGATACCGACAAGGTCAGCTTCTGTTCTAATTTCCATTATTACTTCCTTTATTATTTCATTTTCCCTCCTATTGAATCAAAACTATGAAAGAACAGATTTATTCATTTACATTTATTTGTGTCTCGGGTAGTAATATTGAAACTTAACTTATAGGATGGGCGAATAAGCTACGAGGAATTTGTGGCGATGATGAAGGCAGGCACGGACTGGAGGAAGGCATCGAGGCAGTACTCAAGGGAGCGGTTCAATAGCCTGAGCCTAAAGCTGATGCTGGATGGATCCCTGCAAGTAGAGGCTGAAAGCAGATGACGGTATAACAGGGAATCAGCTGACTCGGAGATTCAAGATTCTTCCTTTTTCTTCTGGGTTTTCCTATGTTTTTATGACATTTTCTCTCTCCTCTGGGGAATCTGCCTCGGTTGGAGAGTTCCATGGCGAATGTGGTGCCAAGGGAAGGGATGGAGGCTGTTAACAGGAATTTGTTGGTGTAAATATGTATTTTCCCTCTATCTTAACATAGTTTTTCTCCCGCTATGAATTGTTGTCAATGTTGTAAAACATTTGAAGGCCAAAATGACTTCGCTGTCATTTTTAGTTACTTTTAACCAGTTCTTATTGTTCGAGAGAAGATTGAGAAAATTCTTCGAAGAGATACATGCTGAATTCGGAATGAAACATAGAGGTGAGCTGAACTTCCTTCTGAGAATGTCAACGAAAGCAAGTACAAAATTGGTATTTTATTTTTTACAAACCGAACATCTAAAAGAATAATTGCCTAGGTTTGATCTCAATTATTCGAAGCTAATGCATACTCTGATGCCTTGTAATTGTTAACTTTCTTCAGATGACAGACGTAAAGATCTTGATATTATGCGTTCACAGAAGAATGGTAAGATCTTTATCGTCGCTCGTACAGTATCTGTCGCTGCTTTTCTTTTTCAATTCGTGCATCCATTTCTCAGAGGCGGTCCGGTCCGTATATGGCCCGAACCATGTGGCGGGTCGAAGGGATTGAAGCCACAGATCGTCCTCGTACTACGGATGGATGGAGACTTTTGGACTAGAGCCATGCACGCTTGGATTGCGCATGCTCGACGTATGGTGTCGGCGTTTTCGAGTTGTTGGACCTCGCTGGATGTGTTTTATGACGTCTTGGCTGTCTCACCGCTTACAAGTGGGGTTAGAGGTCGCTGGCCGGCGTAGTCCCACTGGGATCAGATCAGACGGGATGATGGGTATCGTGGTCAAAGCCGAACAGGCATTCAATGCAGCGGAATTGGTAAAGGTATATACCTTAATGATGAATAAGAGTACCCGTCTCCACAACCGCCACGGACTGTGCTGCCACCGTATTGGCATTGATAACATGGACCTCAGATTTTCTGCTGTGATAGTAAGGATCATGCAGTCATGGTAAATTCCTATTAACTGATAGGAAGGTGCATGTGAGTAATTGATTCCGTGAATAAAGAAAATGGTAATAAAAGAGGGAGAGATAAATTGAGAGAGAGGGAGAGAGAGAGAGAGAGATTGTCAGATATACATACATGTATATATACATTTAAATGCAGATCAAGAGAGAGGAGAGAGAGAGAGAGAGACATGGTGCTCTCATTGTGTCAAGTACCCATTGTTCCCATCAGAAGAGACTCCAAATTCACAGGGCACAAAGATTGCCTTGCTGTTAAACCTCCTTGGTCCCAGATCAAAAAAGCCTTTCACCTCCCCCAACTTTGCGCTTTACACATTGCTTATGATTTTCAGTTGGACATGAAAATTGACCTTCTTGATAACTTCAATTTTTGCGAGAGTCCCAAATTTCTGCTTCATATGTCCATAATGAAGAGTTCCAATGATGGAAATAGAGACAAACTATACTATCTAATAGCACCTCAAATTGAGGTCAAAAGAATGTATTGTGATGCAACCTTAATACTATGCTGAAATGGAATCTTAACTTGAAACTGACCAAAGAGTGATCTCTAGTCCACAAGGTGAAAAGGGTTCCTTTGAATCCACAAGGGGGTCGCCATAATCCAGCATCAATGAGATAGAATCTAGAGAAGAAAAAAAAAATATAATATTCAATAATACTTTTAAGACTACAACATGAGGCCTTTGAATATATAATTTTTTTTGGTGCCCCTAAAAAGGTGGTTTTATTAGGATTATAGTTTAAATTGAACTTAAGGCATGTTTTAATAAATTCAAAATGACTGAAAGTGGAGAAAAAATTCAAGTGAGAGAATCAATTTGTAATACATTTAAGACCTATTTTATTATGAACCAGATAAGGTACTAGGTCATCTTGCTTCAATAGTTTAGTCTGCACATTTCTTGGACTTTTAGTACATTGAATTTGGGTTGTGGATGGGTTACACAACCTTTAATACTTCAAAATAACTTTTCCTCATGTCTTTATGTGACTTAGGATAATAATCATAAATATCTATAACATTGAAAGTAGAAGTCATATCAATTTTCTCTATTAAGTCAATGATGTAGTCATTACTATTGATCTTCTATAAGATTTTGAATGATTTATATTTCTTTAATTTTAGCTTTTAATAATCACTATGTAAGAATTTTTTTATGAAATACACCATAACTAAAGTACAAACTTTTAAAATTTTATTTTGTTGACAAGAAGAAGAAAAAATCATAGAATAGATGATTGAAGAAGAGGAGTACATAAGGTTATGTAGAAGAAGAGAAGAAAGAGAAATGAAGATTGTGGAGGAAGAATAGGGATGAAGAGAATAAGTCTAAATTGGGCCTAGTGGGCTAAGTGAGCCTATTCTAATGTTCCTCCTCAAGTTAGAACATACAAGTCAAACATGTCTAGCTTGGTGCATGTCGCGTCATAAGAGATCCTTGCAAGACTCTTGGTGAAGATGTTCATGAGTTGATGAAATAAGACAATGTGCAAAGTAAAGATAACACTTGACATTACCTTATCTTGGATATAATGGTAGTCAATTTCAATATGTTTCATCCATTCCTGAAATGTAGGATTCTCAGTAATGAAGATGGTGATTGAATTATCACAGCACATAGGCATTAGCATAAGAGATGGATGTTAAGTTCTTCAAGAAGTGAATTTAGACACGTCATTTCTCACATCGTCTTAGCTATGATGCGATACTTGGACTTAGCATTGGAACAAGATACCACCTTTTACTTCTTAGAGCATCATGTGATAAGGTTGCCACCCACATATGTGTAATAATTATTGGTGAATTTGCGATCTCTCTTGTTACCAGTATATCCTACATCTAAGTAGACTTCAATCCGAAGATGCTCATGTCTTCGATAGATAAGCCCTCTCTTATGAGCTCTTTTGAAGTATGACATAACTTGTAAAGCTCCCTCTTGGTGAACTTGTTAAGATTTCTAGATGAACTAGTTAAGAACACTAACTATGTACACGATGTCGAGGCGAGTGACGATGAGATAGATCATCTTTCTTAACAACTATTTTTATCAATTAACATCCTCTAAGAGTAGAGACGACGTATCCTAGAAGCATAGACGTGTCTTCATAGGTGATGACTTTGACTTGCACCCAAGTAGTCTAATTTCCTGAAGCATATCAAGAGCATAGTTTTATTGAGAGAAAACAAGCTTGCCATCTTGATAGGCAAACTCAATCCCAATGAAATGTCGTGAAATTCTTAGATCTCGTATATTGAAGTATTGTTATAGGTATGATTTGGTAGTTTGAATACTTGCTCCATCACTTTCTATCACAAGAATGTCATCCACATAAACAACTAGGAGGATAATACTAGCTTTAATAGTCTATATAAGTACTATGAGATCCACAAGATATGGTGAGAATCTAAATTATGTCAGAAGACCACTAAACTTGACGAACTAGGCACGTAAACTTTGTTTAATTTGTAAATGACACGTTACAAAAGACACATATTTGATAACTCTATTTGAACAATATATACAAGAAGTTGTTCCATAAATATATTTTTTTCAAGGTCACCATAGAGTTGAGCCGAACCACTAGAGAAAATATCTTAGTATAGTTAATGCCATAGGCCAATATAAATTCACGAGCAACCAAGTGAGTCTTGTGATGTGTAATAAATTTATCTAGGTTATACTTGAGTGTGAAAAACTATTAACCTCTAAGTCTATGACCACCTTCTACTCAGGTACCTATGCAGCCTCAAGAGACGATTGGAATTGACTTGAAGGCCATAGAAAGAGCAAAGGTATGAAAAGAAAGAGAAAAACTGTTGTAGAAAATAAAGTGAGAAATGGGGTATCTAGTGCATGCATATGTACCTTTGAGGAGAGTAATAAGAAGATTAAAGTTATCTACTTGATTGTCAGAATAGACAACCAAAGGAGGCTCTTCGGTAGATGGTGAAGATGAATTTGATCTCGAAGCATAAGAGTTAAATGGCAACAAAGCCGAAGGTGTCGAAAGAGGAGCTAATGAGGGAGAAATTGGACAAGTAGAAAAAGTAGGAGAGGGATCTGCAATGATCAACACAAGACAAAAACTAGGTGAGGAAGATGCAACAAATCAAGGAGTTGATGTTCAAGAAAAGAAAGGAGACTCCTCATGAAAAGTAACATCAATTGAGGTCATATAGCGACGAATATTAAGAAAATAGACATAATAACCGTTTTGTGTTTGTGAGTAATCAACAAAGACTCTTTTGAGAGCACAAAGATTAGTTTAGAAAGATAATGATAATGGTCTTAGATTAAAATAGTGCATCTAAAGACATAAGGGGGTAAGAAAAAAAAGAAAGAATTAAATAAAAAGTGATGAAATAGAATGGCTACATTAAGTGAAGTGGAAGTGATAATTATAATTAGTAGTTTTATCTATGTATTAATATCTTATATATAGATACTAATTAATGAGTAGAAGATGTAATTATATATATATTATTGACTTATTATGCTATTCATAATATTTTATTATATAAATCCTAATATATATTATTTTATTTATATTATAAGACTAACCCCACTTGACTTTTATAAAGTCAAGTGGTGATTCTCTCACATTTTCTTGATAGCTATTTGATTGTAAAGACATAGGTGAGCTTTTATTATGAGTTCGAAGTAATGAAAGAAGCCCAAATTTTTAGTCAAAGAAAAAACCTAAGTCTTATAAAGAGGGCCGGCCTAATATGTTTATGAGCTTAAGGTAAGACATCACCTTAGCCTAGCCTATTTGAATATAAAAGGGTTATCAAGGGATAAGATCTAAATCACTCATCTTAAGGCACCTTAAGATGAGATTAGAGTGTCACCTTGATAGAAGAATTTAGGCCATCTACTAAGAGAGTCGGTTATTAATCATAACCATCTATTAGAGGGGTCTAATTCTCGAGAAGCTTAAGGTGTCTAACCCCTTTCTTAGAAGGCACTTTTTGGCTCTCCCTCTAATAGTGGCTAGCCGAAGAAAACAAGAGGGAAATTAAGGCATAATCAATGGTATTCTCATGTCCAGATTATTGTGGAGAAGAGATTACTTAGAACGGATCAAGATTGTCACAGATCAAGCATCACTTGGCCTAGGACTGACACACAATGAGGTTTGTGCAAGATCTAAATTTGGGGCGTTTTTGTAATCCTCTCTATGGATAGATTAACTCTTAGTTTGAACTAATTGTATCATTTCATCACGTTAGATTCATTCTCTTTTCTTTGTCACACTTTCTATTTCTCTTGTCTTCACCTTTTTTAGATTTAATTTCACCCTTCATAATCTCAAGTATATATATATAAGAAATAAAATAAGTAAAATTCTTATTCTCATTACTCATGTTCTTTGAGAATTGACCCTTACTAATTCTAAATAGAAGAGTGAGGTTTTATAAATATTATTTATATAAACTTTGTTACTCAAAGACAACATATCTAACCTCTAAATTGAGTTCATCATGAAGAAAGTTGATTTTAGAGATGTGTGGTTATCAGGAGAATATCAAATCACAGATAATGAAGAGCATTTATCTCAATAAGTAGTGTGTAATTAATGTCAAGTAGTTGATGATATTTTCGTTCGATAATATTATTTTATTAAGATGTGTATAAACACATGGTATGATGAAAAATATCATGATGTGTGTAGACACGTGGTTTGATGAAGAATACCGTGATCAACACAAAATGTGCAAAGTAAGTCTTGGACTAGTTTCAAAGTATTGTTGGTGTGAAGAATCTTGAGCGTAGTAGAGTACTAAATGATGACCTCGGTAATGAAGTGAATAGTTGTGATGTGAATTTAGATACAATCTTAGAGAAGATAAACCTAACTTACTTGAGTATAGTCATTAACAAAGACAATATAGTAGCAATGATCTAAGGCAGATGAAGTACAAGAGGGGTCCTAAATATCATAATAAATGAGGTCAAAGAGTGATGTAGATAAAATTTTGTCTCGACTCGAGTATGAACTACAATGGTATTTGTTTAATTGACATGACTCGCACACAAATTTACTAAGAGAAAGTCAAGGTAAGATTTTTTAAAATTTTTCAAAACAAAAATGTCCTAAACGATGATGCCACAAAAGAGATGAAGTAATTATAGAGGAAACAAAAAAGTTCCAAAGGTTAAAAAAAGGTTCATTAGAAATTAGCTCGTAAACACCTTATCTATTCTCATACCCCAAACCAATCCTATGCCTGATATATAGATTCTAGAAGGTACAATAAAAAAAGAAAATACAATGGAGTAAAGAATGACTTGAGTAATGACACTAATAGATAAGAGGTTAGCAGAAAATTTGAGAACATAGAAAATCTGAGTGAGAGGAATATTTGAGATAACAATGGTATTCTGATGTTCATTAATCAAACAAGTTTGACCATCAGCAATGGTAACCGGTGGATGATAAGAGATAGGCTGGTGTGATGATAAAATAGTAGATGCGTCGGTCATATGGGTGGAGACCCTTGAGTCAATAATCTATGGTGAAGATGAAGATGCAAGGAGAGCGTGTATATTTGATGTGGAAGGATTCAGAAGCGAGGCTAGATTGGCTGAGGAATAAGTTATGATATCACTAGAGCAATGTAGTGTGTCATACTTGGCGGAGGTCAACATCATTTGAAAAGTCAGAGATGAGACACTAGATGGTGCCGTAGAAGCTAGTGAAGAAGACAAGAGAGCCAGTTGAGCATAGTTAGGCTTCCCAAATTATTTTTCAATATTTTTCGGGTAGGTGGTTCTACTTGCCACAGTAGATGTATGGAGGAAAAGAATCACGACCCTTCTCACATAACAGATGACTACTATCTGATCTCATAGCAGGAGGGTTGTGGCACTCGAGGAGTGGAAACAGTTATCACCAAAGGAGTAGATGTGCAATTGGCTATTGCAAGAGGAGTGCTTGTACTTACACGAAGTGTAGTGGAGAAAATATAAGAGATATCAGGTACCCAATCTTTAGAGAGGATCATTTCATGGTTTTAGGAGGTAATTGATGGGTGAAGTCTACTTAGATGGACTCTGGTAAGAAACTCCTAACAATAATGCTCGAATGTTCGAAGGTTAGTTGTCGAAGGCTAATAGATAACAAACTTCTATATTAGGTCTTGGAGATAACTGAAATGAGTTTCAAGTGAAGAGTCACTTTGCTTGCAGGTAAAAAGTGATTCAAAGATCTCGACTATACGACTGATATTTATCCGATTGGCATATATGTTCTCTAATGTCATCTAGAGTTGTTGTGCAAGGTGAATCCAGATGAGAGGCACAACAATACTTGACTCAACACTTTGAAACATTCAGGTAAGGATAACTAAATTGAGTTAAGATCATGAAGTAAAGGATGGATCAATCAACAAGTGGTAGAGAAGGTTGTGCAATGTTAAGAAGTGCTCGAATTTAGAGGCCCATGATGCATAATTATGTCCATTGAAGACATGCCAGTTGAGTGAGTTGCGTCGTGATGGAGTGCCATAGAGTAGTCGACTCAATTGCAAGAAGAGTGACATTTGGCTAAAGAACTGACAAAAGAGGCACCTGAGACATTGAGGATTTGCCCACCAGATCCACAAATCAGGATTAGTGGGAGATGAGATGACATTGGGAGGAGATGTTCTATATGAGAGACATCGAAATGGGGCACTAGGAGGCAAGCATGGGGTGCCAGGAGGCGGCATTGGTGGCGTGTGGGGCATCTGTAGTCGGTGCATGGGGCACTGGCAAGAGATGCAGTCGATGCATGGGGCACTGGTAAAAGATGCAGTTGGTGCATAGGGCACCAGCAGGAGATGGCACTATCAAGCACACAGACGCAGCAGTACGAGGGCAGACATATAGGATGGCATTAGGCAAGTGTCAGACAAGCACGCAAGTGCTCATGATAGGAGGTGCGACAGGCATGTAGGGTTACACAAACTAAGCACCAAGTAGGCGCACAAGGCAGCACTGTTAGAGATTGCGTCGGGAGAGGAGAGGGGATGCCGAGAGAGGAGGCGGAGCGGTGGTGGTGGAGAAACCCTAGGGCTTTGATATCATGTTGATAAGAAGAAGAGAAAACTCTAAAATAGATGATTGAAGAAGAGGAGTACATGAGGTTATATAGAAGAAGAGAAGAAAGAGAGAGAGGAAGAGAAGTGGAGATTGTGGAAGAAGAATAGGAACGTGGAGAGAATAAGTTCAAATTGGGCCTGGTGGGCCAAGTGGGCCTATTCTAACATTTTCCTTTTCTTACCACTACCTCTTTAAATTATATTAAGTGATCAAAAGATGCTTCATGACATTTTTGTATATTATCTTAATATGGCTGGTCATTGTTTTTGCTACAATACTTGCTAAAAAGCTATCTATAAAATAATGAAATATGACATTTTAGATAAAAGATCCACAACCACCTGCCACTCAATTGTTGTTATGAAAGTAATCAAAAATTTAATATATTGATAAACTGAATTCAAAATAATAATTAAATTTAATATTTGGTAAATTTAGTCATCCATATAGATGCTAGTAAATCTCAATGTCAACTTTTTGTTTCAAATAATTTATTGATATAAAAAATAATAAAAATAAAATAAAATTTCTCTACATTTTGATCTTTTTAAAAGCTTGATGATGTTGACACCAGATTTTGAGTTTTAAATCTTCCAATTTTGATGTGCCCACAGTTAGAATTAATTGATTACTCTAAATGTATAAAAATTTTCAGCAAAAATACAAGAAGGAATTTTGAAGAAAGGAAACTAAAGGATTATAAATAATGTTTAAATCAGAAAAAACTAAGGGAGGAGTGAGGAAATATGACCACCAGTTAAATCCCTTGACACATTTCCTACTAATGTGGTCAAGAGTCATTGTATTTTTCATCAATTATTTTTTATGATTTCTAAATTACTCAAAGATTGTTGAAAAATCACATTATAAATTCCATTGAAAATCTAAAAAGTATGTTATCCAAATTTTAACTTCATGATTAAATTATTACCAATTTAAAATATTTATCAAGGTTATAAACCCTGAATAATTGCATTAGTACATTGATTAAAACTCAAGAATATATTTATATTGCATAAATTAATAATAACTAAATTAAACATAAATTCATCACATAATTCCCAAACTAGTACTAATGCATTTTAATTTTAATAATTAGTATTTAAATTTATTCTTAATATAATTAATTCAATTTTAAATTATCACCCATATCTATGCTCATGACAATTTGAAGACACAATCTACGATGTTTCTTGAAATTAGCAATGGAGTATATGATCTCATATTTTTAGACTGTTCTTTTTTCACTTCACAAATTTGAAACTTTCGTACATGATTTTCAACATGATTCTTTAATTTTGACAAATAATAACATTTCTCTACTCATTGTAGATTTTTCTCACCCACAAAATATCCTCAAAATCCTCCTACATATAATTTATTAATCTATTCTTATGCAGTGAGTCCATGAAACACATAATCGATTTCCTCGAAGAAGGATTTTTTTTTAATGAGTCGATTAGATCATTCAGTGAGAGTGTAGCGAGGGAGAGAGACGGGGAGTGAGTCTTCAGTGGCTGCAACGGTGGTACTGAGGCCGGACGCTATTTATAGGGGACGAGGGCCCCGGGGAGGAGATGGCGTCCTCAGATGCCGAAGTTGACACTTGTCGTATCCGAGATATGCGATCGGGGAAGCGGAGGATCAGCTGAACAGTGACCGTGGCCCGCGCCGCCAGGAGTGTCCAGAAGGAGACCGACACCGTGCTCTCTCTTGCGGTGGCTACCAGGTGCACGTTTGCCTGTTTTTGTCCATACAGCCCGTAGGAGAAATGACGAGAAGGAACACGTGTGGAATCGGGCGTTAGAGCTTTGCGTTGTCTCACCCTGGCCTGCTCGACGCCCAGGTGTTTCAACCGTACAAGGACGCGTCTCTGATTCTTTTTTTCCACGTGGTGTGAAATAAACTGTCTGATAGACGTGGACAAATGGGACTCGCATGTCTTTGCATTGTGAACCGTGGCGCGGAACGCCAGATGTCCTTGTACGGTGTTGGATGTGCGTTATTGTTAACCGAAGGATCCTCTTCATCTTCTTTTCCTCGTTCTAAGAGAGACGCATTCAACACCGGGTGAACGCTGGCGGGCGATTTTCCATTCCGACCCGAGAAGCTGTCTCTGCCGTGTTCACAAGACTCTTCCTCTTCTGGCACCGTAATCCTTTGTGTGCGGGTAAAAGCTTCTTCTTTTAAGGTACGATCGTACTAAGCGGAAAACAATCGAGCCACGAGCCGTTTTTGAACGACGCCACGCATCTATTGGCGAGTAAACCGTGACGTCGGAAACGGTTTAGTGCTCTAGTTCAAAACTGCTCTGCGCTAGTGACTTCACCTCTATACATGAGCCCAGTACCGGATGTACGGGGACCGGATCGTAGACGAAGCGATCCTCGGAGAGGAGCACTCGCATTCCGCACACTAACGCCTCTCTCTCTCTCTGTCTCGCCTGTCTCCACCGGTCGCTAGTACGCAGAGGCATGCTTCTATTGACTTGTTCGGAACAGTAGCTGCGGGTTGCTCTTGTGACAAGCATGAGGCTTCTGTGCAATTAAACTAGGGAGTCTGATTTACACGACGTTGAGAAGCTACAGCGGTTACAAATTTACACGATGTTACAATCGGACACCGAGGTCCGGGCTATAACGAAATGAATGAATTGTCATCTACGTGTTCGAGGTATAGTGAATGAATTGTCGTCTTCGTGTACGAGGTATAGTGAATGAATTGTCGTCTTCGTGTACGAGGTATAATGAATGAATTTGTTTCTTCCATCCTCCGGGACGGAAGCAGGCGTCTTCAGGAGGAGCACGTCGACGGTACGACGGTGCCGTATTTAGACAGGTTGACGTTGCGGCAGAAGGTCTTGGCAGGTGCTCCGCTCGCGGTGACGAGGTGGACGTCCTGCAGCGTTATCCCCCGGCAGGGGACGGTGCGGCTGCAGTCGAAGTCCATGGCCACCGCGGTGGCGCTCGTCCCCCTGACGTTCTGGAAGGTCACTCCGCTCACGGCGACGGCGGATTTCTGCGCGGCAGAGGGCGAACTGAAGATTAACGAGAGGAACTGAGCGAGAAAGCGAGAGTGAGAGAGAGAGAGAGAGAGAGAGAGAGAGAGAGAGAGAGAGAGCGGGAAGCAGGAGAGACGAAAAGGGCGGTGCTGGCATGCTCCACCTGTTCGCCGCAGGACTTGGGGGAGTCGCAATAGTTCTGGTCGATGATTATTGGGTTCTTCACGTTGTCCATCACGATGTTCCTGAAGATGATGTTTCTGGCGTACCCTTTTCCACCCTGAAGGGAGAGAACCGATCGACGGCGTCGTCGCAGTGTCAGTCCACGGAGCGCGAGAGAATTCGGGTTGGGTAGTCAGTCAGATGGCGTTACCTGCCAGGTCTTGATCCGGACTCCGTTGGTCGTTCCCTCCAGACGCGCCGTGTCGACCAAGACGTCGGAAACGGTGTGTTCCGCACCGTTGGCTCCAAGGCTCCCGATACTGCCAGCGCCGATGAGACGAGTCAAGGCGGGAGAGGGGAGAAGATAGTGAGAGAGCACGGGGGTGAGAGGAAGAGGAGGCCAGCAGCAGATCCCAGCACATCGCCGGGAGATGTGTGTACCTGATTCCGTGGCCCGGTCCGCAGACGATGTTGGTGGCCGTAATGGAGCGAGAGCCGCTGACGATGGAGATGCAGTCGTCACCTACAGGGAGGATTTGAAAGCGAAGTCACGGCTCGCATTCTTCCGGCTTCTCGGATGGGGGAGGCCGAGGAAGAGGAGGCGGAGGGTGGACCTGTCCTGATGACGGAGTCGCTGATCTTAACATCGGTGCTGCCGGAGACGTGGATTCCGTCCGTGTTGGGACTGCTCCCGGGGGCGGAGATGGTCAGTCGGGAGATCCGGACGTTGGCGCACTTCGAGAAGGTGACGTGCATCTGCTGGCTGTTCTTGAACTTGAGATCGGTTACGGTCAAGCGGCGGCAGGATTGGAACGTCAGCGCCTGCAAGGAGTCAACCAGAGAAGTCAGCTCGCGGAAACATCGGAATCCACGAACTGAACGAGTTGAGTCTGGTCCAGAAAGTACCGTGGGTGCACCCTTGCACGGCTTTTTAACGTCGCACCGAGGAAAGATCAGAAGGCGAGTCAGTCAGCGGGTCGAGAGGAGCAAAGCCGAGGACGGAAGGAGTTTCCGCTGGCAGTCCCATGGAGTGCGCAAGCGGAGAAAGTAAGAGGGGTTGCTACCTGTGCGGAGTCGACCTTGCAGGAGACCTTCCACCACACCGGCCCGTTGCCGTCGATGGTTCCGCCGCCCTCCACTCTGAGGCCGTCGACCTTGTCGAACAGCATCCAGAGCCTGCGGTCCGCTCCGTCCCAGTCGGACATCCTTCCGGAGGCGAGAATCGTTCCCTTGATCTGTGGGCGACAGTTGAAAGACAGAGGGAGTCTAAGGAGGCGTGACGCAATAAGATTTTGGTGCGAGGGGAGCTGGGGAGTGGGTTGTCGTGTCTCACCGCTACGGTGATTGGAGACTTGCAGGGACCGGAGAAGGCGATGGGCTTGAGCCGGTATGCCTTCCCCTCGGGGACCAGCACAGTGACGGGAGCTGAGGAAGAGCAAGCCGCCTTCCAGGCAGCGGCGAACGCCTGCAGACGAGATAATCGACGGGCGGGTCCGCGGGGGTTTAGAAGGAGATTCTCATCTGAGACGAAAGAGATTGCTGACCGGTCTACTACCTTGGTGTCGTCCGACGATCCGTCGCCTCGCGCTCCAAAGTCCTTCACGTTCCTCACCGTGCTTGCGCTTCCCAGAGTAGACCGCCTCCGTTCGTTGGCCGTCCCCGGAGACAGTTTTCTCACCGCGGAGGAGTCGGTGATGTCCAGACCGGTGCGGAATGAGGGGTCGCCGGAGAACGTCTGTTCCTGCTGAGAGTCGCCCGGACGAAGGAGAAGCACGAGGGCGAGGAGGAGGAGAAGCTTTTGCGCGCCCATCTGCGCCGCCTATGCTCAAGAGAGGTGTGCGTGTGTGGAGGTGATCTAGTTCGAGAGAGGGATAAGGAGACGTCGAGAGAGAGAGAGGTTGGCCTTCAGAAGGAGGGCTGAATATTGGATTTTGTTGTGGTAGATGGCAGATAGCTCCGCGCGGGTTATATAGAGCGACGAAGAGAGAGACGCAGCTTGGGCGTCCGAGGAAAGAAACTTCCATGTCAACTGTCCGTGGGATATGGACGGAGAGATGGTAGTGGGACAGACGGAAGGGTCGCCTCGCCGCCGACGCCGGCGCCCCGTCCCTCTTCCTCTCTTTTTACCCCCGTGCATGCGTCTTCGCGTCCCGAATTCGGTGCCTTCGTTCGTGTGAAGCGCCGTGCGACGAACCCACCTGAAGATTATCCGG
Source organism: Spirodela intermedia (assembly GCA_902729315.2). Taxonomy (NCBI): domain Eukaryota; kingdom Viridiplantae; phylum Streptophyta; class Magnoliopsida; order Alismatales; family Araceae; genus Spirodela; species Spirodela intermedia. Next base: position 1,379,962 of record LR746264.1, read on the forward strand.
GCCATTAATACCGGGTGCTACAACCGTCCATCTAGTCAGCATATCTAACTGAACGGGACTCTCCCCTGCTGTGCTCGGTCAACTTTCTTTCTCTCGGATATCCGTCAGCTCATCTCTCTGTCTCCCGGCTTCCGTCAAACGTGAAAGATTTAGAACGTTTTTAATGCCCGTCGCTCCGCCGGCACGTGGCGACCCCCGCGGTAGGGAGGAGAACGCCGCGGGTGGATCTACGCACTCCCGGCCTGGTTGGAGTATGCAGGCTCCAGTGGCGGCGTAGTGTCAATTAGCGGCCGTAGCAGCTGCGGAATTTGGGGACGCGCGGGAGGGACGACCATCCGAAGATTGCTTATTTTGCCGTGTGTGCGGACGCATCTCCACCGTCGCGGCGGAATTATCTCCGTCGGCGATGGCCAGTTCTCCGGGCTTGGGCTGACGATCAACGCGCCCGGCTAGATAGGCTTACAACTGGCCCTGGTTGTCGGCTGGAGCAGATGCTTTCGAGAAGACTAAATATTATGGGGCGTGGGCTGCTGGACGTGCAAGATACAAATCGCTGAGTCTCCAGAGTCTAGAGGCGGTTTTGATGGCGCAGGAAGCTCCGCCATCCAGTTGACTACACGAGAGAGAGCAAAGAAAAAAAATAGTACTAGTTTTAGATTTGACGCGTTGTCACAACCTACCTTTGAAGGTCAATTCAGCCCATGCATAGCCTCATATGTTCGTTTATGGCTGATAGAAAATCCTTCAGCCTCACCATCTTCTTGTTGCCCTGAATTTTTGTCACATACTCTGCTTATGTTGTGGACAGAGAAAAAATATTCTGTATTTGTGAGATGAAGGCCACTGCAGTCCCGCTCAAGTATAAATTTAGTCGGCGGCACTTCTCCCTGTGTCTGTCTACATCGCCACCCAAATGTGCACCTACAAAACCTTGTAAACCCGAATTCAGCCTTGTCCTTGTAAGCCTCTTATTCTTGTTCTTGGTCACAACCTTGTGTTTGTCCAAGACTCCTTCAATGAATATCACATTCTGGACTCTCATAATTTTTCAGTTTTGATCACTCCCGAACTGATAAAAAAACTTGTGGGATCCATATCTTATGAGAGAACACCTCATGGTGTTGGATGCAGTTTGTCTGTTTTTTTAAAAATTACATGAACATTAGAGAGGCATTCAAATGACCTTAAGTAAGAAAGATTCACCTTCTTCCTTCCCAGTTCAGCACCCCTCTAATAGTTAAGAGTCTAGGGGCAGAAACATTCCTTAATTACCAAATTGCTTGTGTTAATAGCATCTAACCAAAATAATTTTTAGAGCCGTGCTTGCAATCTCTTGTGCTTCGCTAGCTTATTCAAGGCACAATTCATGCTTTCACCAATGCCATCTGCTGATGAGTGTTCTCTACTTTCTTCTCTGTCCAATCCAATACTCTAAACAAAATTTCTTAAATTATTTGGTATTATGCTTACCGCCATTTTCTCACTACAAATATTTAACGTGGAGGCCAAACTTGAGTTCCACATGATTTTTGTATATATTGAAAATCATATCAAAAATTATACTTATTAAAAAAAAAAATGAACTCATGCTAGGAGCAAACATCTAATAGCCGATGGCTGAAGAACAGCTGTGGGGAAGACATCTGTCAGTTAGTCCTATGTAAGAGATATGTGGAGTAGAGATCTTTCCGGCTTATATAGCGAACTCAATCCTTACCTAATCTAGAAGAAGTAGATTGAAATTGATCCCAGTAGATAGATGCTCTGCCCTCTAATTTATATATATATATATATATATATATATATTAATAACAAACTTTTAATCAATATGTTTTGTGTGAGAGAAGAGGCTAACCTCAAGACCTTTATCTTCATTAATCTGTAATCCTTTACCTCATGACATCGTCAAAGATGAATAAGGAGCAGAAAACCTTATTCTGATACAATTTATACATCTTTAGTTGTGTGGTGATGAAATCTCAATATTGAATTCATGAAAGATAAAGTCTGTGTAAATATTTCTTATCCTAATTTCACAAAACTTAGAAGCTTAAACCCTTGAATCCACGAAAGAGTGATCTTCAGTGTACTAGGATCAAGAAGGTTCCCCTAAACCTACAAGGGAGGCGCCTGAACCAAAAAGCAATGAAATGGAATCTCAGAGAAGGAATTTTTTTTGTAACATTAAATAATGGTTATAGGGGTACGAGATGGGGTCTTTAAATAGATAAAAATGTGGTTTTGTTAGGATGGGACTTGAAAATATATTTAAGATACATATAAATAAATTTAAGGTGAATAAATTACAAATATTTCCACTATTCTCCACATTAAACCTCATTTTAAGCCTCATATTGAACAGGGAAGGAATTTCAATGATCAATGGTGACGGGGATGTAGGTCCTCATCGTTGAACAGTGGAAGAAATGTTCACACTCAAGATAGAGGGAAGAGAGGCAAGAGACAACCGAGGGGAACTCAGGACACTAATAAGAGGCCGCGGGTTCCGACGGAACGCGTGTCGTGTAAAACACCCGACATGGTCAACGCCTCTGGACCCGGGTGTTTTAACCGTCCTTGCCTCAGTTGAGCCCTCTGATTCTTGTTTTCCACGTGGTGTCAAATAAACTGCCTGATACGCGTGGAGGAACGGGACTCTTCTGTCCTTGCTTTGCGAACCATCTCCCGGAATGCCAATTTATCTCTTAGTGTGGTGCTGGACGTGAGTTATTGTCAGCATACAGATCCTCTTCTTCTTCTCCTCCTCGCTCTTCGAGAGGCGTTGGGGATGTTGCGGAATGGACGAGGGCTGGAACACTCGTGCTTTCAACACCGCGGCAAACGCCTCGGGCGGTTTTTCATTCCGACCAGAGAAGCTGTCTGCCGTGTGCGCGCGCGGGACTCTTCTGTTTCTCCCGCCGCAATTCTTTGCGTGCGGTTGAACACTTCTTCTCTTGAGTTATGATTGTTCTAAGTGGCCGAGGATATGGCCGGCCCAGATAGAGCCAACTTATCAAAGCTATTCGGACTGTGAGCAGACTCCGGTTTTATATTACGCGTAGTTTCCTTCCTGGTGACCTTCTGATGCACGAATAAGACCTGCGTTTAAGCTAGATTTTATTCGGACTTTGGAGCAGTAGTAAAATCTGCCGAATAAGAGTCCCAACCGCGGCATATCTCAGAGGACGTTTTTCCGATCATTGTGAGATGGGGTCCGAACCTTCTATTGGAAACGGCATTCGAATGCGAAAACGTAACTCTCGGCTGTGATGTAATGAAAAAGGCAACTTTTCGTATATTGTGGGTACGGGACGAGCATGTTCTCCGGTGCTCGTTGCTCAGTCCGATCGCCAAAGTCATGTTCCTCCCACCTACTCGTAAGCAACAGGAATACGGCTCGTGCTTCACCTGGCATCGACCTATGAGAAGGGGCCAGCTACGATATACATCCATCTTTTGCGCCTAATGAAGCGCTCGATATTCCGGGTAGTATCTGGTACGACGCGTGATTCGTGTTGACACTCTCTGTCCTGTGATATAGGGAAAACGTCACGCTGTTTACGGAATATGCTCCGTGTAAACGCCCTACCACATCCAATGGAGCTGAGAGAGCAACGTGGACATACGAGCCGTTTATAAACGACGCCACACTTATATTGGGAAGGAAACCACGACGTGCGATAAAATTTAGTGCTCCAGTCGACAACAGTTCTGCGGTGGTAGGCGGAGCTAGGGCGTCCGAGGAAGGCAGCTTCCACGTCAACTCTTCCGGTTTTCTGGCATGTCCCTGGTAGCGGACAGACGGAAGTGTCGCCTCGCCGTTGCCGCCGCGGCCCGTCTCCCTTCTTCTCTCCTCGGCCCCGTGCATCATGCATGCGTCTCCGCGTCCAGAATTCGGCGCCTTTGTTCGTGTGATCGCCGTATGACGAACCCACCTGAAGAATGTCAATTCCCTTAATACCCGGTCCTCGAACCGTCGTTTCCTTTGAGGTGCTGCGTGACTCCCCCTCCGATTGCTCCGTCGACTTTCTTTCTCTCGTTTATCCGTCAGCTCGTCACTCTATCTCCCGGCTTCCGTCAAGCGTAAAAGATTGAAAACGCTTTTTATACCCTTCGCTCAGCGGGCACGTGGCGACCTCTGGGGCGGGAACCGCCGCCGGCCGAGCGAAGGGTACTGGCGCATCAGCTGCCGCAGCAGTACTCGGAGACGCAGGGGAAGGACGAGCGGCCCCAGCTTCCCTATTTTCCCGAATGTGCGGAGGCTCTCCCGTGTCGCGGCGGAATTAACTTTTCTTTTGTCGACCTGATCCGCAGGGAACGACGGCGGACTGGGCTTGCAATTGGCCCTGGTTTTCGACTGGAGCAGATGTTTACGAGAAGACTAAATATTTTGTGGCGTGGGCTTCTGGACCTGCTAGATACAAATCGCTAAGTTTTCAGAGTCTCCCTGAGGTCCAGGCTGTCCAAGTCTAACTCTGACTAGGTTATCTGGCACACAACAAGGGTTCCGCTTCTTCTGGCACAGCGGATGTGTGTCTGACTAATGCATACACACACGAGACAGATAGAAGGGCACTAGACAATCCCCTTTCGTCCACGGTCGTACAAGGTTTTTCTTCCTTCATGAGAAAGAGACAACGTCTGAATTATAGTCCATTAGGCACAAAGGACAAGGTCGCCCTTAATCCAATATTTGCGTTCTTATCAAAGAGCCCCATTAGAGTCAATTAGCTCATTTTTTACAACTCCAAAAATCTAACACTTGGTGGCCGATTTTCAAGAAAAAATAAAGCTTTTCTTTACCTTGTGCGACGTCTCCAGTAACATAATTCAACGTAGGAGAAAAACAACAAGAAACAGTTCTCATCATTCAGACCTCCAAGTTCTATATACCACAACTATACCCTCTTCACGACAGGCCTATGACAATGTGTTCATGACTATAGTTTTTTTCTCCTGCTCTCAATCTTCATCAGGATTAAAGTTTAAATACCCTATTCAACGACAAGAGCAGCCCTAGAAAATGAGAAATTGACACATGTATGAGTTTCACGGGTGTCGACAAACCCAACCCATGAATACCCCCCCCCCCCTCTATGACTCGCACTCACTCCTCAGATTTACGTGAAGAATTCACTTACAAATATTTCTCTTGATCTCCACACTAACCCTCACTTAGACCAAATCCCCGCCCTTGGATGTGTCTCTATGACTCTCACGTCTAGTCCTTACATTATCATGAAGAATTGAATTACAAACGGTTCGATTGATCACCACATAAACCATTATTTGAAACCTAATCTCGAACGGTAAGAAGTTCTGGTGACCTACGGTAATGCAGTCGAGTGTCTTCGTCCTTGCACAGTTGACCAGATGTGCACACTCAAAATAGACGGGAAGAGAGTCAAGAGATAGGGGAGGGGAACCCAGCACACTACCATTAGGCGGCAGCTTCCTCCCCCTCTTAAATCACGAGATAAGGTAAAACCATAGGGACAGAAGGCACTCGTGCCCCTAATACTAAGTTTGGTCCGAGGGTGCTGCCCACCTGGACGCCCAACCGCCAGCTCACTATGGGGTTGGATCCGCGTGTTCCCCGGAGATCCCATCAGATCATTCTCCATATTTCCAACAATCTCCCACTTAGAGACTGATCTTCAAAGGAGACTGATCTCCCCACTTCAAACATCCTCTTCGCTCTGCACTAGCTGCACACCGCGATTGGATACCACATGTATCCAGGCATGTACTGTACACGCATGACCATACCGCCGCGTGCCACACTGCTTGTACGACGCCGCATGCCTGTTTAAGGCCGCTGCCCATGCCGGCATGCTTCGCGCTGCCAGCTCTCGAAAAAATGTTTGTTTCCACCCGCGCCTCCCACATTTTCACTCGAACCTAGCTCACCACAAAATACGTGTTCACAAACCAGCAGCTATGATACCACTGATGGGGACGGACGTCCTCATCTTTGCACCACTGAATAGATGTGCAAACTCAATGTTGGGCAATGTGACCAGATCTAGGGCTGAATGGGCTAGGGAATTGCCTGATACAGCACCGGAAGTAAGGGAGCATGAGGACAGAATGTCCACGAGGTAATAAAATGCAGAGAGAAGTCTAACGTGCTGTGGTCTAAAGAGGATAAGAACACCTCATGACCAGTATACAAAAGGAGAAGAAATAATATCCAATGTCAAGAGAGGAACAAGGTATAGAAGTATATGGAGTTAATGAAGCATTGATACCGGCCACCAGATGGGAGCGGAGGAGGAGAAGCCGGAATCCTGTTTCCAGCCCCCAGAGAGGAAGGGATTACCGTGCCCTTAATTTCTTAGCCTCCCCCAATCCCTCCTTTAATATATCCGTGTTACAAAGGGGGCTGGACTGGTTTTGTACCTGAAACCAGTCCTAATCAATGGCTTAAGGGTGAGATGAGGTCCGGAGGGACCTCTCCTAAAAGTAAGGGTTGATCAAGTGACCCTTACACTCGAGATAGAGTGGGAGAGAGGCAGAGATAAGGGAGGGTACACTAGATGTACGTGGTTCGGAGATTCCGCCTACATGGTTAGACTCGTCTTTCTAGCCCAACGCAAGGGGTCATCAGAGCCGATTAGATCACTGAGTGAGAGTGAGAGAGGGAGAGAGACAGCGAGAGTGAGTCTTCAGTCGCTGCAACGGTGGTAATGAGACCGGACGCTATTTATAGGGGACGAGGGCCACGGGGAGGAGATGACGTCCTCAGATGCCGAAGTTGTCAGTCGTCGTAACCGAGAGATGCGGTCGGGAATGCGGAGGATCAACTGAACAGTGACCATGGCCCGCGTCGCCAGCAGAGTTTCCAGAAGGAGACCGACAACGTGCTCTCTCTTGCGGTGGCTGCCAGGTGCACCGTTTGCCCGTTTTTGTCCATACGGCCCGTAGGAGAAATGACGAGAACACGTGTGGAATCGGGTGTTAGAGTTATGCGTTGTCTCACCCTGGCCTGCTCGACGCCTCTGGACCCAGGTGTTTCAACCGTCCTCGCCTCTGTTGAGCCCTCTGATTCTTTTTTTCCACGTGGTGTCAAATAAACTGTCTGATAGACGTGGACAAACGGGACTCCCCTGTCTGTGCGTTGTGAACCGTAGCGCGGAACGCCAGATATCCTTGTACGGTGTTGGATGTGCGTTATTGTTAACCGAAGGATCCTCTTCATCTTCTTTTCCTCGTTCTAAGAGAGACGTTCGGGATATTGCGCAGCGGACGACGGTGGCAACAGTCGCGCATTCAACACCGGATAAACACTGGCGAGCGATTTTTCACTCCGACCCGAGAAGCTGTTTCTCCAGTGTGCGCAAGACTTCCGTTTCTGGCGCCGTAATCCCTTGTGTGCGGGTGAAAGCTTCTTCTTTTGAGGTACGATCGTTCTAAGAGCCCGGGGATATGGCCAATCGAGACGGAACCGGCTTCACATTACGTGCGGGTAATATTTTTCCGGGTGACATCCTGACGGACGAACACGACCTCCGTTTGAGCTCGGTTTCATTCGGGTTTAGCTTGAGTAATAAAATCTGCCTATTAAGAGCCCCAAGTGCGGCGTATTTCTGAGCTTTTTTATCCGATAAAGCTGTGATGGGTGCGAAATTCTTTAGTGGAACGGCATTCGAATGCGCGCGCCTCGAAACAACAACCGTCGGCCGTAGTGTAAGAAAAATAGCAAACTCCCCTGTATTGTGTATTAGGGAGGCGCAAGCTCTCTGGACCTCGTTGCCCACTCCGATCGCTAAGGTCATGATCCTCCAACGGTCTGGTAATGAACAGGAATACCGATCGCGCATCACCTGGCATTGGTATCTGACAAGGTGCATTTTACGAAATAAGGCCGTCTTCTTCGTCTAATGAAATGCTCGATATTCCTCGTTGTATCTGATGGGCTGCGTTATCCGTGTCGACCGTTATATTCTGTGACATGACGGAAAAGATCTCGGTGTTTACAGAACATGCCATGTGAAAACGCGCTACGACACCCAATTTCCGTTCCACGACGAGGAAAACGATCGAGACACGAGCCGTTTTTGAACGACGCCACGCATCTATTGGCGAGTAAACCGTGACGTCGGAAAGGGTTTAGTGCTCTAGTCCAAAACAAGCCCAGTACCGGATGGATGTACGGGGACCGGATCGTAGACGAAGCGATCCTCGGAGAGGAGCACTCGCATTCCGCACACTAACGCCTCTCTCTCTCTCTCTATTTCGCCTGTCTCCACCGGTCGCTAGTACGCAGAGGCATGCTTCTATTGACTTGTTCGGAACAGTAGCTGCGGGTTGCTCTTGTGACAAGCATGAGGCTTCTGTGCAATTAAACTAGGGAGTCTGATTTACACGACGTTGAGAAGCTACAGCGGTTACAAATTTACACGATGTTACAATCGGACACCGAGGTCCGGGCTATAACGAAATGAATGAATTGTCATCTACGTGTTCGAGGTATAGTGAATGAATTGTCGTCTTCGTGTACGAGGTATAGTGAATGAATTGTCGTCTTCGTGTACGAGGTATAATGAATGAATTTGTTTCTTCCATCCTCCGGGACGGAAGCAGGCGTCTTCAGGAGGAGCACGTCGACGGTACGACGGTGCCGTATTTAGACAGGTTGACGTTGCGGCAGAAGGTCTTGGCAGGTGCTCCGCTCGCGGTGACGAGGTGGACGTCCTGCAGCGTTATCCCCCGGCAGGGGACGGTGCGGCTGCAGTCGAAGTCCATGGCCACCGCGGTGGCGCTCGTCCCCCTGACGTTCTGGAAGGTCACTCCGCTCACGGCGACGGCGGATTTCTGCGCGGCAGAGGGCGAACTGAAGATTAACGAGAGGAACTGAGCGAGAAAGCGAGAGTGAGAGAGAGAGAGAGAGAGAGAGCGGGAAGCAGGAGAGACGAAAAGGGCGGTGCTGGCATGCTCCACCTGTTCGCCGCAGGACTTGGGGGAGTCGCAATAGTTCTGGTCGATGATTATTGGGTTCTTCACGTTGTCCATCACGATGTTCCTGAAGATGATGTTTCTGGCGTACCCTTTTCCACCCTGAAGGGAGAGAACCGATCGACGGCGTCGTCGCAGTGTCAGTCCACGGAGCGCGAGAGAATTCGGGTTGGGTAGTCAGTCAGATGGCGTTACCTGCCAGGTCTTGATCCGGACTCCGTTGGTCGTTCCCTCCAGACGCGCCGTGTCGACCAAGACGTCGGAAACGGTGTGTTCCGCACCGTTGGCTCCAAGGCTCCCGATACTGCCAGCGCCGATGAGACGAGTCAAGGCGGGAGAGGGGAGAAGATAGTGAGAGAGCACGGGGGTGAGAGGAAGAGGAGGCCAGCAGCAGATCCCAGCACATCGCCGGGAGATGTGTGTACCTGATTCCGTGGCCCGGTCCGCAGACGATGTTGGTGGCCGTAATGGAGCGAGAGCCGCTGACGATGGAGATGCAGTCGTCGCCTACAGGGAGGATTTGAAAGCGAAGTCACGGCTCGCATTCTTCCGGCTTCTCGGATGGGGGAGGCCGAGGAAGAGGAGGCGGAGGGTGGACCTGTCCTGATGACGGAGTCGCTGATCTTAACGTCGGTGCTGCCGGAGACGTGGATTCCGTCCGTGTTGGGACTGTTCCCGGGGGCGGAGATGGTCAGTCGGGAGATCCGGACGTTGGCGCACTTCGAGAAGGTGACGTGCATCTGCTGGCTGTTCTTGAACTTGAGATCGGTTACGGTCAAGCCGCGGCAGGATTGGAACGTCAGCGCCTGCAAGGAGTCAACCAGAGAAGTCAGCTCGCGGAAACATCGGAATCCACGAACTGAACGAGTTGAGTCTGGTCCAGAAAGTACCGTGGGTGCACCCTTGCACGGCTTTTTAACGTCGCACCGAGGAAAGATCAGAAGGCGAGTCAGTCAGCGGGTCGAGAGGAGCAAAGCCGAGGACGGAAGGAGTTTCCGCTGGGAGTGCCATGGAGTGCGCAAGCGGAGAAAGTAAGAGGGGTTGCTACCTGTGCGGAGTCGACCTTGCAGGAGACCTTCCACCACACCGGCCCGTTGCCGTCGATGGTTCCGCCGCCCTCCACTCTGAGGCCGTCGACCTTGTCGAACAGCATCCAGAGCCTGCGGTCCGCTCCGTCCCAGTCGGACATCCTTCCGGAGGCGAGAATCGTTCCCTTGATCTGTGGGCGACAGTTGAAAGACAGAGGGAGTCTAAGGAGGCGCGACGCAATAAGATTTTGGTGCGAGGGGAGCTGGGGAGTGGGTTGTCGTGTCTCACCGCTACGGTGATTGGAGACTTGCAGGGACCGGAGAAGGTGATGGGCTTGAGCCGGTATGCCTTCCCCTCGGGGACCAGCACAGTGACGGGAGCTGAGGAAGAGCAAGCCGCCTTCCAGGCAGCGGCGAACGCCTGCAGACGAGATAATCGACGGGCGGGTCCGCGGGGGTTTAGAAGGAGATTCTCATCTGAGACGAAAGAGATTGCTGACCGGTCTACTACCTTGGTGTCGTCCGACGATCCGTCGCCTCGCGCTCCAAAGTCCTTCACGTTCCTCACCGTGCTTGCGCTTCCCAGAGTAGACCGCCTCCGTTCGTTGGCCGTCCCCGGAGACAGTTTTCTCACCGCGGAGGAGTCGGTGATGTCCAGACCGGTGCGGAATGAGGGGTCGCCGGAGAACGTCTGTTCCTGCTGAGAGTCGCCCGGACGAAGGAGAAGCACGAGGGCGAGGAGGAGGAGAAGCTTTTGCGCGCCCATCTGCGCCGCCTATGCTCAAGAGAGGTGTGCGTGTGTGGAGGTGATCTAGTTCGAGAGAGGGATAAGGAGACGTCGAGAGAGAGAGAGGTTGGCCTTCAGAAGGAGGGCTGAATATTGGATTTTGTTGTGGTAGATGGCAGATAGCTCCGCGCGGGTTATATAGAGCGACGAAGAGAGAGACGCAGCTTGGGCGTCCGAGGAAAGAAACTTCCATGTCAACTGTCCGTGGGATATGGACGGAGAGATGGTAGTGGGACAGACGGAAGGGTCGCCTCGCCGCCGGCGCCGGCGCCCCGTCCCTCTTCCTCTCTTTTTGCCCCCGTGCATGCGTCTTCGCGTCCCGAATTCGGCGCCTTCGTTCGTGTGAAGCGCCGTGCGACGAACCCACCTGAAGATTATCCGGGCCGTTAATACCGGGTGCTACAACCGTCCGTCTGGTCAGCATATCTAACTGAACGGGACTCTTCCCCGTTGTGCTCGGTCAACTTTCTTTCTCTCGGATATCCGTTAGCTCATCTCTCTGTCTCCCGGCTTCCGTCAAACGTGAAAGATTTAGAACGTTTTTAATGCCCGTCGCTCCGCCGGCACGTGGCGACCCCCGCGGTAGGGAGGAGAACGCCGCGGGTGGATCTACGCACTCCCGACCTGGTTGGAGTATGCAGGCTCCAGTGGCGGCGTAGTGTCAATTAGCGGCCGTAGCAGCTGCGGAATTTGGGGACGCGCGGGAGGGACGACCATCCGAAGATTGCTTATTTTGCCGTGTGTGCGGACGCATCTCCACCGTCGCGGCGGAATTATCTCCGTCGGCGATGGCCAGTTCTCCGGGCTTGGGCTGACGATCAACGCGCCCGGCTAGATAGGCTTACAACTGGCCCTGGTTGTCGGCTGGAGCAGATGCTTTCGAGAAGACTAAATATTATGGGGCGTGGGCTGCTGGACGTGCAAGATACAAATCGCTGAGTCTCCAGAGTCTAGAGGCGGTTTTGATGGCGCAGGAAGCTCCGCCATCCAGTTGACTACACGAGAGAGAGCAAAGAAAAAAAATAGTACTAGTTTTAGATTTGACGCGTTGTCACAACCTACCTTTGAAGGTCAATTCAGCCCATGCATAGCCTCATATGTTCGTTTATGGCTGATAGAAAATCCTTCAGCCTCACCATCTTCTTGTTGCCCTGAATTTTTGTCACATACTCTGCTTATGTTGTGGACAGAGAAAAAATATTCTGTATTTGTGAGATGAAGGCCACTGCAGTCCCGCTCAAGTATAAATTTAGTCGGCGGCACTTCTCCCTGTGTCTGTCTACATCGCCACCCAAATGTGCACCTACAAAACCTTGTAAACCCGAATTCAGCCTTGTCCTTGTAAGCCTCTTATTCTTGTTCTTGGTCACAACCTTGTGTTTGTCCAAGACTCCTTCAATGAATATCACATTCTGGACTCTCATAATTTTTCAGTTTTGATCACTCCCGAACTGATAAAAAAACTTGTGGGATCCATATCTTATGAGAGAACACCTCATGGTGTTGGATGCAGTTTGTCTGTTTTTTTAAAAATTACATGAACATTAGAGAGGCATTCAAATGACCTTAAGTAAGAAAGATTCACCTTCTTCCTTCCCAGTTCAGCACCCCTCTAATAGTTAAGAGTCTAGGGGCAGAAACATTCCTTAATTACCAAATTGCTTGTGTTAATAGCATCTAACCAAAATAATTTTTAGAGCCGTGCTTGCAATCTCTTGTGCTTCGCTAGCTTATTCAAGGCACAATTCATGCTTTCACCAATGCCATCTGCTGATGAGTGTTCTCTACTTTCTTCTCTGTCCAATCCAATACTCTAAACAAAATTTCTTAAATTATTTGGTATTATGCTTACCGCCATTTTCTCACTACAAATATTTAACGTGGAGGCCAAACTTGAGTTCCACATGATTTTTGTATATATTGAAAATCATATCAAAAATTATACTTATTAAAAAAAAAATGAACTCATGCTAGGAGCAAACATCTAATAGCCGATGGCTGAAGAACAGCTGTGGGGAAGACATCTGTCAGTTAGTCCTATGTAAGAGATATGTGGAGTAGAGATCTTTCCGGCTTATATAGCGAACTCAATCCTTACCTAATCTAGAAGAAGTAGATTGAAATTGATCCCAGTAGATAGATGCTCTGCCCTCTAATTTTTATATATATATATATATATATATATATATTAATAACAAACTTTTAATCAATATGTTTTGTGTGAGAGAAGAGGCTAACCTCAAGACCTTTATCTTCATTAATCTGTAATCCTTTACCTCATGACATCGTCAAAGATGAATAAGGAGTAGAAAACCTTATTCTGATACAATTTATACATCTTTAGTTGTGTGGTGATGAAATCTCAATATTGAATTCATGAAAGATAAAGTCTGTGTAAATATTTCTTATCCTAATTTCACAAAACTTAGAAGCTTAAACCCTTGAATCCACGAAAGAGTGATCTTCAGTGTACTAGGATCAAGAAGGTTCCCCTAAACCTACAAGGGAGGCGCCTGAACCAAAAAGCAATGAAATGGAATCTCAGAGAAGGAATTTTTTTTGTAACATTAAATAATGGTTATAGGGGTACGAGATGGGGTCTTTAAATAGATAAAAATGTGGTTTTGTTAGGATGGGACTTGAAAATATATTTAAGATACATATAAATAAATTTAAGGTGAATAAATTACAAATATTTCCACTATTCTCCACATTAAACCTCATTTTAAGCCTCATATTGAACAGGGAAGGAATTTCAATGATCAATGGTGACGGGGATGTAGGTCCTCATCGTTGAACAGTGGAAGAAATGTTCACACTCAAGATAGAGGGAAGAGAGGCAAGAGACAACCGAGGGGAACTCAGGACACTAATAAGAGGCCGCGGGTTCCGACGGAACGCGTGTCGTGTAAAACACCCGACATGGTCAACGCCTCTGGACCCGGGTGTTTTAACCGTCCTTGCCTCAGTTGAGCCCTCTGATTCTTGTTTTCCACGTGGTGTCAAATAAACTGCCTGATACGCGTGGAGGAACGGGACTCTTCTGTCCTTGCTTTGCGAACCGTCTCCCGGAATGCCGATTTATCTCTTAGTGTGGTGCTGGACGTGAGTTATTGTCAGCATACAGATCCTCTTCTTCTTCTCCTCCTCGCTCTTCGAGAGGCGTTGGGGATGTTGCGGAATGGACGAGGGCTGGAACACTCGTGCTTTCAACACCGCGGCAAACGCCTCGGGCGGTTTTTCATTCCGACCAGAGAAGCTGTCTGCCGTGTGCGCGCGCGGGACTCTTCTGTTTCTCCCGCCGCAATTCTTTGCGTGCGGTTGAACACTTCTTCTCTTGAGTTATGATTGTTCTAAGTGGCCGAGGATATGGCCGGCCCAGATAGAGCCAACTTATCAAAGCTATTCGGACTGTGAGCAGACTCCGGTTTTATATTACGCGTAGTTTCCTTCCTGGTGACCTTCTGATGCACGAATAAGACCTGCGTTTAAGCTAGATTTTATTCGGACTTTGGAGCAGTAGTAAAATCTACCGAATAAGAGTCCCAACCGCGGCATATCTCAGAGGACGTTTTTCCGATCATTGTGAGATGGGGTCCGAACCTTCTATTGGAAACGGCATTCGAATGCGAAAACGTAACTCTCGGCTGTGATGTAATGAAAAAGGCAACTTTTCGTATATTGTGGGTACGGGACGAGCATGTTCTCCGGTGCTCGTTGCTCAGTCCGATCGCCAAAGTCATGTTCCTCCCACCTACTCGTAAGCAACAGGAATACGGCTCGTGCTTCACCTGGCATCGACCTATGAGAAGGGGCCAGCTACGATATACATCCATCTTCTGCGCCTAATGAAGCGCTCGATATTCCGGGTAGTATCTGGTACGACGCGTGATTCGTGTTGACACTCTCTGTCCTGTGATATAGGGAAAACGTCACGCTGTTTACGGAATATGCTCCGTGCAAACGCCCTACCACATCCAATGGAGCTGAGAGAGCAACGTGGACATACGAGCCGTTTATAAACGACGCCACACTTATATTGGGAAGGAAACCACGACGTGCGATAAAATTTAGTGCTCCAGTCGACAACAGTTCTGCGGTGGTAGGCGGAGCTAGGGCGTCCGAGGAAGGCAGCTTCCACGTCAACTCTTCCGGTTTTCTGGCATGTCCCTGGTAGCGGACAGACGGAAGTGTCGCCTCGCCGTTGCCGCCGCGGCCCGTCTCCCTTCTTCTCTCCTCGGCCCCGTATGCATGCGTCTCCGCGTCCAGAATTCGGCGCCTTTGTTCGTGTGATCGCCGTACGACGAACCCACCTGAAGAATGTCAATGCCCTTAATACCCGGTCCTCGAACCGTCGTTTCCTTTGAGGTGCTGCGTGACTCCCCCTCCGATTGCTCCGTCGACTTTCTTTCTCTCGTTTATCCGTCAACTCGTCACTCTATCTCCCGGCTTCCGTCAAGCGTAAAAGATTGAAAACGCTTTTTATACCCTTCGCTCAGCGGGCACGTGGCGACCTCTGGGGCGGGAACCGCCGCCGGCCGAGCGAAGGGTACTGGCGCATCAGCTGCCGCAGCAGTACTCGGAGACGCAGGGGAAGGACGAGCGGCCCCAGCTTCCCTATTTTCCCGAATGTGCGGAGGCTCTCCCGTGTCGCGGCGGAATTAACTTTTCTTTTGTCGACCTGATCCGCAGGGAACGACGGCGGACTGGGCTTGCAATTGGCCCTAGTTTTCGACTGGAGCAGATGTTTACGAGAAGACTAAATATTTTGTGGCGTGGGCTTCTGGACCTGCTAGATACAAATCGCTAAGTTTTCAGAGTCTCCCTGAGGTCCAGGCTGTCCAAGTCTAACTCTGACTAGGTTATCTGGCACACAACAAGGGTTCCGCTTCTTCTGGCACAGCGGATGTGTGTCTGACTAATGCATACACACACGAGACAGATAGAAGGGCACTAGACAATCCCCTTTCGTCCACGGTCGTACAAGGTTTTTCTTCCTTCATGAGAAAGAGACAACGTCTGAATTATAGTCCATTAGGCACAAAGGACAAGGTCGCCCTTAATCCAATATTTGCGTTCTTATCAAAGAGCCCCATTAGAGTCAATTAGCTCATTTTTTACAACTCCAAAAATCTAACACTTGGTGGCCGATTTTCAAGAAAAAATAAAGCTTTTCTTTACCTTGTGCGACGTCTCCAGTAACATAATTCAACGTAGGAGAAAAACAACAAGAAACAGTTCTCATCATTCAGACCTCCAAGTTCTATATACCACAACTATACCCTCTTCACGACAGGCCTATGACAATGTGTTCATGACTATAGTTTTTTTCTCTTGCTCTCAATCTTCATCAGGATTAAAGTTTAAATACCCTATTCAACGACAAGAGCAGCCCTAGAAAATGAGAAATTGACACATGTATGAGTTTCACGGGTGTCGACAAACCCAACCCATGAATACCCCCCCCCCCCTCTATGACTCGCACTCACTCCTCAGAGTTACGTGAAGAATTCACTTACAAATATTTCTCTTGATCTCCACACTAACCCTCACTTAGACCAAATCCCCGCCCTTGGATGTGTCTCTATGACTCTCACGTCCAGTCCTTACATTATCATGAAGAATTGAATTACAAACGGTTCGATTGATCACCACATAAACCATTATTTGAAACCTAATCTCGAACGGTAAGAAGTTCTGGTGACCTACGGTAATGCAGTCGAGTGTCTTCGTCCTTGCACAGTTGACCAGATGTGCACACTCAAAATAGACGGGAAGAGAGTCAAGAGATAGGGGAGGGGAACCCAGCACACTACCATTAGGCGGCAGCTTCCTCCCCCTCTTAAATCACGAGATAAGGTAAAACCATAGGGACAGAAGGCACTCGTGCCCCTAATACTAAGTTTGGTCCGAGGGTGCTGCCCACCTGGACGCCCAACCGCCAGCTCACTATGGGGTTGGATCCGCGTGTTCCCCGGAGATCCCATCAGATCATTCTCCATATTTCCAACAATCTCCCACTTAGAGACTGATCTTCAAAGGAGACTGATCTCCCCACTTCAAACATCCTCTTCGCTCTGCACTAGCTGCACACCGCGATTGGATACCACATGTATCCAGGCATGTACTGTACACGCATGACCATACCGCCGCGTGCCACACTGCTTGTACGACGCCGCATGCCTGTTTAAGGCCGCTGCCCATGCCGGCATGCTTCGCGCTGCCAGCTCTCGAAAAAATGTTTGTTTCCACCCGCGCCTCCCACATTTTCACTCGAACCTAGCTCACCACAAAATACGTGTTCACAAACCAGCAGCTATGATACCACTGATGGGGACGGACGTCCTCATCTTTGCACCACTGAATAGATGTGCAAACTCAATGTTGGGCAATGTGACCAGATCTAGGGCTGAATGGGCTAGGGAATTGCCTGATACAGCACCGGAAGTAAGGGAGCATGAGGACAGAATGTCCACGAGGTAATAAAATGCAGAGAGAAGTCTAACGTGCTGTGGTCTAAAGAGGATAAGAACACCTCATGACCAGTATACAAAAGGAGAAGAAATAATATCCAATGTCAAGAGAGGAACAAGGTATAGAAGTATATGGAGTTAATGAAGCATTGATACCGGCCACCAGATGGGAGCGGAGGAGGAGAAGCCGGAATCCTGTTTCCAGCCCCCAGAGAGGAAGGGATTACCGTGCCCTTAATCTCTTAGCCTCCCCCAATCCCTCCTTTAATATATCCGTGTTACAAAGGGGGCTGGACTGGTTTTGTACCTGAAACCAGTCCTAATCAATGGCTTAAGGGTGAGATGAGGTCCGGAGGGACCTCTCCTAAAAGTAAGGGTTGATCAAGTGACCCTTACACTCGAGATAGAGTGGGAGAGAGGCAGAGATAAGGGAGGGTACACTAGATGTACGTGGTTCGGAGATTCCGCCTACATGGTTAGACTCGTCTTTCTAGCCCAACGCAAGGGGTCATCAGAGCCGATTAGATCACTGAGTGAGAGTGAGAGAGGGAGAGAGACAGCGAGAGTGAGTCTTCAGTCGCTGCAACGGTGGTAATGAGACCGGACGCTATTTATAGGGGACGAGGGCCACGGGGAGGAGATGACGTCCTCAGATGCCGAAGTTGTCAGTCGTCGTAACCGAGAGATGCGGTCGGGAATGCGGAGGATCAACTGAACAGTGACCATGGCCCGCGTCGCCAGCAGAGTTTCCAGAAGGAGACCGACAACGTGCTCTCTCTTGCGGTGGCTGCCAGGTGCACCGTTTGCCCGTTTTTGTCCATACGGCCCGTAGGAGAAATGACGAGAACACGTGTGGAATCGGGTGTTAGAGTTATGCGTTGTCTCACCCTGGCCTGCTCGACGCCTCTGGACCCAGGTGTTTCAACCGTCCTCGCCTCTGTTGAGCCCTCTGATTCTTTTTTTCCACGTGGTGTCAAATAAACTGTCTGATAGACGTGGACAAACGGGACTCCCCTGTCTGTGCGTTGTGAACCGTAGCGCGGAACGCCAGATATCCTTGTACGGTGTTGGATGTGCGTTATTGTTAACCGAAGGATCCTCTTCATCTTCTTTTCCTCGTTCTAAGAGAGACGTTCGGGATATTGCGCAGCGGACGACGGTGGCAACAGTCGCGCATTCAACACCGGATAAACACTGGCGAGCGATTTTTCACTCCGACCCGAGAAGCTGTTTCTCCAGTGTGCGCAAGACTTCCGTTTCTGGCGCCGTAATCCCTTGTGTGCGGGTGAAAGCTTCTTCTTTTGAGGTACGATCGTTCTAAGAGCCCGGGGATATGGCCAATCGAGACGGAACCGGCTTCACATTACGTGCGGGTAATATTTTTCCGGGTGACATCCTGACGGACGAACACGACCTCCGTTTGAGCTCGGTTTCATTCGGGTTTAGCTTGAGTAATAAAATCTGCCTATTAAGAGCCCCAAGTGCGGCGTATTTCTGAGCTTTTTTATCCGATAAAGCTGTGATGGGTGCGAAATTCTTTAGTGGAACGGCATTCGAATGCGCGCGCCTCGAAACAACAACCGTCGGCCGTAGTGTAAGAAAAATAGCAAACTCCCCTGTATTGTGTATTAGGGAGGCGCAAGCTCTCTGGACCTCGTTGCCCACTCCGATCGCTAAGGTCATGATCCTCCAACGGTCTGGTAATGAACAGGAATACCGATCGCGCATCACCTGGCATTGGTATCTGACAAGGTGCATTTTACGAAATAAGGCCGTCTTCTTCGTCTAATGAAATGCTCGATATTCCTCGTTGTATCTGATGGGCTGCGTTATCCGTGTCGACCGTTATATTCTGTGACATGACGGAAAAGATCTCGGTGTTTACAGAACATGCCATGTGAAAACGCGCTACGACACCCAATTTCCGTTCCACGACGAGGAAAACGATCGAGACACGAGCCGTTTTTGAACGACGCCACGCATCTATTGGCGAGTAAACCGTGACGTCGGAAAGGGTTTAGTGCTCTAGTCCAAAACAAGCCCAGTACCGGATGGATGTACGGGGACCGGATCGTAGACGAAGCGATCCTCGGAGAGGAGCACTCGCATTCCGCACACTAACGCCTCTCTCTCTCTCTCTATTTCGCCTGTCTCCACCGGTCGCTAGTACGCAGAGGCATGCTTCTATTGACTTGTTCGGAACAGTAGCTGCGGGTTGCTCTTGTGACAAGCATGAGGCTTCTGTGCAATTAAACTAGGGAGTCTGATTTACACGACGTTGAGAAGCTACAGCGGTTACAAATTTACACGATGTTACAATCGGACACCGAGGTCCGGGCTATAACGAAATGAATGAATTGTCATCTACGTGTTCGAGGTATAGTGAATGAATTGTCGTCTTCGTGTACGAGGTATAGTGAATGAATTGTCGTCTTCGTGTACGAGGTATAATGAATGAATTTGTTTCTTCCATCCTCCGGGACGGAAGCAGGCGTCTTCAGGAGGAGCACGTCGACGGTACGACGGTGCCGTATTTAGACAGGTTGACGTTGCGGCAGAAGGTCTTGGCAGGTGCTCCGCTCGCGGTGACGAGGTGGACGTCCTGCAGCGTTATCCCCCGGCAGGGGACGGTGCGGCTGCAGTCGAAGTCCATGGCCACCGCGGTGGCGCTCGTCCCCCTGACGTTCTGGAAGGTCACTCCGCTCACGGCGACGGCGGATTTCTGCGCGGCAGAGGGCGAACTGAAGATTAACGAGAGGAACTGAGCGAGAAAGCGAGAGTGAGAGAGAGAGAGAGAGAGAGAGCGGGAAGCAGGAGAGACGAAAAGGGCGGTGCTGGCATGCTCCACCTGTTCGCCGCAGGACTTGGGGGAGTCGCAATAGTTCTGGTCGATGATTATTGGGTTCTTCACGTTGTCCATCACGATGTTCCTGAAGATGATGTTTCTGGCGTACCCTTTTCCACCCTGAAGGGAGAGAACCGATCGACGGCGTCGTCGCAGTGTCAGTCCACGGAGCGCGAGAGAATTCGGGTTGGGTAGTCAGTCAGATGGCGTTACCTGCCAGGTCTTGATCCGGACTCCGTTGGTCGTTCCCTCCAGACGCGCCGTGTCGACCAAGACGTCGGAAACGGTGTGTTCCGCACCGTTGGCTCCAAGGCTCCCGATACTGCCAGCGCCGATGAGACGAGTCAAGGCGGGAGAGGGGAGAAGATAGTGAGAGAGCACGGGGGTGAGAGGAAGAGGAGGCCAGCAGCAGATCCCAGCACATCGCCGGGAGATGTGTGTACCTGATTCCGTGGCCCGGTCCGCAGACGATGTTGGTGGCCGTAATGGAGCGAGAGCCGCTGACGATGGAGATGCAGTCGTCACCTACAGGGAGGATTTGAAAGCGAAGTCACGGCTCGCATTCTTCCGGCTTCTCGGATGGGGGAGGCCGAGGAAGAGGAGGCGGAGGGTGGACCTGTCCTGATGACGGAGTCGCTGATCTTAACATCGGTGCTGCCGGAGACGTGGATTCCGTCCGTGTTGGGACTGTTCCCGGGGGCGGAGATGGTCAGTCGGGAGATCCGGACGTTGGCGCACTTCGAGAAGGTGACGTGCATCTGCTGGCTGTTCTTGAACTTGAGATCGGTTACGGTCAAGCCGCGGCAGGATTGGAACGTCAGCGCCTGCAAGGAGTCAACCAGAGAAGTCAGCTCGCGGAAACATCGGAATCCACGAACTGAACGAGTTGAGTCTGGTCCAGAAAGTACCGTGGGTGCACCCTTGCACGGCTTTTTAACGTCGCACCGAGGAAAGATCAGAAGGCGAGTCAGTCAGCGGGTCGAGAGGAGCAAAGCCGAGGACGGAAGGAGTTTCCGCTGGGAGTGCCATGGAGTGCGCAAGCGGAGAAAGTAAGAGGGGTTGCTACCTGTGCGGAGTCGACCTTGCAGGAGACCTTCCACCACACCGGCCCGTTGCCGTCGATGGTTCCGCCGCCCTCCACTCTGAGGCCGTCGACCTTGTCGAACAGCATCCAGAGCCTGCGGTCCGCTCCGTCCCAGTCGGACATCCTTCCGGAGGCGAGAATCGTTCCCTTGATCTGTGGGCGACAGTTGAAAGACAGAGGGAGTCTAAGGAGGCGCGACGCAATAAGATTTTGGTGCGAGGGGAGCTGGGGAGTGGGTTGTCGTGTCTCACCGCTACGGTGATTGGAGACTTGCAGGGACCGGAGAAGGCGATGGGCTTGAGCCGGTATGCCTTCCCCTCGGGGACCAGCACAGTGACGGGAGCTGAGGAAGAGCAAGCCGCCTTCCAGGCAGCGGCGAACGCCTGCAGACGAGATAATCGACGGGCGGGTCCGCGGGGGTTTAGAAGGAGATTCTCATCTGAGACGAAAGAGATTGCTGACCGGTCTACTACCTTGGTGTCGTCCGACGATCCGTCGCCTCGCGCTCCAAAGTCCTTCACGTTCCTCACCGTGCTTGCGCTTCCCAGAGTAGACCGCCTCCGTTCGTTGGCCGTCCCCGGAGACAGTTTTCTCACCGCGGAGGAGTCGGTGATGTCCAGACCGGTGCGGAATGAGGGGTCGCCGGAGAACGTCTGTTCCTGCTGAGAGTCGCCCGGACGAAGGAGAAGCACGAGGGCGAGGAGGAGGAGAAGCTTTTGCGCGCCCATCTGCGCCGCCTATGCTCAAGAGAGGTGTGCGTGTGTGGAGGTGATCTAGTTCGAGAGAGGGATAAGGAGACGTCGAGAGAGAGAGAGGTTGGCCTTCAGAAGGAGGGCTGAATATTGGATTTTGTTGTGGTAGATGGCAGATAGCTCCGCGCGGGTTATATAGAGCTGCGAAGAGAGATACGGAGCTTGGGCGTCCGAGGAAAGAAACTTCCATGTCAACTTTTACGGTTTTCCGGCATGTCCGTAGGATATGGACGGAGAGATGGTAGTGGGACAGACGGAAGGGTCGCCTTGCCGCCGCCGCTGCCGCCCCGTCCCTCTTCCTTTTTTTTACCGCCGTGCATGTGTCGTCGCGTCCCGAATTCGGCGCCTTCCTTCGTGAGAAGCACCATGTGACGAACCCACCCTAAGGTAATCGGGGCCGTTAATACGGGGTGCTACAACCCTCTCTTTGAGCTGCTGCGTGAGTTCAGTATAGCCTACCGGACGGGACTCCCTCTCTGATTGCTCGGTCAACTTTCCTTCTCTCGGACATCCGTCAGTTCATCTCTCTTATCTGCCGGCTTTCGTCAAACGTGAAAGATTTAAAACGTTTTCAATATTCTTCGCTCGGCCGCCATGTGTCGATCTCAGCGGCGGAAGCGCCGCCGGCTAATTTACGCACTTCCGACTGAGTTGTTGCATGCGCGCGCCAGTGTTGGCGTAGCATCTATTAGCCGCCGCAGCTGAAGCTTTCCTATTTTCCCGTATGTGTAGACGGGTCTGCACTGTCCCGGCGGCATTATCTCCGTTGGAGGTGGATAGCTCTCTCGGTGACGTGCTGCGAAAGGAACGACGTTGACTCGGCTTACAATGCGCCTCATTGTCTGCTGGACAAGATGTTACTGAATATTTTATGGCGTGGTCTTCTGGACATGCTAGATACAAGTCGCTCAAGTCTTCACGGTCTCCAGGCAATTTCATGATACATGAAGCTCTGGCTTCCAAGGCGTCCAAGGCATCCAAGTCGATTGCTGCCTAGGTTATTTGGGACACGACGAGCACTCTCCTTTTCGCACAGGGGATGAGCAATGCATATTGTTGAAACCGCTCTGATTGAAGCTCGCCGGAGAAGACGCCGCCGGCGAGGAGAGAGCCGTTGGCTCATGTAGAGGAGAGAGAAAGAAAGGTGCGAAATTAAAATTCAGGCTCAGAGAGCTTCGGGTACACGAATATCGACCCAATACGAGAGGATCGGATCCGGTTTTGGCATGTGAAACCGATAGCCAGATCCGATACGCTCGTGAACAGTAGGGTCTAACTAACGAAGTAAATAAAGACATACGTAAACATAATATTATAGTTATGGTATAACTGCAATATTTCATTCCTCGACACATACACACGAGACAGATGGTAAGGCAGAGAGCCAAGATAACAGGGGCATCTCAGATATATGTGGCTAGGTTAAACCTCCTTCCACCACGGTCGCACAAGGTTATTCTTCCTTCATGACCAGCAGAAACGTTTTACAGCTCAACACATAGGCCTCAGCACACAGCATACAGTGTTCGTACACTCCCAGAGGCGGCGATTTCTCACCCTCGTCTTGGGGTTGGGAAAAATAGGTAGTGACAAGGCGAACGTTGCCCTTGATACAAAAATTGCGCACTCACCCAAGAGATTATTAAAGTCCATTAATTCATTCTCCACAGCACCAAAAGTTTAACACTTAGAGACTGATTTTCAAGAAAAAATAAAACTTAAACTTGTGCGACGTGTCCAATCAACTAGTCTTGGAGATGAATTGAGGTCATTTATAGCCTCGATTGCTGTGTGACGTCTGTCTTCATCAAAATGTCTTCTGCCTGTTTCCACCTGCTAACCTTTTCAAGTGACAATTCTCTGTCCTCCAACAAGTTGAGACTAAATTGATACCTCAGCTAGATGTGCTTCTCATTGTTGACTTTTGACAATGGAAGATTGTTTCTCTTCATTTTAACCTCTGCGAGTGATTTTCAGGGCTCGCTTCTGGCATTGAAAGTAGTACTCCGTTTCCCCTATTGTATTTGTTGTTCATTTCCTCGTTTTCAGTCAGTGCGTCCACTTCTCCGAGGTGGTCGCTATGTTCTCCGAACCATGTCGGCGGCCAAAGGAATAAAATACAAAATCATCTTCCAACGATCGATTGACACCTCTGCAGCAGAACCATGCAATGCTTGATTCCCTAAGCTCCTACATGTATATATAAATCTGGATATAGAGCGAGCGTGCGAGCAAGAGAGAGAAAGAAATAGATACATGAACATGTATATATAAATCTAGATATAGAGAGAGCGAGCGAGCGAGCGACAGAGAGAGAGAGAAATAGACATGAACCTGTATATATAAATCTAGATATAGAGCAAGCGAATGAGAGAGAGAGAGAGAGATAGGCATATGAACATGTATATATAAATCTAGATATAGAGCCAGCGAGAGAGAGAGAGAGCGAGAGAGAGAGAGAGAGAGAGAGAGTTTTTCATTTTTATTATTTAGTTTTACTATTAATAGAGGGCTTCGGCATCTATATATATTTCCACACAAGATTAATTAAAATCCCACCGTTGAACGGGAGGCAATACGAAAAAAATAAAATGGAGACACTACACCCAAGATAAGGGAAAAACAAGAAACACTTGTCACTATTCACACTTCCAAGTTGGATAAGCTTGAACTATATCCTCTTCGTGCAGGCCCACCACAATATTATGACAGCTGTGTTTTCTTATCTTGCTCAAAGTCTTAATTGAGATTATAGTTTACATGAGTTACTATTAGACAATAGTACCCCTAGAAAATAAAAAACTGGCACATATGTATGTGTAAGGAGTGATGACAAACTCAACCCAAGAATGTCTCTCTGTGACGGTCACATGACCTCATCAAATTAACATGAAGAATTAAATCAAAAACATTTCAAATAATCTTCACACTAAGTATCGAATTAAATCTCCAAGGGTGAGAAAACTCTAGTGATTCATGGGTGTTGAATCCATAGATGCACTGATCTTCAGAGAGAGAGAGAGAGAGAAGCCACTAGCAGAAAAGAGTTGTTGCACTCATCCAAAGAGAGAGAAATAAGGAAGAAAATATTATATTAACTGGCAACCTATTCAGTCGCTGGTTTTTATACGCCATAACTGAGTGAATCAAAACCAATGGTTGTGTATGTTATATTGGACTGTATTCAACTCACTTAGAGAGAGAGAAGGGAGAGGAATATAAAAAGGAAAAACAATAAGGTATAAACGTGATTCCCTTCTTTTACATCCTCCCTCAAGCTGGTGAGTGAATATTAGTCAATCTCAGCTTGGAAGTCAATCTATGAAAAACAGATCCATTTAATCCTTTGGTAGGATGTCTAGTTGGTTATGAGTGGGCAAATATGGCATTCATATATCTATGCATCCATTTTTTCTTTGATGAATTGTCGATTGCTCTCTATGTGCTTGTTTCAATCATGTTGTATTGAATTGTGGGCAATACTTATAACTTATTTATTGTCATAGTACAACTTAATTAGCTTTTTTCATTTGACTCTAAGTTCTTCTAAGATAGCCTTCACCCATAAAACTTCATAAGTTCCTAGTGACATGGCTTTAAATTCTAATTCTGCACTAGAATGAGGCACCACTTGCTGTTTTTTGCTACTTCATGTGATCAAGTTCCCTTTGAAGAGCATATAATATCTTAAGGTTGATCATTGGTCAATAATGGAACTTGTAAAATCAACATCAGTATAAACTTCTAAATCCACACTATTATTCCTTTTAAATATAATTTCTTTCCCATGAGTTCACGTCAAATATTGGAGACCTCTATCTACTGGTAATAAATGAGCTACTCTAGGTTTATGTATGAATTGGCTAAGGATCCCTACTAAGTATGCAATACTAGGTCAAGTATGTGAGAGATATATCAACTTCCTCACAAGATGTTGATATCTTAATATAATCTACGGTTTAGATATATAGGAGAAGTCATAGGTTTACATCTTAGCATTTGATTTCTTTAAGAAGATCAATGATGTATTGATGTTGGGATATAAAAGTCTCTTCTTTAGAATGAGCAACTTCTATGCCAAGAAAATATTTTAGCTTTCCTTACACCTTAATATCAAACTCCTTTAGTAAACACTTACTCAAATAGTATTTTTCCTTCTAATCATTTATGGTCACAATTATATCATCTACATAGACTAGGCAAATTACAAATCCCCATAAAGATGAATATTTAATACATAAAGTATGATCTCCATTACTTGATTTATATCCAATATCTCTCATCACCTTTGAAAATCTCCCAAACCAATCCTTCAATGATTGTTTAAGTCCATATAATATCTTTTTTAACTTATATATCACATCATTCTTTGAATTAAATTTTATCACCAAGTTCTCAATGTAGAAAAATATTCTTAACATCAAATCATTGTATATCTCAACTATACTTGGCGGCTAATGAAGCAAATGTATCATTGGCGACTAAATATATATGGTACATATATATATATATATATATATATATATATATATATTGTATATATATGGTATCTATACGATATTTGTCATTACCATTTGGGAAAATGTCTCTAAATAATATATACCAACAATTACTAATATATAATGAAGCAAATGTGTCATTAGTGACTAATCTTGCCTTGTACCTTTCTATGGTTCCATCCAGTTTATATTGGATTGTCTAAACCCATTTGCACTCCATATAATTTATTCCTATTGGCAACTTAACTATTTCCCATGTCTAGTTTTTCTCTAGCAATTTTATCTCTTCATCCATAGCTTTCTTTCACTCTCTATGAGCTAATGCATCAGTGACACTTGATGGAATACAAGTAGTATAAAGTAAGGTAAGAAATGTTCCATAAGCTGGAGACAACTATTTAAAAGAAATAAATTGTAAATGGGATATTTAGCCTTCCTAAAACATTTTTTTTTTCCTTTCCAAGAGCTATAGGCAAGTTTTCTTAATTATTTTCCAACATAGGAGATTCACTAGTTTCCACTCGACCACAATCATTGTCATGGGGTGGGTGTAGCCTCTATGGTAATAAGTGGGGGAGTTGAATCTTGTCTCTCACCATTCTTCTTTTGTGTATTTTTCCCCTCAATTGATTCATCTTGAATGTGAAAAAAGGATTCACATTCACTAAAAATTTCATCTATTGACATAAAAAATTTCTTTCATGAAGGATGATAACATTTATATCTATTTTTAGTATTTGAGTATTCAAAAAATATGTATTTTAATGTTTTGGGTTTAAACTTCACTCTAGATGGATCTTGGTTGTAGACATAAGCCACACATTCAAAAATTATAGGGGCTAAATTCATTTTTAATTTTACTTAAGGATAATAGGATAGTAGTACATCAAGTGGACCCTTGAACCTTAAAACTTTGTAGGTATATGATATATAAGATGAGCAGCTATTAGGATGGCTTGTCCCTAACACATCTTCAACATTTTATTCTGAAATAGACATGCTCTAGTAACTTTAAATAGATGGTCATTTTTCTTTTCAACTACACCATTTTGTTGTGGGGTATTGACACATGAGGATTCATGTATAATTCCTTCCTTTTGGAAGGAATCATTTACAATATGATTGAAATAATCTCTAACATTATTCAACTTAAATATTTTTGGTCATACTCTCGAATTTATTCTTAATTAGTACACAAACTTGTTAGATAATTTTACTAACTACTTATGATTCAATAAATAAATCTAGGTAATTTGAGAAAAAATATCTACAAATGTAAAAAACTATCTTGCTCCTAAGATATTAGGAGCAGATGAAGGTCCCCCACACATCACTATGAATGAGTAAAAATGTAGTATTATGCAAGTTACTCAAACTAAAAGGTGCTTTCTTGTGTTTTGTAAGTTCATACAAATCACATTTAAAAGTATCAACCTTAACATTCAAAAACAACTTCAGAAACATGAGTTTTAATATTTTAAGTGACAGATGTTCAAGATGATAGTGATACAATAATAGTTCTTTAGGCATTCTGGCTGTTGCCTCCACATCCCGATAATGGTTGTGAGTCTGCTGCATACATACACCTTAGTGTCCTAAGCTGATAAAGGCCATCACACTTATCACATCCAATCCTCTTATTCATCACCTTATCATATATGTCACATATATCACTATCAATAGGTACCCTAAAATCTATATTACCTATTAATCTTTGGACTGAAATCAAGTTAGTAGAGAGTTTGGAATGTGTAACACATTCCTAATAATACCCAATGAATCAATTCTAACATTGTTTGTTCCTACTACACAAATCAAAGATCCATCTATAATACAAACCTTTTTACTTCTTTAGCAAGGATTATATGTTAAGAAAAAAATTAAAGTATTAGTCATATGGATGGTAGTAGTTGTATCTAAGATTCATGATGTAGATAAAGAACTCCATGTAGTATGCAATACAAAGGATTGAGGAGACCCACTAAAGGAGCTTGTAGATCCAAGTGTCATAGCTAATGTCAACTTGTTGATCCTAGAAGGAAAAAAGACACATGGCCTTAATACTAAATTTTCTCTGAGGGTGTTGCCCCCCTTGTAACCCATTTGCAACTCACCCATTTAACCCCCTTGTGACTCATAGTTGGATGCATGTGTTTGTCCAAGGGCCCATTATGGCCTACTAAATCATTCTCTACATTTTTCAACTATCTCTCTCTCTAGGAGGCTGATCTGAAAATTTCAAATATTCTCTCCATTCTGTGTTGGCTGCACACTTGGCATGCACACCACATGAACCTAGGTATGCCCACAATGCCACCTGCCACATCGCTTGTACAACACAACACTCTATGTGCAAATGCTGCTGGCGCTAGAATTATTTTGCACTACCTAGATGTGGAACAATGTTTGTTTATAATTGCCTCCCACTCTCTCTTCTTCGTTTAGAGTGATAGAATCTTGTTTCCCAATGCTCAACACACAACACTCAGTACACTGAGAAGAGGTGGTGGCCTCCCCCATCTTATACCACGTGGCTAGGGTAAACTTACATGGACAAAGACATCTACTCCCCTAATGGTTGCTGCCCCACTTGAGACCTCACTCCCAACACACCGTGGAGTTGAATCCGGCATTTATCAGAGAGCCCCTCAAAGCCAATTAGATCATTCAGTGAGAGTAAGCATGATAGAGAGACAATGAGAGTGAGAGTGAGTCTTTGGATGATGCAACAGTGGTAATTGTAAGGATTCTTGATATAGAGATACAAGATGGAGATAACAAAGATGAAGCTAGAGAGGAGAAGAAATAATAGATAAATATACTTATTGAATGAAAACCTATCCTTTACATCTATGATATATCAACATATTTATAGGTGTGTAATAGAGTGATCAAGAATGATTAAGCTGAGCTGGCATTGGCTTATTACAGTAAGTCTATTGATTTGAGTTATTGGAAGTATGATGTGCTTGTAGTAATTTGTTATCATGCCCCTTCAAGCTCACGCCTTCTAACGACATGAAGCTTGTCTCAAAGCTGGATAAATTGATGCTTTGGAAGATCTTTTGTAATTATATCAGCAAGCTGATCTTTGTTGTATATGAAGGAGATTTGAAACTGATTTGATGCAACTTACAGAAAAAATGAAAATCTATGTCAATGTGCTTTGTTCTTGCATGAAACACTAGGTTCGCCACAAGGTAGGTTGCTCTGATATTGTCACACCAAAAAGTGGGCGAGAAGGACAGCATCATTCCTAGTTCCTGCAAAAGAGAATATATCCAGATTAATTTCACAGTTGCATTGGCAAGAGCATTGTATTCTACTTTAGTGTTGGAGAGGGCGATGGTCATTTGTTTCTTAGAACTCCATGAGATTAAATTGCATCCAAGGAAGATCAAATATCCACTTGTGGATCTCCTATCTTCAAATGCACTTGCCCAATCTACATCACTAAAAGCATTAAGTAAAAAAGCAAGAATGTTTTCGTAACAGCAAACCATGACCAATTGTGCCTTGAGATAGCGAAATAGATGTTTCACAAAAAACTAGTGTGCTTCAGTTGGGTTATACATAAATTGTCATGCTCTATTAACTGCAAAAGCAATGTCAAGGTGAGAAATTATAATGTATTGTAGAGCACCTAAAATACCACAATATAATGAGAGATCAAAGAAAGGGCCACTAGAAGTGATTGTGGAAGAATTGGTAGAGGAGAGTGTAAAACTTGGTATAAAGTTGATTATTTTCATTTTATTCAATATATTAGCTACAAACTTAGATTAAGATAAGAGAAAACCATCAGTGCCTTTGATAAGTTCTATACCAAGAAAATAATTAGTAGGGCCTAAGTTTCGAAGAGCAAATTCTAAGTGTAGAGACTGAATTGTATCATTCATGTCCCTTGGATCAATCCTAATAATAAGAAGATCATCGACATAAATTAGAAGAAAAAGAACATAATTATTTTAGATTTAAAGTATAAGAAGGCATCGGTTTTAGATCGAATAAATTGAAGTTGTTTTAAATAAGATGTAAGATGAGTAAATCATGATCTTGGTGCTTGGTGGAAGCCATAAATTGACATCTTAAGTAAGCAAACATGATTCGAAAATTGAAAATGATGATTACCCAATAGTTGATCCATGAAAACTATTTCATTTAATTTACCATGTAAGAAGGCATTAGATACATCTAGTTGATGAATAACCTATTCATTATTAATAGTAATGATAAGTAACACACTCACAAGAGATGAAGAGAGAAGAAGAAGTCTCATGAGAGAGAGAGAGAGAGAAATAAGACGATAATAAAGAAAGAGAGAAACAAGGTCAACTTATTTTCATGGTGACCATGATTTTTAAATGAATGTGTGCTCGAAAATTCACACACATGACATGAGGTTAGTCTTGAATGTCTCCACCTTGCTTGATCTCGTGTTCAAAAATAAAAAATATCTATTATTCATAGAGCACTAAGAACATGAATAAGTTAAAATTCCACTGTAAAAATCAATAGAAAATAAGTTGAACATGATCTTAGCTTGATCTCAAACAAGTTTTAGAGGATTCAAAAAAAGAATGAAGATCATTCATCAAAGTTTGAATTAGTTTTACTAATTTCTATCAAAATATGTATGAAACATAAAAAACTTGTCATAAAATATAAATAAATAACAAAAGTAGGTAAATAAATACTGAACGTAGAAAATAAATCGTTACCCAAATTTAGTCTACCTTCTGGGCAACTAGAGACATCGGTATGGCAACTTGGTTTCGTCTGGACACATCACATCACACTGGAAGTCATAGAAGTATTGTCTAGAAACACTATGCCACTTGTTGGAGAAATCTACTAAAAAGAGGGGTCGACCACACTATTACCATCATCAAGGGGGAGAAGGAAAGAGCTAACCACTCGCTTGAGACCTTGAGTGTAGTTAGAGGAGGAAGGAACGAGCTCGTCAATCACTAGAGGTATTGATTGCATGAAAGGAGGAAAGAATAGATTCCATATTTGCGACTACCATTAGAATTTTAAAGATAATTAATAATATCTATTTTACTAGATAATAATCAATTATTATTTTTATATCCCTAACAATGCTACGTGCAGGAACTTAAATTCCCAATATTGTGGTACTTTGCAAGCCATCAGATCAGATGTGCTTAGTCACGTAGCACATTGAGTAATGTTAGATTAACTCGCCACGAACTACTGCCAATCGAGAACTTAAGTCTTTGGTATCGTGGCGCTTTGACTGCCGTCGGATCATTGTTTATGGTCACATGTATGCTGAGGGAGACCAGATTCACAAATTGTCAATAGATCATTTTACATTTTGGGTATCATGGTAATTCATCAACCATGGGATCTACTTTATCTAGTAACGTGGCCCACTAGGCGCCACTAGATAACACCACGCTCTAGACCACTACTCTAAAACAAACGAAAACATTTAGTCTCATATCGAAAAGTTTTCATTGATTAAACTAAATATATATCAAAGTAACACCCTCTTAGTAGAGATCCCTTCTCTTGAAATAAAATAATGCCCAAGACTATCTTGAGAGAAAGTAAAATGGTGGTTCACCCTCGCACGCACAAGTGTATATGATGCTCCTTACCCCACGACCAGTTGACCACCGGGACATGGTAGGGGATTGACGCACACGTGCATAAACTCCTTTGCCACTCGAGCCCAGCTCGTGGCTTTTGATAAAACTAAATTGAAGGTCGTTTAAATACCTTGAAATCAGTTAATCAAAAACATTTAAAATCCAAAATTCACCTAATTAAAATACTAAAATAAGTAAGTATTGTGGTAAGTTTAAGATTGATCCATAGGAAATGAGAATTAAGCGAGAAGTAGCTACCATTCTATTTAATTGATATATTGAGACAATATGAACACAAAGAAGGGGTGACAATAAATAAGAAAGATATATACCATAAAAAAAGGGGGAAACAGAAATACGATGATGTGAGAGACGATTGAGGAGGCAAACACCCATGAAAGAATCGTAATATGAGATTAAAAGTATATCTCTATCTATTTCTAACCTATGAAGACCTAGATGGTTGTTCACATGTGGAATGTGTCAAACTTGGGAAAACTTACCTTGAACCTCTATGTTTTGCCAAGGCCAGGTGGTTTCCTCTTCAAGTATGCTTCTCCAACAATCTTAGCTGCGAATCAAAGCTTAAATCAACCTCAACCACATCCAAATCGATGCAGAACCTTAATGCTATTTCATTCGAGCCGACTAAATGTCGAGGCATTCAAAGTTTGGTTTCCACCCCTAAATGGCAGCTTAAATGTGTAAGGCTAGGTGATATTTGCCTTTGTGTAAGTTGGTTTATCTGAGATCATTTGATCTACGGCTGTGAATGAGTGAGGGTCTTCTTATCTTTTTGGTCGTGATAAAATGGGGTTGAGAGTCGATTTCTTTTTGAATTAATCTTAAGCGTTGGATTTAGAGATCTTGCCGTAGTTGTAAGATCTTCCTTAATGTTGAGATCTACTGCACCCTTGGTAAGTATCTTTCATCTACCGTCAATCGTGTAGACACACTCTCGACAGCTTCTGATCTCATTTGGTGATGCTGCATGTCAACACCTCGGCCCTTGATTTCATTGCATCATCTTTATATCAAATCTCGTTTGTAGAAGCATATATCGCCTTCCTAAGTATCATAAAAAGATATTAAAAATTCTAAAATTCTCTCATATCAGTAAAAAATTAATTATGATTATATAACTTAGTGAAATGTTTTTAAAAAAATTATAAAATATTAAACTTTATAAAATATTTAAAGAAATAAGAAATGTTTATTTTTTAATATGACTATATACTAGATCATAAGATTTAAGTTGTTGAATAAAATATGTTTTTCACATGATAATCAACATGTCATCAAACCCCCCCCCCCAACTTGAGTTATTATTAGACTTTTAGCAAGAAGATACTTCAAGTTCCTACATAGTAATTTAGTAGAATTCATATTGACATTCAGCCCCACACATCAACTAACTTGCTTATCATTTAACAAATCTTCATAAGATAGTTTACTTTAAGTCTTAACTCATGATAAATAGATTTATATTTATGTTAAATTATAAAAAGTAATTTTTCATTAGTTAATATTAATTTTTTGGCTAATTATATAATTTTATGTAAATTTATATAATTTTTATTATTTTATTTTTGATATAAATAAAGAAAAATAAAATATAAAAAAATGAAGACCTACCGACCAGCTTTGCCCACAAGTGAGTTGGAAGCACAATCAAGTGGAGCCACGAGCAAGGGCCTCGATTGGCTAAGGAGGGGTAGAGGACGTGTATATCACTACCCTTGTACATCACTAGTGGTCAGTTGAGTGTGAGATAAGGAGTGGTCATATACACGTGTGAGAGAGAGAGTTATTGATTGTAAAATCTTATATTACTAGATATTCATCTCATAACTCAAAAAATAACTGATGTAGAACTAAATTACTCACAGCTTCCCAAGAGGCTTTCAATAATTTTTAATACCTACAATACCCCTAGTTTGTGAGAAAGAGATACCTTTATGACATCACCTTATAAAGGCATTCGTGTACGTATTTCACTCTCTCTAATACAAGTAGGTGACCGATAAGGGTTTGAATTTCACCAAAACTAAAAGTCATTTTTTGTCTGATTAAATTATAATTTTCCTTCATACTATCGATCAATGATTAAACCATCATAATTGCTAAATCAACGATGAAATCTCGTCAATACGACTTGCAAAGTATCATCACCCTAAATTGTCAAATAATTCTGAATAAAAAATTGTGAATCCATCAAATAAATTATCTCCGATTGATTGACGAATAAGCCATCGTCGAGAAATGGACAATCTATCGAGAGATGAGTCACCACCTCGTAAGAGTATATCAAATGTAATGAAGAGTCTCCTCTTGCTCTGTAGACTTAAAGATAAAGCTCCCTAAGATGTCGTATTTCTACAAGTCACTGTATTTTTGCTTCACAAGTAATAGTCATTGTAGATAATTCATTGACCCACCTCATCAATTTCTAAACTTCTCAAAAAGATCTAAAGAGTGTTCATGTCGTCTATGTCTAAGGAGAGCCTTTGAGGTCATTGACATTACGCAATAGCTCACCCTGTATTTATTCCACTATATTTTAAAATTTTTAAAAATTAGTATTTTCTAATTTTATAAATTTTAAATTTATGTGATTTATTATACAATGATTAGGTCACGTTAGTGGGTACCCTCTCATGGGCTGAAAATGTGGGTCCCTCTTCTCCTCCTTTGGGTTTAGTCATGATCTTTTGTGGGGCCTACCTTTAGGTTGAAATCGTAGCCCATTTCTTTTCTCTCTTCTCCTCTTTTGGGATTAGTTGTGGTCCTAAGTTGGGCCTTGAAATCATGACCCATTTCTTCTCTCTTTTCTCCTCCTTTGGGCTTTGTCGTAGTCTTGCGTTGGGCCTTCTTTTAGGGTGAAATAATGGCCCATTTCTTGGTGCCCTGCTCCTACTTTCTTGCATCCTTACTTAGACCTTTAATTGGGTTTTAAAAATTATAGAAAAATCCAAAAACTTTATCTTCATTCCTCAAAGCATAATTTCATAATATCCTAATTCAATAAGATTCTTCTCAAGACTTTTGACCTTGGAAACATGTTTGAGTCTATGAGAAAAAGGAATACATGTATAGGAATCCAGAAATAATCAATTAGATTTATTCTTTATCATAAAATATGTCATTAGACTTTTAATTGTGTAAAAAATACCAAGATTTAATATTTCTAGGCATATAAGATTTAGTTTATTAATAACATGTGAGAAAATTTCGTCAAAGTTAATACTTTTTACTTGAACTGAAGTTGATGTAGATTTGCCTACAAGATAAGTTGAGCAATAAGAAGTGGGGGAAGTTACCTCTAGGAGTTATCAAGAGACATTGATGAGTGAGCATAATGAAGATTGGTTAGTAGTTATGAATGAAGAAATAGAAGCATTGTAGAGAAACTAGACATATAATCTTATAAAGCTGACTAAGGGGAAGAAAGCTTTGAAGAACAAGTGCATTGGTTTTCAGGTTGAAACTTTTTACAATCAATCTGACCTTATACTTTGGTAAAGAAGAATTCTCTAGAGTCTTTAACCTGAAAATCTACTTGTTCTTCAACGCTTTCTTCCCCTTATGTAACTCCATAAGATCATATGTCAGGTTTCTTTGCAACATTTCTATTTCCTCATTCATAGCTGCTAACCAATCTTCATTATGTTTACTCTTTAGTGTCTCTTGGTAACTTTCTAATTCACATGCATTAGTAACCAATCTTCATTATCTAGTGAATACCTTCGAGAAGGTTGATGTTGTCTACTAGACCTTCTAAGATGAGATACTACTAGAGGCAGCTCCCCCACTTCTTGCTACTCAACTTATCTTGTATGCAAATCTACATCAGCTTCAATTCTATTTTCTTGCATATCTCTCCCTTCATCATGATACACATGAGGAGTAGCTTGGTCATAATCTACAAAAGCTTTTGTAGATTTTTTGACTGTTGATTCCTTCTTTATATCTTAGACGCTCTAATCTTCAAATAAGGGTACATCTTTGCTTTTGAGCACCTTCTACTTTTCTGGATCCCACAACTTGTGACTAAACTGGTCATGTAAGTATAAACAAAATACATTATTTTGTCTTACCATCTAATTTAGACCTATCCACGTCAAGAACATGTGCAAATTCACAACAACCAAATACAGTGTTTGTAAGAAGCTTCTTTTCATGCCCACACATTATCTGCAACATTTCTATTCAGATGGAGAAAGATTAATGAGATCAACAATTGTCCTCAATGCCTCGTCCCAAAACCTTTTGGGTAATTTAGCAAGTGAAAGCATACTTCTAGTCTTCTCCATAATGGTGTAATTCGTCTTCTCTACAACTACATTATGTTGAGTGCCCGGTACTATCATCTCATGAATAATACCTTGCTACCTAGAATACTCATGAAATAGATTCATGTACTCACCACCATTATCTAATCTTATTCATTTCAGCTTCTTATTAGTTTCTCTCTCCACCCTGATCTGAAACCCTTTGAAGATGTCAACAACATGGTATTAAGTCTTCAGAGGATATATCTAAACTTTTCTAAAATGGTCATCAATAAATGTGACATAATATAATACACCACTAATACCATGTAGAGCCACCTGTGGTCTTCGTCCTCAAAGGCTCACAAATATTTTTTGTCACAAATGCTTATGCTTCACTAGTTGAGTTTCTCCTCAACTCTTCATTTAACAAACTACTTGTTACTTCACTCATGATGACAATATCATCTAGTACGGAATTGATGAGAGAAATCGTTAGTGTCTCCCAACTATCAGACAAAGAATTGAGAAGTGACAATACTTGCAGCTGACTCATCTTCATAGAAGTTAACTGGTTATTAGTACTTTACATCTCATTCCAATGCTCAGTAATATAAGTACCTTCCTTTTACTTTAGATTTACAAGTTTTTTGATAAAAAATGCCTTGTTATCTATTGTCTTTTTCACATAAAGACTTTCTAGCTTCTTCCAAAGAAAGTGTGTAGAGCTCTATTTGGATACATGGTGAAAAATAATATCATCGAGCCATTGCCTAATGAAGTCAATTGTCTTTTGATTTAACTTTTTTAAATCATCAATTGATGTCGCCTCTGGTCTTCCACCATCTCCTTGTAGAGGTCTTGCAATACAAAAGCTCTTCTATCCTTCGTTTTCATATGATCATATTGTTTTGGTTCAAGCTAATCATGCGAGAAATATTTCATGTCTCCATATTCAATAAACTTGGCTCTAATACCACTTGTTTGAATAAAATGTCTAATTTAAACATACTGAAGCTATGAAATAAGGAAACAAGAAATGAACAACTCATGACAAAGAAACACAAGAATTTTACATAGTTCGGAGGTTGACCTCCTACGTCCACAGACAATAGTGAAAGTTTCACTAGATGTGAGCGAAGTATAGAAGAACTACCTCTAAGAACACAGAGATGAAATATCTGATCCTGGCCCTCAAATAGACAGAAATTATAGTGGTGAAATGAGGGATGCTAAAAAAAGCCTGAAGAATGAATAAAAATAGGAGAAATGATAGTGGTGCAACCAATTCATATTCTACTGACCAGTTCTCCCGTGGACGCATCATCTCTCTCCGCATTAAATGCGGTTCGTCTTCTTCTTTGCCTACCTTCGTACAGGGAGCTTTTTGGTCGTCTTCTACCACTGTTTCCGGCCAAAATCAGCAATCTTCTCGTCGTTCACATCTCTCGTTTTGCCTATGAAAAGTAGCAGGCTTCTCGTCGTCGAAATCTCTCGTTTCTCCGGCGAAGTACAGCTGGCTTCTTGTCGTCGAACTCATCGCTTCTCTGTTCCGGTGCAGTAGAACGTTCACTGATGGGTCGTCCAAAATACTTGTACTTCTGGTGAGAACCCCCCGCTTATTCTTCCGCGCTCGTTCCTGTTTTTTCGTACCGGTTTCTCTTCCCATTATTCCTCATTTTTCCAGTATTCCGCCGCGATTTTTCTCCGATCACTCTTGGTTTCCCGGGGTTTTCTGTTGCGAGCTTTTCCCGCTTCTGTTTTCCGTAGCTGTTTATCTTCATTCTTCCGAGATTTTCTCGATCGCGTTCATCCGTTTTTTTTCTCCGTTATGTTCGTCCATCACGCGATATATATATATATATATATATATCGAGAGATCGAGAGAGAGAGAGAGAGAGAGGAGGGAGACCCATTAGGCGTAAAATCGTTTGAATCCTCGCTTTCAATTCTCCAGGTGACCCAGAAGGTGTAAAACCTCATTTTATTGGTAAGGACGGTGCTTATTTTTATGTTTGGGTGGTCCAGAACGAGAGCGCAGCGCAGTCGTACAATAATAGAAAAGATCCTAGAACCACCGCCGGAGCCCGAAATGGGAGAGGATCCCCTCTGTCGAAGAAGAGGAGCAGTCGAGTTGACGCCACGCGACGGCTCCGGCGTCCACAGGCGACGGGGCAAGACGACAGGAGGGGCCCTCTCTGTGTCGTCATTCACCAAGATCTCTTATCCCGGTAAATTATTCATGTCCACTCTTTTATGGACTCCAACCGTTGGGCCTTCTCCCAAGTGCTGAACTCTTCTGCCGTCATCACAGGCTGGGCGAGTTGCCTGCGTGAGGGAGGGGAGATCGGGCTGCGGAGATGGTCGTGGAGG
Organism: Spirodela intermedia; assembly: GCA_902729315.2. Lineage (NCBI taxonomy): Eukaryota > Viridiplantae > Streptophyta > Magnoliopsida > Alismatales > Araceae > Spirodela > Spirodela intermedia. Next base: position 1,418,650 of record LR746264.1, read on the forward strand.
AGGGGAAAGCGGTTCAAAGCATCGTTTCCGTGGAGCCGAAGCCGAGAAAGGGGGTCCTATCGGCGGCGGTGGAACTGCTGGAGAGGGTGGTTGTGCATATCACTGGTCACTCGGGCAGGCCCAACTACTACCTCTCCGGTAACTTCGGCCCCGTGCTGGAGGAGACGCCTCCCTGTAGAGAACTCAAAATCAGAGGGACCCTCCCGGTATCTCCTACGAATTTCTAGACCATTGAGAAAAAGAAAAGAAGAAAAAAGAAGCTGGAAGAAAGTAACTTATTCCATCTTTGTCACCGGCAATGAGCAGAATTTTCTTTCTCCCTGTTCTTTGGCCAGGAATGCTTGAATGGGGAGTTCGTCAGAGTAGGGCCCAACCCCAAGCTGCCTCCGGTGGCTGAATACCACTGGTAACTTTGTTGTCTTTGTGAAGAATGCTGCTAGCTTTATAGTTGCATGGGACGTCACAACTCGGTTTTTATGTAGTTGAGCATCAACATTTCTGCGATAGGTCTCAGGTCGAAGACTCATCATTTGTCTTCTCCATATTTTGATTCTTTTTGTGGTAGACTGTCGTAAATCTCTTGTATTCAAGAGCCCACCAAGTAAATGTCAGTGATTATGATTCATCAAGATCTTTGGGCTCCCTATCCTCTGTGTGATTTTTGGGAGATGAAGCTTGGCATTGCATCTGACAAATTGGCCTGTATTGCCAAACCGCCATTATTATTTCTGATTCCTTGCTAAGAGCGCATCTTTCATGCACGTAGATTACCTTCTAGAAAAAAATTGTTCAATTACCTTATTGTGATGATAGCTTCTGTTCTTGCATTGTTTTCAGGTTTGATGGCGATGGGTAGGTCTTTTCGGAGTCCCTCCCGGAGGAAGCCTCATTCATCAAATCTATATTGTTTCTCGCCATGTGTATCTTTCTGAAAAAAAATCTGCAAAAACCAGTTTGCTCACTGATGAATTTTATGTGCCTTTATGCGTTCTTAAAACGATGGTTATGAAGAATGATTCATGGGATCCGCATCAAAGATGGGAAGGCGAGCTATGTCTCAAGATATGTGCAGACTTCGCGACTTAAACAGGAAGAATATTTCGGACGGGCAAAGTTCATGAAGGTAATCTGGTGTAAAAAACCGTGTTTTCACGTCGATTAGCTTTCCTGTTTGGGATATCTTCCTAATAACATATTATGGAACATTCTAATTTCTCGAACAGTCATAAATATTTTTTGCTCATTATTAAAATTGGAGAACATAATGAGGCAGAACTATCATAATTTCTAATGACTGATTATTAGGCACCAGTCTTCAACTTTTATCGCCTGTTCAATGTCTTATAGAGAAAACACTTTCATCGTGGTTGCTCTTTCATCATCAGGGTGGAGACCTGAAAGGATTCTTTGGGCTTTTTATGGTTTATATTTCTCAACTGCGAGAAAAACTGAAAATCTTGGATCTTTCATACGGAAGAGGAACAGGTAAGCTTAACGAGTATGCCTGATTAAAGTTCGTCTTAAAGCTGAGCTGAATCTGCTTCTCATTTTATTTTTTTAATTTTTGATCATTGGATCTCATGGTTTAGCCTGATTTCAGCCAACACAGCTCTTGTATACCATCATGGTAAACTCTTAGCCCTTTCAGAAGGTGATAAACCCTGTAAGCACCTTTCCATTTTTCTTCCTTTCTGTGAATTTCCTTCGAAAACATTAAATCCCTTAGTAAAAATTATATAGCTAAGATTTGGTCTAGTTGAATGAAGATTAATGGGACCTTTCCGATTTCCTCGAACAGATGTCGTCAAGATTTTGGAAGATGGAGATCTCCAGACACTTGGGCTGTTGGATTATGACCGACGGCTAGCACATTCCTTCACTGCTCATCCGAAGGTGGATCCATTCACAGGTGAGGGTTTGATGCTATCTCGTCCCAATGCCCATCGTCCACCTGAAGGTGATCAAGGCACTGCCTAGCAAGAAGTTTTTTATGATTCATACATGAGAATCAACCAGGCAAGTCACTTGGCAATGCCAGGAAGGTGCTGTCACTGCGATAGCTGGTTGATCATCCAGCTCAAATTTCGTAAATTAAACCCAGATTGCAAGAACAAGTTAATTAATTTTTGTAATAATCAATAAGAAAAAAAGTTTTCTATGAACGTAGCATAATGGGTGCATGCTCTGCATGTTCTGAATAATAGTGGGCTCATCGCATCCATATTCTACTAGATTTTCCAACATGATTGATTGAATTGAATCTAGGAGGCTCATCTATGTTGCAGATGAGATGTTCACATTCGGCTACTCTCAGTCGCCACCATATGTTACCTACCGGGTCGTGACAAAAGAAGGCATCATGCTCGATCCTGTCCCGATAACGATACCAGAATCGGTGATGATGCACGACTTTGCAATCACTGAGAACTATGCAATCTTTATGGATCTTCCTCTTTATTTCCGCCCAAAGGTGCTTCGCGAGTTCACAAGGCTTGCATCTCTTGAATTTCTTTGAAGAACTTGCTTGAAGAGCTCTAGTGGCAAGTGACTGTGGAATTCAAGTCAATGCTTTGTTTCCTGGTTTTGAAATGGAATCCGGCTGTCTGCTTCTGTTCGTCGCAGGAAATGGTCAAAGAAGGGAAGATCATCTTCTCATTTGACCCATCTAAGAAAGCCAAATTCGGCATTCTTCCCAGATATGCCAAGGATGAGCTCCAAATCAAGTGGTTTGAGCTTCCGAATTGCTTCATATTCCATAACGGTGATCTCTCTCTCTCTCTCTCTCTCTCTCTCTCTCTACATAGACAGATATATATATATATATATATATATATGCATAAATATTTTATATTACTGCATTGTGTTGGTTCTTGGCCCAAATACTGTGGATGGATGTTTTCTGAGCTGGGGGTTCATCTCCAACATTATCCATTTGTTCCTTTCTGGCAGCAAACGCCTGGGAGGAGGACGAGGAGGTCGTTCTGATTACCTGCCGCCTTGAGAACCCAGATTTGGATATGATCAATGGAGACGCATCCGAGACGCTTGACAACTTCAAGAACGAGTTGTATGTGATCTGACGATCTGAAGTACCAGCCAGGTTTTAGACTCGTTGACCGATCGGGTTTCTCTCTCCTTTCCACATCAGGTATGAAATGAGATTCAACATGAAGACCGGCGCCGCCTCTCAGAAGCAGCTCTCACTCTCCATTGTCGACTTCCCTCGGATCAACGAGAGCTACACCGGACGGTCTGTTCCCTTTGCCCAAAGCAGAGATAGAAAGAGAATCCTCGCTAAAAATGGAATCTTGGCCGCAATCGATGATCTCTCGTTCATGCGGTTTTGGAAAATTCGGTGTGGATGCAGGAAGCAACGGTTCGTTTACGGGACCATTTTCCACGCGGTGACGAAGATCAAAGGCATAGTGAAGTTCGATCTCCATGTGGAGCCGGATATCACCGGGAAGAAGAAGCTCGAAGTAGGGGGAAATGTGCAGGGCATTTTTCATCTGGGGCCCGGGAGGTTCGGCTCCGAGGCCGTCTTTGTGCCTCGTGAACCTGGAGTCTCGTCTGATGAGGATGATGGGTACTTGATATTCTTTGTGCATGATGAGAAAACAGGGTACTCTCTCTCTCTCTCTCTCTCTCTCTCTCTCTAATTATGATCTTCTGCCCCCGACAACATTCGGTCGCTATCGCTGCAGGAAGTCCGAAGTCAATGTTATCGATGCGAAGACGATGTCTGCAGAGCCGGTGGCTGTCGTGGAGCTCCCGAAGAGAGTTCCCTATGGATTTCACGCCTTCTTTGTCACAGAGGTACGCTTTCCAGTTACCCCTCTTGAAGAGAGGGAGAGAGAGAGAGAGCTTTCACTGAACCCTGTGAAAGCCTCTCCTTTCTTCATGATTTTGACGGGATTGCTAAGTGGGTCTTTCCATTTTGGACAGGAACAACTGGAAAAGCAGGGGAAGATCTGATCAGATAGAGTGACGGCCAACCTCTCAGTCATCTCTCTCTCTCTCTCCCTCTCTCATCAGTGGGGAATTTACGGTCGGCCAAGTTTGCTTGAATCAAAGCCTCGGCATATCAATATATCATAGTTTTGTGTCAAAGTTCTCTAAGAAAATATTAGATATTATCTGAAAAGGTGGGATGTTCAGAAACCCATGCATTCACTCGATCTTTATAGAAAAACTTTGGAACATTCATGATATATATATATATATATTTCTTTGTGCATGTGTACACGGCGGAGCAGACAACCTGATAGACGAAAACACCAACTCAACCAGGCACGCTACCACAGAGGACGAAGCCCAACCAAACCTTGAAGTTCCACTAAATCAGTGGCCAAGAAATATTCATTGAAAGCCCTAAGATTTCAAGACTATACTGACAAGAAGTCGAGAACCATCCTTGTCAATAGAAAAGGCCCCCATAACTTCATCTCGCAAAATATCATTATTTAACTTTAGCTACCTACACAGATTACCCCACATTTGCATATCACTACAGGAACATTCAAAATGGTAAGATTCATCAGTCTCTCATCTCCTGAAATCAAGGCCTCACAGTGAATGGTAATTCCTTTGATATTCTCTCCAAAGATGGTCAATATTATGCTGGGTCTTAAATGGATGAGCATTGTAAAATTGATTGAATTATGCTTTTTGTGGTTTGATTAAGCCCAATCTTTTGGACACTATTTTTAATTTTTTATACCATAATATGCTTTTTCTCATGCATGAGAGCTTTAAGCTTTAACATTCTATGCTAATTCCTTTCACTTTGGTAAATCTATAGAAATTAATATCCTAAAAATAAAATTTTGAAATTTTAAATCCTTTTTCCTAAGAAATTAAGATACATTCTCAAAGTGATAAATCTTAGAAAAAGATTAAAAAACATTATTAATTAAATCCATAAACTACATGATGTAGATATAACTAAGTTTAAAGTTATTTATACATATCTTTTGACCTTTGCTCTAATATGATGAGATATAGTAATTCATGCTTATTATAATTCATTAATGTAAAAATCAAAGAGATAATTAATTAATTTGTAGTGATAAATATTTATCAATATCTATCACAGGAATAGATTTCCCCAAACCCAATCAATAGTAAAAATTTATCATGATAAAAAAATAAGATTTCAAATTTTTTGTAGACAATTATGTGCATCTTTGTCTATGTGCTTACTAGTTACAATCTCTTACTCATTGCTTCTTCTGTTCTTGTAAGATTATCAAGCACATTGACTAGTTGCCTTTTGATTAGCTATTCATCCTACTTCATGCACTCAATTAGTAATTCATGTGTCATAGTTGAAGTGAATATTGCCTAGTCTTTGATATCTTCTACTCCTTTGTTGCTTGATCAAGATCTACTAACCATTGATATGTTGAATATTCTTGACTTTCACCAGGCCCTAATGGTGTCAAAGTTGTGATCCAATAAAATGATCTACCCACTTTGAAGAATGCCCAAGAAAAAGTCCATAATATCCACCACTAATTCCTTTTCCAGTAAGGTCAAAACTTATAAGTCAACTACAATAAAGCCACTCTTGACTGCATGTTGATTAGTCAACTACTTCTAACTAAGAACCACATTGGTGATGAGACAATAGTATTCAAAGGTTCATGACTTGCAACAAAGTCACATCGGATGTGAAGCATAAAACAAACTTTTGGCACATAAATTACAACATATAGGATTTTAAATGATGACCAAAGTTAGGAGTGAAATGATGTAGGATTGGGGCCCAATCTAGAGTCAGCCGGTTCACTAGAGGACTCAAGTTCAGCCCAAGCAGCTTTGGGCATAGAAGACCACCGGAGATCATGATGCCAATGCATCAGGTCAGCAGCTGAAGATTTTATTTACTATTAACATGTTCTTTCTTTGTTTAAGCTTTCCATTACTTTACTTACTGTGCTTTGCTTTTTAAGGTATTTAAAAGGGCCCATCTCGTCTTTGTTGGAGAACAGTTAGTGATTGATTTCTTTTACCTTCACATAAGCTCCACTGTTTGTTGCTGGCTGTGAACCTCATCGCCCCAGTAGGGTTGGTTGTGAGGACCCCGTGCTCCCAGTTGAAGTGTTATCGCCATGTTCATTTCCTTCGACTATCACTATTCGTTGCCGTTTCCATTGGCCCGTCTTCCATCTGCCACTGCTGTTGTTACCCCTTCCACCAGCCACTATCACCACCATCTCACCCCAATCACCCCCATCGGCACTGCCCTCCTTTGCCATCATCACCGCTCTACAACTCCCTGTGCCCTACGGTTCCACCTACACCGCTGCCAACAAATCTCCGCCGCTGCTGACAAATCAGCTAGAGAGGAGAACCCTAGGTGGTCAGCTATCTTCCAAATTTTTGTCAAGTTTGGGCCAACTATTTCCAAATGCATTGTAGATAGTGGTAGTAGTATTAGTGCCATATCGCAAGATGTCATCACTAAATTAGGATGCTAATGACAGATCACCCTAATCCTTATTAAGATATCATGGGTGAACTCCACACATATTTTGTCTAACAATAGTGTTTAGTCTTACTTGAGGTATTGATGCCTATGAGGATGACGTCCGTTGTGTAGTACCAATGGATGTTGGTTGTTATTGTATGACGGTATGATTCTATGACTAAGATGTCACATAGACAGGTAGAATGAATGCATGTTCGTTCACATACAAACTTCTACCTCCATTACACCCCCCCTTACCTTAAATCTTATTAGTGCTCATACCCTTCAAAAGGAATTCTAGGAAGGATACCTTGTCATGGCTTGCATTAATCATGGACGATTTACACCAATGATTGCATTTAAACTTTATGCTACAGGGGCACGGCCATTCAAAATTATATTTTAGACCTTTTCGGTAGGCTTTGTTATTAGCTCTACTTTTAATATTACAGATCTTATTACTTATCACGGACCACCTAATGTACCTACTGAGATGTTTGACCCCAACCCCACTCCTTCAAGTGACACCACACCTAATTTTCTATCAGCCATTTTTCCTCTAGCATACATTTTACAGAATTGGGCAGGCAGGCTGAAGATTTTGTTTCCTATTAGCATGTTCTTCCCTTGTTTAAGCTTTCCATTACTTTACTTACTTTACTTTGCTTTGCAAGGTTTTTAAATAGGCCCGTCTCGTCTTCGTTGGAGTACAATTAGTGATTGATTTTTTTACCTTTGCGGAAGCTCCACCGTTTGTTGCTGGCCGTGAGACCCCGTCGAGCCGATATGGTTGGCCGTGAGGACCCCCTGCCCCCCCGGTTGAAGTGTTATCGCTGTCTCCATTTCCTTCCACCGCCACCGTTCGTCGCCGTTTCCGCCGCCCGTCTTCCGTCCGCCACCGCTTTTGTCGCCCCTCCAACAGCACCGTCAACCTTCCGCCGGCCTCCGTCGACCACTCCCTCTATCGCCACCGTCACCTTTTTCCTCTATCACCGATCAGCCTTCCACCAGCCACTATCACCACCGTCTCGCCCCGGTCGCCCCCATCGGCACCGTTCTCCTCTGTCATTGTCACTGCTCCGCCGCTCCCTGTCCCCTACGGCTCCGCCTACGCCGCCGCCGCCGACGAATCTCCTCCCGGCCTCCAATGCCCTCATCTCCTCTCTCCTCCCCTATCGCCCGACGCTCCGGTTCGTCCGCCCGCTCCCCCGCCCACCCCCGACGCCCCGGCTTATGGAATCCTCTGCTGGTTCGGCGCGATCCGAATGGTTAAGGCATACGGACCGACGAGCCACTGTTGGGCTCATTAACGGGTTATTCCTCTTCCGCCCACCGGGTCGTTCTGGGTCGGGTCCGTACCCGCTGGCAGATCTGACGGGTCCGAACCATAGTCGACCGGCAACCACCCCCCCTTCTGCCTGGTCAACGGACAACTATATGAAGTCAACGGCCAACAGCTGATTGGGTCAACGGGTAACGATCGACCCCCTGTGAACCGGATCTCTTTGGTGACTTCTCTCCTCCACTAATCATCTCACTTCTTACGCTTGGTATTCCCTGCTCTTTTAATATATCCTTCTTGTCATCGTCGCCTAAATCGCCCGATCCTAGCCCCGTTTATGTTACTGTGGATGATTTTGAGCCAGACATGGACTCATCCTTCTTCTATTTCTGATAGTGTATGTGATTTCTGCATCGTTTTATCTGATTTCTATTACGTTCTCATTATCATCCCCATCATGAAGCGGGTAGGCTATAATCTGGCTCCAATGAGAAAAATGGGTACCATGTGCCCTCTCTCTTTATCGGGTTACTCTCTCTCTCTCTCTCTCTCTATCTCCCTCTCTCTCTCTCTCTCATATCGTTGACCCACTCTCTTTCCTCCCTTGAAAAATAATTATTCGATCACCAACAATGGAAGGGGGTTCCATCAGGTACATGATGAGGTTCCATTCTCACGCCGAGGTTAGGGCAATAACATGATAAATAAATTTTCATCTGCTTGTACGAGGTATAATCAATGAAGTTGTTTTCTCCCTCCTCCAGGGCGGAAGATGGCATCGTCAGGAGGAGCACCTCGATGGGACGATGGTGCCACGTTTAGACAAGTTGACGTTGCGGCAGAAGCTCTTGGCAAATGCTCCTCTCGTCGTGACGAGGTTGATGTCCTGCAGCCTTATCCCTCGGCAAGGAACGATGCGGCTGCAGTCGAAGGTCATGGCCACCGCGGTTGCGCTTGTTCCACTCACGTTCCTGTAGGTCACTCCGCTCACGCCGACCGCCGATTTCTTGAAGTGGGAACGGAAGATCAGGGTTCCGAACTCGGCGAGAAAATGAGAGTGAGAGAAAGAGAGATAGAGAGACAAAAACAGAAAGAAAGAAGAGAGAGAGAGAGAGAGACGAAGGAACAGAGAGGTAAAGGGTGGGTGCTAGCATCTTCCACCTGTTCATTGCAGGGCTTGGAGGAGTCGCAGTAGTTCTGGTCAATGATTATAGGGTTCTTCACCTTGTCCATGACGATGTTCATGAAGGTGATGTTTCTGGCGTACCCTTTTCCACCCTGAACGGCAAGTATCGGTGGACGCGGTCGTCGCAGTGTCAGTTCGCGGAGCGCGAGTGAATTCTGAATGGGGTGTCCTTTAGATGGCGTTACCTGCCAGGTCTTGATCCGGACTCCGTTTGTGGTTCCCTCCAGCCGCGCCGTGTCGACCAAGACGTCGGAGACTGTGTGTTCCGCACCGTTGGCTCCAAGGCTCCCGATACTGTCAGCGACGCGGAGAATCGTCAACAGGGAATAGGGTAGATGGTGTGGGAGAAACGGTCTGGAGAGGAGGACGCCACAAGCAGATGCCAGCACGTCGAGGGTAGATGTGTGTACCTAATTCCGTGGCCCGGTCCGCAGACGATGTTGGTGGCCGCAATGGAGTGTGACCGGCTGACGATGGAGATGCAATCGTCGCCTACAGGGACGAACTCAAAGCCAAGTCACAATCCACATTCTTCCCGCTTCTAGGATTGAGCATGCCAAAGAAGAGGAGGCGGAGGATGGACCTGTCCTGATGACGCAGTCGCTGATCTTAACGTCGGTGCTACCAGAGACGTGGATTCCGTCGGTGTTGGGACTGTTTCCGGGGGCGGAGATTGTCAGTCGGGAGATCTGGACGTTGGCGCACTTTGCGAAAGTGACGTGCATCTGCTGGGCGTTCTTGAACCTCAGATTGTTCACGGTCAAGCCGCGGCAGGATCGGAACGTCAACGCCTGCACGTGGTCAACCTCACTAATCAGCTCGCAAAAACCAGAGAATCCACCAACTGAAAGAGTTGACCGTATTCCAGAGCGTACCGTGGGTGCACCCTTGCAGGGCTGCAACATCACGCCGAAGAAAAATCAGAAGGCGAGTCAGTGAGCTGCTAGAGATTAATTAAGCCGAAGGTAGAGAGTTTCCACTAGCTGTGCGGTAGTCGCCCTAGCGGAGAGAGTGAAGGGTTCGTACCTGTGCGGAGTCGAGCTTGCAGGAGACCTTCCACCACACATGCCCATTGCCGTCGATGGTTCCGCCGCCCTCCAACCTGAGGCCGTCGACCTTGGTGAACTTCATCCAGAGACTGCGACGGGTTCCGTCCCAATCTGATATCCTTCCGGAGGCGAGAATCGTTCCCTTGATCTGTCGGTGAAATTTGAAACATAGAGCAAGTCTAAGGAAGAGCGACGCGATACGATTTTGATGCGAGGGGAGCTTCCGGGTAGGCGGATGTGTCTCACCGCTACGGTGATTGCAGACTTGCAGGGACCGGAGAAGGTGACGGGTTTGAGTCGGTAGGCCTTCCCCTCGGGGACTAGCATTGTGACAGGCGTGGGGGAAGAGCAAGCCGCCTTCCAGGCAGCGGCGAACGCCTGCAGACAATGTAACCGATGGGCGAGTCCGAGAACGTTTAGAAGGAGATTCCCATCTGCGACAGAAAAGATTGTTGAACGGTCTACTACCTTGGTGTCGTTTGACGATCCTTCGCCTCGTGCACCGAAATCCTTCACGGTCACCACCGTACTTGCGTTCCCCAGAGTAGCCCACCTCCGTTCGTTGGCTGTCCCCGGAGACAGTTTCCTCACCGCGGAGGAGTCTGTGATGTCGAGACGGTTACGGAAGGAGGGGCCGCCGGAGAACGTCTGTTCCAGCTGAGAATCGCCCGGACGAAGGAGTAGCACGAGGGCGAGAATGAGAAGAAGCCATCTTCCCCGCCTACGCTCAAAAGGGTTTATCGTGTTTCTGGACGTGGACGAGTACGAGACAGGGAGATGGGGACACACAGAAAGCTTGACTTTAAGGAGAGCTGGATATTGGAAGTTCTTATTGGGGATTGCTGGTAGCTTGGCGCCGGTTGTGTTGAGCGACGAAGAAAGAAACGGAGCTGGGGCGTCCGAGGAAGGTAGCTTAAACCCAAACTCTTCCGTTTCTTGGGCATGTTCCTGGGATAAGGACGGAGAGATAGTAGTGGGATAGACAGAAGGGTCACCTCCGCGCCGCTGCCGCAGCCGGCGGTCCATCCGTCTTCCTCTATCTCCAGTCCCGTGCATGCGTCTCCGTGCCCAGAATCTGGAGCCTTGGTTCGTGTGATCACAGTACGACGAACCCACCTGAAGATTGTCAACGCCGTTAATACTTGACGCTCGAACCAGGTATTAATGGCGTGATGTCAGCGTATCCTACGAAACGGGAGCCCCTCCTGGCTTCCGTCAAACCAGAGAGATTTAAAACGTTTTTAATTCCCTACCCCAGCCAGCACGTGGCGACCTCCGCGGGGGAAAACGGCCGGCAGATTTACGCACGCCTCGGCCGAGTTGGAGTATGCTCCTCAATTCTCTCTTCTTATATCTCAGGCTCTAAGAAAACCTAATCTCCAACCATTCAACGTAAACAAAATGACAGGAGTTCACCGAATAATCAGTATTACCTTTGATGCTTGATCACGACCTAATAGTCAATTCTCTCTTTCTTCTTCTCGTTCTTGGTCTCCACTTATTCTCTCCTCGATATCAAAAGGTGAGCGCGGGGCGTGGATGATCTCTTCTTTCTCCGTCCTCTTCTTCGCTTCTCATCCAGCTTTCTCTTCACTGCAACCAGACGTCCTTCTCTTCTTATTTCGGCGAGAACCAAAAGATATCCTTCGTCGTCGTTCCCTTCCTCCTCTTCTGCCGATCTTTATCCGTAGGCTCTTCTACTCCCGTCGTTCTCCTGTTGTTTCCGTCGTCATCTCCTCCCACTGTTTCCGGCGAAAATCAGCAACCTTCTCGTCGTTCACATCTCTCGTTTTTCCGGCGAAAATCAGTAGGCTTCTCGTCGTCGAAATCTCTCGTTTCTCCGGCGAAGTATAGCGGGCTTCTTGGCGTCGAACTCGTCGCTTCTCTGTTCCGGTGCAGTGGAACATTCACTGATGGGTCGTCCAAAATACTTAATACTTCTGGTGAGAATCCCCCGCTCATTCTTCGGCGGTCGTTCCTGCTTTTCCGTACCTGTTTCTCTTCCCATTATTCCTCATTTTTCCAGTATTTCCGTCGCGATTTTTCCTCCGATCATTCCTCGTTCGTCCGTTGTTTTCCGTAGCTGTTTATCTTCATTCGTCCGAGAATTTCTCAATCCCGTTCATCCGTTATTTCAGGTCCTTAATATTCTATTTAAATCATGCCTAGTAATCAAAATAATTTCACCTTGTATTCAGGCCCAACAATCAAATCAATTTCATCATAAATTCAGGGCCAGATATCATTTTCACGTCTGTTAAACTGAAATAAATAACAACAATACGAAAATATTACGCACTATTATTCAATCAGAAATATCCCATCCTAGATGCGTTATTGATTAAAAAACATACAAGATTACATTTCGAGTAGGTTTTTATACCCCCTCTCATCTCACCAGAGAAATGTCCCCCTATTTCTCTCTATCCCTCCTCTCTCTCTCTCTCTCTCACACACACACACAATGCCTCGCAGAATGGGCGGTGTTTTGTATACAGAGAGAGAGAGAGAGAGGAGGGAGACCCATTAGGCGTAAAATCGTTTGAATCCTCGCTTTCAATTCTCCAGGTGACCCAGAAGGTGTAAAACCTCATTTTATTGGTAAGGACGGTGCTTATTTTTATGTTTGGGTGGTCCAGAACGAGAGCGCAGCGCAGTCGTACAATAATAGAAAAGATCCTAGAACCACCGCCGGAGCCCGAAATGGGAGAGGATCCCCTCTGTCGAAGAAGAGGAGCAGTCGAGTTGACGCCACGCGACGGCTCCGGCGTCCACAGGCGACGGGGCAAGACGACAGGAGGGGCCCTCTCTGTGTCGTCATTCACCAAGATCTCTTATCCCGGTAAATTATTCATGTCCACTCTTTTATGATCTCCAACCGTTGGGCCTTCTCCCAAGTGCTGAACTCTTCTGCCGTCATCACAGGCTGGGCGAGTTGCCTGCGTGAGGGAGGGGAGATCGGGCTGCGGAGATGGTCGTGGAGGAGGGGAAAGCGGTTCAAAGCATCGTTTCCGTGGAGCCGAAGCCGAGAAAGGGGGTCCTATCGGCGGCGGTGGAACTGCTGGAGAGGGTGGTTGTGTATATCACTGGTCACTCGGGCAAGCCCAACTACTACCTCTCCGGTAACTTCGGCCCCGTGCTGGAGGAGACGCCTCCCTGTAGAGAACTCAAAATCAGAGGGACCCTCCCGGTATCTCCTACGAATTTCTAGACCATTGAGAAAAAAAAAAGAAGAAAAAAGAAGCTGGAAGAAAGTAACTTATTCCATCTTTGTCACCGGCAATGAGCAGAATTTTCTTTCTCCCTGTTCTTTGGCCAGGAATGCTTGAATGGGGAGTTCGTCAGAGTAGGGCCCAACCCCAAGCTGCCTCCGGTGGCTGAATACCACTGGTAACTTTGTTGTCTTTGTGAAGAAAACCGCAATTGTTATTTCTGATTCCTTGCTAAGAGCTCATCTTTCATGCATGTAGATTTCCTTCTAGAAAGCAGTTGTTCAATTACCTTATTATGATGATAGCTTCTGTTCTTGAATTTCTTTCAGGTTTGATGGCGATGGGTAGGTGTTTTCAGAGTCCCTCCTGGAGAGAGCCTCATTCATCAAAGCTATATTTTTTCTCACCATGTGCATCTTTCTGAACAAAAATCTGCAGAAACCAGTTTGGGTTCTTTGCTTGTGGCCCCAAAAAGGATTTTTTTCTTTAATTCTTGCCATTTTCACCGAAAACGTTTTAAGAGTAAAAAAACATCGTGGATATTGAGATAGACTGATTGCTTTCTATTAGATTACCTACTTAGTTTAGACGGTACTAAATCGTATGATTGCGCTTGTGCTATGTGAGCTTCATTCATGTTACTAGAAACGGGCTTTGCATCTGATGGGACATATCAGAATAATCCTGACATTAGAATGAGTTGAACTAAACTGTGTCTATGCAAATGGAATCATCTTCGCTTATTATGGGTTTGTTCTGAATTCTGATAAAATTTATTAGAAGCTGATTGGGAAGAAGAATACTAAGTGGAAGCGCTTCTCTTGCTCACTGATGAATTTTATGTGCCTTTATGTGTTCTTAAAACGATGGTGATGAAGAATGATTCATGGGATCCGTATCAAAGATGGGAAGGCGAGCTATGTCTCAAGATATGTGCAGACTTCGCGACTTAAACAGGAAGAATATTTCGGACGGGCAAAGTTCATGAAGGTAATCTGGTTAAAAAAACGGTGTTTTCACGTCGATTAGCTTTCCTGTTTGGGATATCTTCCTAATAACATATTAGGGAACATTCTAATTTCTCGAACAGTCATAAATATTTTTTGTTCATTATTAAAATTGGAGAACATAATGAGGCAGAACTATCATAATTTCTAATGACTGATTATTAGGCACTAGTCTTCAACTTTTATCGCCTGTTCAATGTCTTATAGAGAAAACACTTTCATCGTGGTTGCTCTTTCATCATCAGGGTGGAGACCTGAAAGGATTCTTTGGGCTTTTTATGGTTTATATTTCTCAACTGCGAGAAAAACTGAAAATCTTGGATCTTTCATACGGAAGAGGAACAGGTAAGCTCAACGAGTATGCCTGATTAAAGTTCGTCTTAAAGCTGAGCTGAATCTGCTTCTCATTTTATTTTTTTAATTTTTGATCATTGGATCTCATGGTTTAGCCTGATTTCAGCCAACACAGCTCTTGTATACCATCATGGTAAACTCTTAGCCCTTTCAGAAGGTGATAAACCCTGTAAGCACCTTTCCATTTTTCTTCCTTTCTGTGAATTTCCTTCGAAAACATTAAATCCCTTAGTAAAAATTATATAGCTAAGATTTGGTCTAGTTGAATGAAGATTAATGGGACCTTTCCGATTTCCTCGAACAGATGTCGTCAAGATTTTGGAAGATGGAGATCTCCAGACACTTGGGCTGTTGGATTATGACCGACGGCTAGCACATTCCTTCACTGCTCATCCGAAGGTGGATCCATTCACAGGTGAGGGTTTGATGCTATCTCGTCCCAATGCCCATCGTCCACCTGAAGGTGATCAAGGCACTGCCTAGCAAGAAGTTTTTTATGATTCATACATGAGAGTCAACCAGGCAAGTCACTTGGCAATGCCAGGAAGGTGCTGTCACTGCGATAGCTGGTTGATCATCCAGCTCAAATTTCGTAAATTAAACCCAGATTGCAAGAACAAGTTAATTAATTTTTGTAATAATCAATAAGAAAAAAAGTTTTCTATGAACGTAGCATAATGGGTGCATGCTCTGCATGTTCTGAATAATAGTGGGCTCATCGCATCCATATTCTACTAGATTTTCCAACATGATTGATTGAATTGAATCTAGGAGGCTCATCTATGTTGCAGATGAGATGTTCACATTCGGCTACTCTCAGTCGCCACCATATGTTACCTACCGGGTCGTGACAAAAGAAGGCATCATGCTCGATCCTGTCCCGATAACGATACCAGAATCGGTGATGATGCACGACTTTGCAATCACTGAGAACTATGCAATCTTTATGGATCTTCCTCTTTATTTCCGCCCAAAGGTGCTTCGCGAGTTCAGAAGGCTTGCATCTCTTGAATTTCTTTGAAGAACTTGCTTGAAGAGCTCCAGTGGCAAGTGACTGTGGAATTCAAGTCAATGCTTTGTTTCCTGGTTTTGAAATGGAATCCGGCTGTCTGCTTCTGTTCGTCGCAGGAAATGGTCAAAGAAGGGAAGATCATCTTCTCATTTGACCCATCTAAGAAAGCCAAATTCGGCATTCTTCCCAGATATGCCAAGGATGAGCTCCAAATCAAGTGGTTTGAGCTTCCGAATTGCTTCATATTCCATAACGGTGATCTCTCTCTCTCTCTCTCTCTCTCTCTCTCTCTCTACATAGACAGATATATATATATATATATATATATGCATAAATATTTTATATTACTGCATTGTGTTGGTTCTTGGCCCAAATACTGTGGATGGATGTTTTCTGAGCTGGGGGTTCATCTCCAACATTATCCATTTGTTCCTTTCTGGCAGCAAACGCCTGGGAGGAGGACGAGGAGGTCGTTCTGATTACCTGCCGCCTTGAGAACCCAGATTTGGATATGATCAATGGAGACGCATCCGAGACGCTTGACAACTTCAAGAACGAGTTGTATGTGATCTGACGATCTGAAGTACCAGCCAGGTTTTAGACTCGTTGACCGATCGGGTTTCTCTCTCCTTTCCACATCAGGTATGAAATGAGATTCAACATGAAGACCGGCGCCGCCTCTCAGAAGCAGCTCTCACTCTCCATTGTCGACTTCCCTCGGATCAACGAGAGCTACACCGGACGGTCTGTTCCCTTTGCCCAAAGCAGAGATAGAAAGAGAATCCTCGCTAAAAATGGAATCTTGGCCGCAATCGATGATCTCTCGTTCATGCGGTTTTGGAAAATTCGGTGTGGATGCAGGAAGCAACGGTTCGTTTACGGGACCATTTTCCACGCGGTGACGAAGATCAAAGGCATAGTGAAGTTCGATCTCCATGTGGAGCCGGATATCACCGGGAAGAAGAAGCTCGAAGTAGGGGGAAATGTGCAGGGCATTTTTCATCTGGGGCCCGGGAGGTTCGGCTCCGAGGCCGTCTTTGTGCCTCGTGAACCTGGAGTCTCGTCTGATGAGGATGATGGGTACTTGATATTCTTTGTGCATGATGAGAAAACAGGGTACTCTCTCTCTCTCTCTCTCTCTCTCTCTCTCTAATTATGATCTTCTGCCCCCGACAACATTCGGTCGCTATCGCTGCAGGAAGTCCGAAGTCAATGTTATCGATGCGAAGACGATGTCTGCAGAGCCGGTGGCTGTCGTGGAGCTCCCGAAGAGAGTTCCCTATGGATTTCACGCCTTCTTTGTCACAGAGGTACGCTTTCCAGTTACCCCTCTTGAAGAGAGGGAGAGAGAGAGAGAGCTTTCACTGAACCCTGTGAAAGCCTCTCCTTTCTTCATGATTTTGACGGGATTGCTAAGTGGGTCTTTCCATTTTGGACAGGAACAACTGGAAAAGCAGGGGAAGATCTGATCAGATAGAGTGACGGCCAACCTCTCAGTCATCTCTCTCTCTCTCTCCCTCTCTCATCAGTGGGGAATTTACGGTCGGCCAAGTTTGCTTGAATCAAAGCCTCGGCATATCAATATATCTAAGAAAAGCTTTGAGATATCTGAAAAATGGGATGCTCAGAAAGCCAACCATTCACTCGTCTTCAAAGAAAAACCTTGGGAATATTCATGTAATGTATATATGTCTATATAAATATACCGTGGTAGTGTACACGGCTGAGCAGAGAGTGCTCTGTCTGTCTCTCTTTCTCTGTCGCGAAGTTGTTTCCCGGAATGTATTCTCAGAATGGATCCGAGGAATCGTCGTTAGCAAAGAATAGAATGGCATTGGTACCGGGGCAGAGGAGAGGTACGTGGAATTTTCAACGATTTTGGGATCACCAGTAATCCCCACAGGAGCAGGATCCACCGTCAAGTCGGTGGAACCTATTGTTATCCCTCAGGATCACCGTCCGCCCCGTGTATCCCGACACGTGCTTGAGCCACGTGTGACAGTCCCCGCAGACCCTCAGATTCTTCATCACCCTGATGGGCCTCCCCGACGGTAACCGTATAAGCGCGAAAGCGACCGCCAGCCTCTCACTGTGGGCCCCTACGGAACGCCTCTTCTCCTCGCCTCCCTCGTCCCTCGGCACGAACCGGGTATCCGCCACGTACCCCTCCGCCGCCGCCGCCGCAGCCAGCTCCGCCACCTTCTCGTAGATCTCCTGCCGCAACGGGTGGCGCTGGTCGCCGGAGACGAAGGTGTGGACCTGGTTCCCCCACTCCACCCAGCTCAGCCCCGTCTCCTTCTTCAGCCCTCTGTCTCTCATCGCCTTCCTCGCCACGGCAGCGCTGCCGTAGTCCCCCGCCGCCGCGTACGCCGCGGCGAGCAGCATGTGGGCGCCGCTGCTCGTCGATCCCTTCTCGAACAGGCGGCCGGCGGCGAGCGCTGCCGTGCCGGTGTCGCCGTGGAGCCGGCAGCCGGTGAGCAGAGCCCCCCAAACTGCGTCCGTCGGCTCGACGGGCATCTTGTCGATGAACTCCACCGCCTCCGGTAGCCTCCCTGCACGGCCGAGGAGGTCCACCATGCAGGCGTAGTGCTCCGGGCCTGGCTGGATCCGGTGCTCCGCCGCCATGGAATGGAAGATCTTCTTCCCCTCCTCCACGAGGCCCGCGTGGCTGCAGGCGGAGAGCAGGCAGAGGAAGGTGACGAAGTTGGGGCTCACCCCCTCCATCTTCATCCTCTCGAAGAAGGAGAAAGCGTCTCTGGTTCGCCCGTGCTGGGCGCAGGCGATGAGGATGGAGTTCCAGGCACCGAGATTTCTGGTGGGCATTTCGTCGAACAGCTGATGAGCTTCCTCTGGTGCGCCACATTTGGAGTAGAGGGAGATGAGGGAGCTCCCTACGAAGCAGGAGGAGTCGAAGCTGGTCTTGAAGCAGTGGCCGTGGATCTGCCGGCCCAGCTCAAGGAAGGTGGCGCCGCCGCAAACGCGGATGATGCAGGAGTAGGTGAAGTCGTTGACCCCGCCCATGCCACCGCTGACGCCGTCGCCCAGAAGCACCATCTTGAACAGCGCGAGGGCTTCCTCCGCCATGCCTATCTGGGCGTAGCCGTAGATCATGCCGCTCCATGAGACGATGTTCTTTTCGGGCATTTCATCGAACAGCTTCCGGGCGTCCCAGATTTCCGCACATTTGGCGTACATGTCAACGAGGGAGCTGGCGACGAAGATGTCCAAGTCAAAACCCGTCTTGGCAGCGAGGGAGTGGACGGCGCCGCCGGAGCGGCTGTCGGAGAGGGCGGCGCAGGATTTGGCGGCGGAGGGGAATATGTGGTCGTTGGGCAAGGTGCCGGCGCGCATCATGTCGACGAGGGCGCGGAGGGAGAGGTGAGGGAGCTCGTTCTGGGCGAAGGAGGAGATGAGGGAGGACCAGGTGGTGGTGGCGATGGCGGCAGCACCGGGGGGCTGGTTGCGGCGCCGCCGGCGGGAGCATTCCTGGAACACGAGGTAGGCGAACTCCGGGAGCTGGCACTTGGAGTAGAAGTTGATGAGGTGGTTGGCGAGGATGGGGACTAGGGCGGCGCCGGACTTGACGACGTGGGCGTGCAGCTGCTGCCCTCGGCGGGCGGAACGGGTGGTGGTTTGGGCGGCGATGAGCTCGCACATGCGGCGCGTGCCTCCGCCGGTGAGCTGGAGCGCCGCCGTGCTCGCCTGCAAGCCGGGCATCCGGCGGAGGCGGTGGTGGCGAGAGCGCCGCCGTCTCGCCGGCGGTGGGGCGGCGGTGGTGGTGGTTTCCTCACTTTGCGAGAATATACGAGACCTGCGGCGCTCCAAATATCTGGCATTTTTTCGATTTAAATAATTCAATAAATGATTTCGACGTGTTGAATAAAAAATCTTCAAATAGAAAAATCGTATAAAAATGTGGATTTACTTTTTTCTGACTCCTATCGATTTCGGACTCCTACTGGATACGTAGACCCGAAAGGAGATCCGCTTAGGCAGGGCCCCCTCGGCATTCCAGTTCTTTGTTACAAGGGAGGGGGGAAGGAGGAAGAAGGGGACAATCGGTCGGTGTGAAAGCAGCGGCTGGAGCTAGGGTTGGGAGATGGCGATGGCGGGTCGTATGAGGTCCGGTTTCTCTATCTTCCATAAGACTCTGAAGGCGGAATCGGCCGTCGAGCATGGGAGGATTGGAAGCCCTAGCAACATTGTTTCCCAGGTAAACCGGGAAGCCCAGAATAGGCCTGTTGTTGGACAGTGCGTGATGTTTATCGAGAGAGACTGTCTGTGTCTGGATTCCGTCGTCGCTCGTTTGGATCGAAGTCCTTTCGTTGATCCTTGCAACCGATCATGGTGTTCCCTCGTCTCATAGCGTTTCCTGAGTTATAGATTTCTCGCGTTGTATTCTGTTACCGACAGAGTGAGAAAACGGTCACTCTTCGTTTCAGAGTTCTGGCATTCGATGGGGATCAGGAACGACCTTTACGTATCTACTATTATTCCTGTCGGTGAAATGCAGCGCGCGTGTTTGTTTTAGACGGGAACTTATTACAAGCTTATTGTTCTTCCTCGCATGTTTAATTTTCTGCTATTCGTTTCATTACAACATTTCTAATTCTCCCTCTTCTTCAGCATCTGAGGAACTACGCGACTGGCAAGAGCTCCAAGGAAGAAAGTATCAAGGTAAAATGTTTTCATTTGGTGCCTCTTTTCTAGCTTTATCACCACCAAATCAGTGGTTGCTTACGTTTTCCTATTGAAATGTTTTTTCGTTTCTTTTCTCTCCGGAAGTGGATCCATTTCCTGTTTGTAGAGATCGTGCATTTTTTTAATCTTTATACTTCTTCAGATAAATGGCAGCAATGCTTGCGTATAGTATTGAAGATTTTTTTTTTCAAATTAGTATGTGGAAGAAAGCCTCTTATGCAATTCCATCTGACATGAGTAAATTTAGGTATATCTCTCCTTCAAAGTTTACACATGTTTTGAACGTTGTTGGTTCCTTATGTGATGTGGGGTGATTAATGCTATCCTTAACTATCCTACAAATTTTTTAAACAGAAAATACATTTTCAAAATAATTTGTGTAAATTTAACAAGTCGTCCCTAGAAACCCTTTACATGCTTATAGATGTTCCACATGATCGTCACACACTGGACCTGAGGAAGATAGTAGAATTTACTTTGGTCATTTTGCTCCAAGTCGTGAGAATGCAACTTTGCTAGTATGTTACAAACATTTCGATATTTCGTAAAAGGCCCAACAATGTGTACATTTTTAATTCAAGGGTCTCTTTAAACAGGAGGAAGACACGAGGAAATGCATGCAGGATTCCATTTTGTGCAGAAAATGTTTATCTGCATTTAAGACAGAAAATTGATCTCAAGCATAGGATGGACAAATGCTAAGAATGGCATTTGATTACACCAGGGTTGGGCTGCAGAAAGCTAGAGTTTTGGACAAACCTGGCTGAACAGGAACAAAGTTGTCCCTTGGTCGGCCTAGACAGGTCCTCAAAGTAGGGGTAGATAATTGGAGGCAACTGATTTTGGAAGTGAGGTAGTAGAAACTAAGCAGCCGTTAAGTGTAGGTCATTTTGATTCAACCTTGATTAAAGCTATTGTGGCTTTCTTAGGATCTTGCTGGCCTCTAGGTAGGTTTATGGGTCTATACACTAACATAAACAGGTGACGTGATTATCCAGGTATCTCTCCTGGATATCAACTAATCCCTATGTTTCACTATGTGTAATGTTTCTTTTTGTATATCACATAACTTCCCCATTAGTTTTTGTTTATTTTCTTGGTTTATTATGTAGGTGATGTCTATGCCATATCTAGTTGAGTGTTTGCATTTAGTATTTTATTTGACAATAGAATGCATAATTACTTCCAGAATTACTCTTCTTTGCGTTTATCTTGTGGAATAATTGAATTGTTTTCTGAATTTGGCATAGACAAAAATTTATCACGTGAAAGCGATAGTCATGCATGCTTTGGTGGAGACAATTCTGATTTAGTTAGAATGTTAAACACCATTGTATACTGCTTTATCTTTTCCAATGGGTTCACTTATGTAAAAATGTAGTTGACTATTTCTTCAACGTTCAGTCATTCCTCACATGAAGTCTTTGAATGAATTCTTTCGCAATTGCTATTGCAGACTACTTGTGAACTCTCCTGACTATCACATTTTCAGGTGCCTCTGTCATTATTCGGAGTTTCTGGGAACTATGCATCTGCGCTTTTTATTGCATCCTCAAAAGCAAATTCATTGGATAAGGTTGAGGGGGAGTTGACGAGGCTTGTTGCAGCTTCAAAAGAGAGCCCTGTATTTTCTCAGTTTATAAAGGATTTGTCTGTACGTGCGGATGTTAGGGTGAAGGCTGTACAAGAGATCTTTTCTGAAGCCGGTTTTACAGATGTCACCAAGAATTTTCTAGGTATGAAATTAAACTACTTCCTAGCTTGCCAATGTTCTTGAAGTGGCATCATGTGTGTCTTTGGTATCATGTATCTTACTGACTAGGGGGATTGTGGGACACTAAGAGGGAGATAAAAGGATAAAAGTGAAGATAAGTGATGGAGGTAAAGGATATTCATGTGACCATTGTGCTGTGCCTCAGATACCATAAATTGGAGCGGTATTATATAGCCCATATCTGCATCCCTTGATCGGAAAAATCTGCAAAGAATGTTGCCAGCATCAATGGCCTAGATCGAAGTGGAGACGACTTTAATCCATTTAGCTATCCAAGTCAACTTTAACCCTGCTTTAGGACTCTGGGTAGCTGGCCCTGTTATGATACAATTGAAGGTCGAACTGCACTAGTCAAACTTTCTGCCATGGGGACATTCCCAGTAATGCCATTGGCCCACCTCCATGTAATGTTCATTGGCTATCCTCAGATCAGCTGACCAGAGGCATATTCAGGCAACATATCACATGTTGTGTCGAGAACAGTTGGGTTTTTGAAGGTTTTTACCAACTTAATCACGTGCTTAAACTTGTTCCCAAATTGATGTAGGGCTTATGTTGCCTTAAATGGATGTTTCTACTTATGTTAGCTCGTTGCGTATTTATTGTTATACTTCTGTTTCTCTTCATGTCTTGTTTGGGTGCTGGATTTTGCTCAACTAAGATTTCTCAAGGTTTAGCTTGTCAAGTGGACAACCTTCTTTGTCCGAATTTTGATCTTGTCATCTTTTTGGAAAAGCTATAATGGCTGAGAAGGGAAGGCTGAGGCACCTTGAGAAGATTGCTAAGACCTTTTCAGATTTGACAATGGCGCACAAGGGTGAAGTGAAGGTTACTGTGACGACTGTGATTGTAAGTCTCCTCCCCCATGGTTGTCTCTGATATCTATCCAGCAGTGTACATGATGATCAACCAGCTTTATTTTTTAAGTGAGCTCAATTGGGTTATCAGTTCACAGCTATAAATAGTATGCTTTATATGCTTTCAGATGGTATTTTTTTTCTTGTTTTATGTAATGTAGAAATTGCGGTTGAGAGCAGATTTGAAGCTGATCTTGTGCGTTCTGTGCGGATGGTCTTCCTCTTTCATCTATACTTTGTTCTTCGTTATATGTTTCAATTAGATGTCACTATTATCTAAATATTTGAAAGAATATCACTTATGGCCTAAGAAATTGGCTACTACTTGGTGAAATTACTTTCTTTCTGGTGAATATTTTCGTCTGGAGAGATTCGAAAATCTTCTGCAGGAGGAGAGGATTGATATTTTATGCAAGAAATTGTGTGCCCAAGTGCCATTTCGTTGCCTCGCTCTCAATGATTTGTTTATTGTCTGTACTTTTTGTCAAGAAATCTTGGGTCAGTTAGACGGGTTCCTTCTGGGATTTCTTCTGGGCACTGATGATTCCTGTTTTTCTTCCAGCCGCTTCCTGCAGAAGAGGAGAAGCAGCTGAAGGAAACACTGCAGGACATCATCGGGCAAGGGAAGACTGTGAAAGTAGAACAGAAGGTACCGCTCTCTGACTACATAATCAGTCAACTCTCAGACACTGCAAAGATTAATTGCAGCTATATCTCAAGACTGACTCTCTCTCTCTCTCTCTCTCTCTCTCTCTGTCTGTGTCTCCCCTTCTCTCTTTATCTCTCTCTCTCATCTCGATCTCAAGACTGACTCTCTCTCTCTCTCTCTCATTTAACTATCTTTATGTGTGTACATATATGCATGCATTTGCCTGTTGCTGAAGGTGGATTCTTGTCTGCAGATTGATCCCAGCATCCTCGGAGGGTTAGTGGTGGAGTTTGGGCAGAAGGTCTTCGACATGTCGATAAAGACCAGGGCGAAGCAGATGGAGAGGTTCTTGAGGGAGCCCGTCAACTTTGAAAGCTTCTAGAAGCTTCCACTGCGGAAGCTTCCCCATTCCGATTCCCATTTCTTTCTTCTTTCGGTCTTGGCTGCGGAGTCTTGAGAAATAAGAACCCACCCACAGAGAAGAGAGGCCCTTTTGGGGGTGGGGGGCGGCGCAGCTGCCCACCCCGCAATTTGTTCTCTTTTACCATAAATGGACTGCCGTTGACTTTTTAAAGTATCGTCCTTTCCTTATTTAATCACCAAATCTGATGATGATCAAGTGAGGCCATGTGGGTCATCTGGATCGGCTGATCCCATCCGACTCGTGCTGAGTAAAAGGTGTTCTTTTGTACTTGATGAAACTATGCAAAAATAAAATATAAATTAAAATAATCCGCGTCTTGTAACCAAAAGCTGGTGCCTCGCATTATGGCATCGATAAATGGGACCAACAGAGAGATAGAGCTAGATACGGAGAGAGAGAGAGAGAGAGTGAAGTAGAAGCGAGTAGAAGGCCACCCCATGGCCCACAACGGTTACTTGTGAGTAAAGATAAATAAAACGAAAAATTGGAAGAAAAAATGGACCGAGAGATTGAGTCAAACTCACGAACATTTCTTTAACCCTGTTGATGGCTCATCCTCTTTGTAGAATACATTGATACTAATTTAGCAATTTACACCAAAGTTGAGGCATTTCAATGCGAAAACGGTTCTCACTAGAAAATATTAGGTTAAATAATTAGGAAAATTACATGGGCGGGCATAATGAATTGCTAGGCTAGATGGTTTGATTGGGCAATAATTCACAAAGGGCATGCTAAAAACAATAAACTGAGTTTAGGCTCTAAATCACTGATCCTTATGCAGCCCAAATCGCACTTGTCTATTAAACGATCAGAAAATAACTTAAAGATGCGACTTGGTTTTTGCAACTAGATATATTTCATATTTTTATTCAAACAGTTTATTTCAATTAAACATCTTATCAAGCGTTCTCACTGAAAATAAATGCGAAAATTTGTAAGAATCTTAATCAGGTCTTCAATGTGAAATATAATTGAAGTTTCTAGTAAAAAATCTGTTTAATTTGATATTTCTTATGTGCTATCTCTTCCTGTCTCAAGAACGAATGAAGATGAGAAATAGAATAAAAAATTAATTAAAACCCTGTTTCATTCAGGAATAATTTAATATTCGACATTGATTATGAGCATATTTAAATAGTAGATATGATGTCGAGAGAAAAATAGCGGAAAGTGTACAACTGAAGATCTATCTTCTTCTTCTCCTCTTTTCTACGCAAACCCTTTCACAGCCATCGCCATCATTCGACCACGAGTCAGTCAGAACTGTCACCATAATTCAACCAAACCCCGCTTCTTCTCGCTCCTCTTTCTCTCCTTTCTCTGTCTCTCTTGCATATAAGAGCCCATGGAGGGGAGAGAGAGAGAGAGGGGAGAGATGCTCCTCCGACCATCGCCGGCAACCGGGGTGGGAACTGCGGAAAGTCTCCAGGGGAAGCTTCCTTGACGGGGAGAAGAAATGAGGAAGTCGGAAGAGCAGACGGTGGGGGAGAGCGGCGGTGCTGAACTTCGGAAGGGGTTGTGGTCGGCTGAGGAGGACGAGAAGCTGATGAGGTACATGGCCAATGGGGGGCAGGGGTTGTGCTGGAGCGATGTCGCCAGGAACGCTGGGTTGCAGAGGTGCGGGAAGAGCTGCCGGCTCCGGTGGATCAACTACCTCAGGCCCGACCTCAAGCGGGGGGCTTTTTCTCCTCTGGAGGAAGAGCTTATCGTCCACCTGCATTCGCTTGTGGGCAACAGGTGATCTCTCTGTCTCCTGTCTGTCTGCCTCTCTCTCTCTATCTCTATCTCAAGTCTGACTCTCTCTCTCTCCCTCCCTCTCTCTCTTTCTCTCTCCCCCTCCCTCTCTCTCTCTCTCCCTCCCTCCCTCTCTCTCTTTCCCTCCCTCCCTCCCTCCCTCCCTCTCTCTCTCTCTCTCTCTCCCTCTCCCTCCCTCTCTCTCTCTCTCTCTCTCTCTCTCCCCCTCTCTCTCTCCCCCCCCCTCTTCTCTCTCTCTCTCTCTCTAACGCAGTCTCTGTCCATCTACTTCTATACTTGAACCTTGAGATATTATATCCGTCTCCGAGAGGGGGGAGAGAGAGAGAGGAACCATGCAATACGTTTCTGTGCCTCCATCCGTCTCATTGCTAAGAGATCTACGTCTACTGTATAAGAAATTCTTAGCTCAGATTCGTCCCTAGATATATATGCACCTATGTTCAGAGAGAGACCACGAGAGAAGTTAAGTGAGAAAAAGAATGGCCGTGCTCGCACTTCTGCGCTTCCATCCTTCAAAAAGGGAGAAGCCTGAGGCCTCTATCTCCACCGTCTTCTCTGAAACTAAATTCCTTCCGCAAAACCATCTAGGTGGTCTCAGATCGCCGCCCGCCTTCCCGGCAGAACTGACAACGAGGTCAAGAACTTCTGGAACTCCACCATCAAGAAGAGACTGAAGACCACCTCCTCGTCGGCGCCGTCGCCGCCGCCACCAGCATCAGCGCTGCCTGCAGTTACTCAAGTCCCCGGCCGGTGCAACCCGCCTCCTCCTCCTGGCTACTTTGTCGCGCCGCCATTGCCCTCCCAAGCAGGTCTTCAAGGAGACGGAAGAGGAATTTTTGCGCCGCCGTCGGAGAGTCTGAGCTCGGAAGAGAACCTTAATGGGGGAAGCTCTCACGGGAGCTATTACAGTGCGCTGGAAGGGATCGAATATCATGGAAACGGCTACGAAGAGGGTTTCGATGGGAATTTATTGGGTGAAGAGGGGATGAGGATGGGCGAGTGGAGCTTGGGAGATCTCATGGAGGACGTCGCTTCCTTCCCTTTCATTGATTTCTAGGTTGAATCATCTCCCTCTATGGACCATTAGACTCGAGGTTTCAAGATACTTACTCCTTTTATTTACTGAAGAGTATTGATTATTTTTAGATAAAGAGAGAAATATTACTGAGAGAGGACGAACCGTGGGAACCTCTCCCTCGCTAGGATGTTTCATCACTCATTTTCGGAAGTCAGAATTCAATAGCCATATTTCGGGTAGTATGCTTGTCCTAGTATCATGTGGGACACAAAGATGATACCTACTCAAATTCATGTATGATCTAGCCGTACCCATATAAAGTCATTAAGAATTCTAGTAAAGAAAGTACTAAAAAAACTAAATATTTTCACATTAGTCTAAGTAAGATTAATAAATATAGACTACGATCATGTGAGAGTATTATTGTGTGGGTCTTATATGAACTGACTCAGAACACTAACTGTGACTCACACTAACATTGTGTATATTGTTAGTGTTTTGGGTCAGTTCATGTAAGAGCCACGATGAGTTCATTGAGAGGGAGTTTTACGGATTTTAGTATACATCAAGCAAGCCTCAGAGAAAGTACTCATCTATCGATGACACGACTATCTCCATGTTGAAACTTATTTTGATGGTGGATATATAAGTGACAAAGGCGATCGAAAGTCTACTACAGTTTATTGCACATATGTTAGAGGTAATCTCATCACTTGACAATCCTAAAAATAAAAGGTGATGCTGAAGATCTTCAAAAAGTGATCAAAGCTATATCATTTACCACACAATCTTAATCATGGCTCGATACTCAAACCCGTCATTAGAGTGGGACACCACCCTTTATTTTTGAGACCGTCAAGTAGCGAGGTTACCTTCGACATATGTATAGTAACACATAGTAGACTTCTAGTTGTCCTTGTCACTTACATACCCACCATCAAAATAAGTTTCAATACGAAGATGGCCACATTGTCAGTAGATGAGTCCTTTTCTTAGAGCTCATTGAATGTATGCAGAACCCATAGAACTCTTATTGTGGCTCCTATATGAACTAACTCAAAACATTAACCGTATACATGATGTCAGGGTAAGTGATAGTGAGATATATTAGACTATACCAATTAACATCAAGAAGTGGAGAGGAAGTATCCTAGAACTACAAATGAACTTCTATGAGTAAAGTCTCCGACTTGCACCTGAGTCTAATCTCTTAAAGTATGTTAAGAGCATACTTTTACTAGGTCATGGTGAGCTTCCTATCTTAGTACGTAAACTCGATGCCCTAAAAGTATCTTAGAGTCTCCAAGTCATGGATGTTGAGGTACTACTATAAATAAGCTTTGGTAGAATGAAGTCGGCCTCATCACTTTTAGTCACAAGAATGTCATCGACATAGACTACAAGAATGACTAGGCCACCCTCAGTCTTCTTTGTGAGCACAATGAGATTCGCAATGTATGACAAGAAGTCAAATGTGGTGAGAAGATTACTAAACTTTATGAACCAAGTGGATAGACTCTACTTAAGCTCATAAATTATTTTCCACAAGAAACACACAGATGACTCTCCTTGAGCAACATACCTTGGAAGTTGCTTCATAAAGACCTGCTCTTTAAGATGACCATAAAGAAAGATGTTATAAACATTTAATTGGTGGAGAGACCATATTTGATTTACAACAAGAGAGAGGAACCCTAGGACGGAGGTGAGTCGGACGACGAGGGAGAATATCTCAGTGTAGTCAATGTCATATTGTTTTGAAGCCACAAGCAACTAGACTAGTTTTGTGATGTGCAATAGTGCTATTTGGATGGTATTTGAGTGTGAACACCTATTTGCAGGTGACAATGTTGACGTTTGCCAGATGGAGAACTAGTGTCTAAGTTCCCTAAGATACCAAGGCTCTACTTTCAAGTCTACGACCACCTTCCACTCAAGTACTTATGCTATCTTAGCATGTGAGTGGAGAATTGACTCAAAGGCCACAAAATGGGCAAAAGTACAAAAAGAGGGGGAAAGGTGATTGTAGGAAATGAAGTGAGAGACGAGGTGTTAGGTACAAGTATTGGTACCTTTGCGTAGGGCAATGGAAAGATAAAGATCATCTTGAGGAGTATTGGGGACGTTAGTGGAAGGCACATGCGACTCAATGGAGGAGGGGGATGACAGATCTATAGCTGAATTAGAGGAGGCCAAAGGAGATAGAGAACTAGGGGGAGGAGGTGATGGTGGAGAGGACAAATGGAAAGGAGTCGAAGGAGATGGATCCACAAGGATCACCAAGGAGGGAAAGCCAAGTGGAGGAGAGGTGGCGGATCAAGGAGGAAAGGTAGAAGGGAAAAGGAAGACTCCTCATGGAAGGTGACATTAGTTGACGTAATGTAGCAACAGGTGTTAAGAAAGTAAACTTAATAGCCCTTCTACTTTGGGAGTAGTCGACAAAGACTCCTTTGAGAGCATGAAGGAAAGTTTAGGCAAAAAAAAGAAATAATCTTAAACGAAGTCAGTGCATTTAAAGACCAATCCTTTGCCTAGTGTTAGATATTGAAAAGTGTAATGAAAAAGAAAAAAGGTAATGATACAACTAAGGGCACAAGTAATGGCACTAATCGAGAGAAGGTTTGCAAGAAAACCGAAAATGAGAAGGACCTACTAAGAGAAAGGTTAGGAGTGACGAGGGTAGTGCCACGGCCTTTGACTGGACAAGTCTAACCATCGACAATGGTGATAGAGAGATGAAAAGAGGTAAGTTGATATAAAGATAAAATGGATGAAGTACTGGTTATATGAGTGGAGGCCCCTGAGTCAATAATTTACGACAATGAAGAGAAAGTAAGAAAAGCATGTGTACCTAGCGTGAAGAGAGTTGGAAGTGAGGAGAGGTTGACGAAAAAAGAGGTGTTTCTAGAATTATAGAGATTGATGTAATGACAAAACACATCATACTCTATAAACATCACGTTGACATTGAAAGTCAAAGTGAAGATGCTTGAAGGAGCGAGTGAGATAGGAGCCAAAAGAGCCATCATCAGTTAGGTGGAACCAGGTTTGCCAAACTGCTTTCAAAATTTGTTGGCCTAGTGGTTTTATTTGCTGCAATAGAGACATGAGGGAAAGGATTTGCAGCCCTTCCCACGAGGAGGAAGAACACCCTCAAAGCGGGAAGATGGGCCATCATCTTGACCTAGAGGAGTGGCAACGACCATAGAGAGGGAGAAGTTGCAGCACCTGTAGAAGAAGGTGGGGAGGACAAGGACGTACTAGTTGTGGCCTGAAGTGCCATAGAGAAGATGAAGGTGAGATTGGGTACTTAATCATCGGAGAGAATGAAACTATGGATCTAGGATGCAGTGGAAGGATGAAGTTTGTTAAGGTACACACCAGCATAGAACTCCTAGCGATTAGAATTGGAGCGTCAAAAGGTCTAAGGTGGGAGGTAGATAAATATCTAGCTCTTGAATGAGAGCTAGATTGTAGTATGCTTGGAGAGAGAAATTCCCTTACTTGTAGTTGAGGAGAGTCTAAGATCTCCACCACTTGACTGATGTTCATCTAATTGATGAATATCACCTCTAAATTGTCTCATAGAAGGTATGTCAGCTTGATACTAGAGAGAGGCTTGACGATGCTTCGCTTGATGCTATGGAGCATCCAAATGATAATGGTCAAGTCGATTTGTGACTAGTAGGTAAATAAGGGTCATGGAGAGTTGAATAATCATTCATGAGATGATGAAGGAGGTAGTAGGACTACAAAAAGAGCTCGAAGTTGGATACCCATGATGCATAATTATGGTCGTTGAATGTGTAAATGGGTCAGGTGAGTTGCGCCATAATGGAGTGGCGGGCTAGAGGGGCCACTAGGTAGAATGTCATCTAGTAGGAGCTCCGAGGCAGGTGGGGATGGAGACGATGAAGAAGCAACGAAAGAGGTCATAAAGGCGCAGGTACAAGTAGAGTACAAATGGTGCCGGAATGACGTGGGGAGGTCGTGGCCTAGAGGCAGGTGCCGGCAGAGAGGGGCACGTTGGGAGGGTAGGGCAGGTGCTGACGACGAAGACCTCAAGGCATGGCCAGAGGGAGGCAGAAGCAGTGGTGGAGACTACGGTGGCGCAGCAGTGGCAGCGGTGGCTGCAGCAGTGGGGGAGGCCATGGCTGCGGCAGTAGAGGCCACAACGGCAGAGGCGGCAACGACGGAGGCTGCAGCAATAGAGCACACTGTGACAGGTTCACCTAAGGCGCACCGTCTTGGGCATGTCGTGGTGGCGGTGGTGATCGAGGGCGGCGGGTGGCACCTAGGGCACGCCCAGTAGGGATGCGGAAGCCACCTAGGGCACACTCGGTAGGGAGGTGGATGCCGCCTAGGACACACCCAGCGTGGTGGCCTGGAGCAGCCGGAGGAGGCTGCGGTGGTGGCAGCAGGGAGGCTGCGGCGGTGGTGGTGTGGCAGCCTAGAGGAGCAGCCGGTGGCCTGAAGGAGCAGCTGGCGGTGGCACGGCAGCCTGGAGAGGGGCGGAAGCAGAGGCGGCATCAGTGAGGGGTGGTGGTGGAGGAGGACTGCCACAAAGACTATGGCCGCTGAGGAGGAGGGCGCTGAAGAAAGGAACGATGTTGGAAGGTGGGCACTAGTGAGAGGAGAAGGACATCGCCGAATGAGGGCACTACTAGAGGAGGGTGGCGCGCCAAAGAGGGAGGCAGCAACTGGAGAGAATCTAGGGCTCTGATACCATGTTAACAATAAAAGAGAAAACTCTAGAATTCATAGAGGAGAATAGAATACTACATGTGTCTATATAGAAGAGGAGAGAAGGAGATAGAAATAATAGACCCTAATAGGCCGAGAGTCTGATGATAGTGGCAAAGTCAAGCTCAAGGTATAAGAATTAACTACTCAACTCCAAGACAGTGGGGGAACATATGTGTGCCCCAAGGGGGGGCATTACAAGTCTTCTATTTACATTGGACATCACTGAGAAGGGTGTTGAGGTAGCTTCGAAGATGTACAAGCATGTGGGATGTCAACACAAGGGAAAAGAGAAAAATGGAAGTGAGGACCTCACCTTTAAACTTTCTTTCAAAGTTTCTATACACTCACCAATCCTAACTAAAATTTCCTCTTTTTGATTCTTCACTAACATAAAAGCAAGTATTACAATTCTTTAGATCATACCAACAAACTACATCCAAATGATAGGAGTAATTAGGGCTAATAGAAATGTTAGACTATTGGTGAAAAATGAGAGAGAAAAATGATGGTAGTCTTACCAAGACTTAAGGTATGTTCTAGGAAGAAAGCTGAATGGACAAACTTCTAAACTAGAAGGTCACTATGAAAGCCATCTGACAAAGGTCATGAATACTCTAAATTGATGCCCTATCAATGTTGCATCCTATGCCTCCATATTATAATTATCCTGCACAATAGGAGTTAGACTTAATTAACCTTACACAACATAAGGTCTAGCCCCTAAACCCAATTATTCTAACACCAAGTCTTAGCAACATGCCAACATATACTTACTGACTCCTTCCCTTAAAATAGACAACCCCCTTGCTATTAGCCCCCTCTAAAATTGGGATCATTTGTGTCATCCACTACCTGCAACAACTTCATCAAATTATATATCGTAACTTTTGAAATAGGTATTTGAAAAACAATTGTGCTAACAAAGTAGATATAATAGGCATTTGAAATACTTTACTATAAAATATAAAACTATTTAGCATATTCACAAAAAACTTAATGCTTAGATTCATGACTCCAAATTTGTTCTTATTTTCATATGTAACACACTTTCTATTCATGGTAATAAATGAAATAAATCTTACACTTTTAGGAAAAAATACTCCCTTAAACATGTATATTTTGGCCCTGAAATGGCAAACTTGATGACATCTGATGTACAACATATTCTTTCATGATTTAGGGTTTGAATCCCTTAGGCCAACATAAAGGTGAGGCTCTTCCTTTCCTTCGTTTTCTGTCTTCTGTAATGAAAATTCTTTTTAAATTAATAGAGGCTGACAGAATAAGATGCATCGACATCTTCAATTGCCATGGTAACAAAGTGACCATTTTTTGTAATCCATCAAAGAAATGAAAGTTTTCATGTAAGTGGATGTCCTTGAATTTCACAAATTTATTTGATATGATCGAATATCTCTAGTTTTGACATTTTAAAATAATTAAACATCAACTATCTGTGGTAGTTCTAAAATCTAATTATTGTTGGTGTTGGTATAACCACACGACACCAAGAAAGGGGTGAATTGATAAAAGGTCTTGTAATAACTAAACTTAATTCCTTACAACTCAAAACACTAGATTTGATCTCAGATCTTTTTATCACTTAATTTCAGTATCACTTAATTAAACCTATGTATTAAAAAATATATGACATCAACAAAATTTACTCTTAGGGACTCATCCTTGAGTTTCACCATAAAATAATGTTCAGATACATAAGTAAATTGAAGATTTCAGCTTCAAAATGAACATGTCGAATAGAAAGAAAATGAAATCAGTCAAGCAAGAATACTAACAACCTTTGTTGAACTTTTCATGTCAGTTGCTTCAGTGAGGGTGTAAATATAACCTTAGTTTCCTTTTTGTTGATGCTTGAAGTCTTCAGCTAACATACAACAAGGATGACCTTAATAGTTCTTACCTTATAAGAACGATTTTAGTTTACTTGAAATAAATGAAAGGTTGGTTGGAAGGCTTAAATCAAAAGTAGATATGTTGAGAATACAAACATAAGAGCATTTATTGTTATTGCAAATGTTGATGGTATAGAAAACTGATAAACTCGCCCTACAAAAGCTTGTAAATGTTTTAGTGGCGAGAAGCCCTCAAAATCATGCTCAACCCTAGGTTGGGTGAAGGAGAAGCTTTTATAGATGTACTAGGTTGATTAATGTTCGTTTCAATTGTTAGTTTTGTCTAACTAATGGATATCTCAGTCTCCCTATTTAGAATATCAAGGAAAATACATGATAGTTATGCAAAAAGTTGTCTTTATTTGACTACTTGGAATTGAAGTATTTGGGATATCCTTCTCAACAAGTAGCCAGATACATATATTTGCTGCCAAATCTATTTCTTAAAAATAATGTTCTCATTGTCACTTAATTTAGTGAATAATTTTTCTCCTCAAGAATTTTACCCCAATGGGAATTTAACCAATATCCCTGAACACTTGTATCATAAAAAAACTTTCAAGACACCTTAAAGCATCTTTTGCCATAATTGAAATTACTTCAATAATAGCCTATCATATTTTACTTTTTTTGTTTCATTAATTTTGATGTGCTTATTATTAATTTCTCATTATGACATCATTTGTAAATATTGACACTTTTCACATCAATATGTAGTATTAAAATTTCATACAAAGACATCAATCAAATATCTAAATTCAAGATTACTGATCAAAAATATGTTCAATGAATTTTCATATAAATATTTAACAAAATTGAATTATATATGAATACTTTAATATTATCCTCATGCCAATCATGTTCAAGATTAGACATAATATGATCTTATATGAATATTTGTCATCATCAAAACATCATTTATTTAATTCTTCAACACTATAATCTTTCACAACTACTACTAATACAGTTTTCAACTTTAATCATGTGAGTCATTATTCAAATTTTACATTTCAGGTAATATATAATAAAGAAAACTCAACACTTTCACAACCAAGCAATGAGCGGATTCAAAATTCTTATAATATTTTTGCTTATTTTTCTTTGATCAAACTTGGAATTGTTCTAATAGAGTTTCAAATTGAGGACTATCAAATAAAAACTTTAGTTAACATTTATCAACTCATTGACAGGTCAAAATAAAAATTGTCGAAGCTTGCACTAAAGTTGCATTATACCGTTCTTTTAGATTTATCACCAATAAAATGAGGTACCTTTTTCAGTTAAGGTTGTCATTTGACATCAATAAATCATTATTATTTCAATATTGTTGTGATTATAATCTTGTTGTTAACTTTTTGAAAAAAAATATTTTTTCTCTCATCTATTTTAATTAAAATTGATCCAATGACTTGTATCACCTTGTATGAAGTAGTCCTTGCACGATAAACTAGACTATAAGATATATTGCTAGCAACTTTTGAATGGTTTTGATATCATGATATTAGATCATTATTTTTATGGTTTTGATATCATTTCAATTGATTGGATTCAAATGACTTACCCAATCGAATATGATTTTTTAGATATTATAGAATATATTTTATAAATTTAATTTAGATATTGTGAATTATCAAAATCATGATTATAAATATTAAGATCATGATTCAAGACGTTAACTTGATGATCATATTATATTTGAAGTGATTTGAATAAAATTTGATTGACAAATCATCATCTTATCAGGATATATATTGTTTATCATGTTTTAACAAAATCGAATCTTTATTGGTCTTTGGTTCTACCAATACTATTTAGATACTTTTGATGTGCCTTAAAGGAATCATGTATTAGTTTCTCTTAAGGATATCAAAAGTTATAAAAGGCATGTTGTATTGATTTTATAGTCATTTGAATTTCTAATCATTTGTGAAAATGTTATTATTGTGAGACAACATAAAATAATACAGCGACTTTAACCCCTCTACAAATACAGCAACTTTCATATTAAATTTTTCTATAAATACAGCAACTTTACAATAGCTAATTAAAGGTGAACGTCTATATTTAACCCCTCTACAACCTTAAGAGGTTTATATATTATTTACTAAGAAAAATCTGAAGGAAATCGTGAGATCTTTGTTAAACAATATATAACCACAAGAACTAAGTTGGATCGAAAACAACCACAGGAACTGCTCGACGGTGGAGACGCCTCCGCACATACGGCAAAATAAGGCCGCTTGGGATGCTCGTCCCTCCCGCGCGTCCCTAAATTCCGCAGCTGCTACGGCCGCTAATTGACACTACGCCGCCACTGGAGCCTGCATACTCCAACTACGCCGGGAGTGCGTAGATCCACCCGCGGCGTTCTGCCCCCTCTCGCGGAGGCCGCCACGTGCCGGCGGAGCGAGGGGCATTAAAAACGTTCTAAATCTTTCACGTTTGACCTAAGCCGGGAGATAGAGAGATGAGCTGACGGATATCCGAGAGAAAGAAAGTTGACCGAGCAATCAGCGGGGAAGTCCCGTTCGGTTAGATATGGTGACCAGACGGACGGTTGTAGCACCCGGTATTAACGGCCCCGATAACCTTCGGGTGCTTCACACGAACGAAGGCGCCGAATTCGGGACACGAAGACGCATGCACGGGGGCAAAAAGAGAGGAAGAGGGACGGGGCGCCGGCGCCGGCGGCGAGGCGACCCTTCCGTCTGTCCCACTACCATCTCTCCGTCCATATCCCACGGACATGCCGGAAAACCGTAAAAGTTGGCATGGAAGTTTCTTTCCTCGGACGCCCAAGCTCCGTCTCTCTCTTCGTCGCTCTATATAACCCGCGCGGAGCTATCTGCCATCTACCGCAACAAAATCACATATTCAGCCCTCCTTCTGAAGGCCAACCTCTCTCTTTCTCCCCGTCTCCTTATCCCTCTCGAACTAGTCCACCTCCACACACGCACACCTCTCTTGAGCGTAGGCGGCGCAGATGGACGCGCAAAAGCTTCTCCTCCTCCTCGCCCTCGTGCTTCTCCTTCGTCCGGGCGACTCTCAGCACGAACAGACGTTCTCCGGCGACCCCTCATTCCGCACCGGTCTGGACATCACCGACTCCTCCGGGGTGAGAAAACTGTCTCCGGGGACGCCCAACGAACGGAGGCGGTCTACTCTGGGAAGCGCAAGCACGGTGAGGAACGTGAAAGACTTCGGAGCACGAGGCGACGGATCGTCGGACGACACCAAGGTAGTAGACCGGTCAGCAATCTCTTTCGTCTCAGATGAGAATCTCCTTCTAAACCCCCGCGGACCCGCCCGCCGATTATCTTGTATGCAGGCGTTCGCCGCTGCCTGGAAGGCGGCTTGCTCTTCCTCAGCTCCCGTCACTGTGCTGGTCCCCGAGGGGAAGGCATACCGGCTCAAGCCCATCACCTTCTCCGGTCCCTGCAAGTCTCCAATCACCGTAGCGGTGAGACACGACAACCCACTCCCCAGCTCCCCTCGCACCAAAATCTTATTGCGTCGCGCCTCCTTAGACTCCCTCTGTCTTTCAACCGTCGCCCACAGATCAAGGGAACGATTCTCGCCTCCGGAAGGATGTCCGACTGGGACGGAGCGGACCGCAGGCTCTGGATGCTGTTCGACAAGGTCGACGGCCTCAGAGTGGAGGGCGGCGGAACCATCGACGGCAACGGGCAGGTGTGGTGGAAGGTCTCCTGCAAGGTCGACTCCGCACAGGTAGCAACCCCTCTTACTTTCTCCGCTTGCGCACTCCGTGGGACTGCCAGCGGAATTCCTTCCGTCCTCGGCTTTGCTCCTCTCGACCCGCTGACTGACTCGCCTTCTGATCTTTCCTCGGTGCGACGTTAAAAAGCCGTGCAAGGGTGCACCCACGGTACTTTCTGGACCAGACTCAACTCGTTCAGTTCGTGGATTCCGATGTTTCCGCGAGCTGACTTCTCTGGTTGACTCCTTGCAGGCGCTGACGTTCCAATCCTGCCGCGGCTTGACCGTAACCGATCTCAAGTTCAAGAACAGCCAGCAGATGCACGTCACCATCTCGAAGTGCGCCAACGTCCGGATCTCCCGACTGACCATCTCCGCCCCCGGGAGCAGTCCCAACACGGACGGAATCCACGTCTCCGGCAGCACCGACGTTAAGATCAGCGACTCCGTCATCAGGACAGGTCCACCCTCCGCCTCCTCTTCCTCGGCCTCCCCCATCCGAGAAGCCGGAAGAATGCGAGCCGTGACTTCGCTTTCAATTCCTCCCTGTAGGCGACGACTGCATCTCCATCGTCAGCGGCTCTCGCTCCATTACGGCCACCAACATCGTCTGCGGACCGGGCCACGGAATCAGGTACACACATCTCCCGGCGATGTGCTGGGATCTGCTGCTGGCCTCCTCTTCCTCTCACCCCCGTGCTCTCTCACTATCTTCTCCCCTCTCCCGCCTTGACTCGTCTCATCGGCGCTGGCAGTATCGGGAGCCTTGGAGCCAACGGTGCGGAACACACCGTTTCCGACGTCTTGGTCGACACGGCGCGGCTGGAGGGAACCACCAGCGGAGTCCGGATCAAGACCTGGCAGGTAATGCCATCTGGCTGACTACCCAGACCGAATTCTCTCGCGCTCCGTGGACTGACACTGCGACGACGCCGTCGATCGGTTCTCTCCCTTCAGGGTGGAAAAGGGTACGCCAGAAACATCATCTTCAGGAACATCGTGATGGACAACGTGAAGAACCCAATAATCATCGACCAGAACTATTGCGACTCCCCCAAGTCCTGCGGCGAACAGGTGGATTATGCCAGCACCCGCCCTTTTCGTCTCTCCTGCTTCCGCTCTCTCTCCCTCTCTCTCTCGCCCCCTGTCTTTCTCTCACTCTCGCTTTCTCGCTGAGTTCCTCTTGTTAACCTCCCCTTCGCCCTTTGCCGAACAGAAATCCGCGGTCGCCGTGAGCGGAGTGACCTTCAAGAACGTCCGGGGGACGAGCGCCACCGCGGTGGCCATGGACTTCGACTGCAGCCGCACCGTCCCCTGTCGGGGGATAACGCTGCAGGACGTCCACCTCGTCACCGCGAGCGGAGCATCTGCCAAGAGCTTCTGCCGCAACGTCAGCTTGTCAAAATACGGCACCGTCGTACCGTCGACGTGCTCCTCCTGACGACGCCTCCTTCCGTCCCCGAGGATGGAAGAAATAAATTCATTCATGATACCTCGTACACGCAGAGATGACAATTCATTCATTATACCTCGAACACCCAGATGACAATTCATTCATTTCGTTATAACCCTGACCTCGGTGTGCGATTGTAACATCGTGTAAATCTGTAACCACTGTAGCTTCTGCTTCCAGCTGTGTGTTGTGCGGCTCCCGTGAAGCGAATGATTTTTATGCAACCTCCAGAAGAAATGGTTTCACAGGAGCACATAACCATTATGATCTTTGGCTTTTTGACGAGTTCCATGAAGGACATCAAGATAGCTCAGTTATTGGGGCGATGGAGGCTATTAGTTCACTAACAGCTTCATTCACAGTAAGTAGTGGTGAGCGTCGGGAAAATCCGGCTCCCTTGTTTAATTGCACAGAAGCCTCATGTTTGTCACAAGAGCAACCCGCTGCTACTGTTCCGAACATGTCAATAGAGGCATGCCTCTGCGTACTCGCGACCGGCGGAGATGAGAGAGAGAGGCGTCAGTGTGCGGAATGCGAGCGCTCCTCTCCGAGGATCGCTTCGTCTACGATCCGGCCCCCGTACATCCCCTTCGTCTATACGCGACACCGGTAGTGGGCCATGTATAGAGGTAAATTCACTGGCGCATAGCAGTTTTGGAGTAAAGCACTAACCATTTCCGACGTCACGGTTTACTCGCCAATAGATGCGTGGCGTCGTTAAAAAACGGCTCGTGTCTCGATTGCTTTCCTCGTCGTGGAACGGAAATTGGGTGTCGTATCGCGTTTTCACATGGCATTTTCTATAAAACCGAGATCTTTTCCGCCATGTCACAGAATATAACAGTCGTCACGGATAACGCAGCCTATCAGATACAAGGCAGAGTATCGAGCGTTTCGTCAGACGAAGAAGATGGCACCACATCGTAAAATGCCCCTTGTCAGATACCAATGCCAGGTGATACGCGATCGGTGTTCGTGTTCTTCACCAAAACGTTGGAGGATCGTTACCTCAGCGATCGGAGTGGGCAACGAGGTCGAGGGAGCTTGCGCATCCCGAATACACGGTACAAGGGAATTTGCTGTTTTTGTTACACTACGGCCGACGGTTGTTGCTTTGAGGCGCGCACATTCGAATGCTGTTTCCACTAAAGAATTTCGGACCCATCACAGCTTGATCGGACAAAAACGCTCAGAAATACAATGCACTTGGGGCTCCTATCAGGCAGATTTTATTACTCAAGCTAAACCCGAATGAAACCGAGCTCAAACGGAGGTCGTGTTCGTCCGTCAGAATGTCACCCGGAAAAGTATTACCCCGCGCGTAATGTGAAACCGGAATCTTGGACAGCATTCAAGAGACGGTTCCGTCTCGATTGGCCATATCCCCGGCTGCTTAGAACGATCGTACCTCAAAAGAAGAAGCTTTCACCCGCACACAAAGGATTACGGCGCAAGAAGAGGAACAGACTTGTGCACACGGGAGAAACAGCTTCTCGGGTCGGAATGGCCGCCAGCGTTTACCCGGTGTTGAATACGCGACTGTTGCCACCGTCGTCCACTGCGCAGCATCCCCAACATCTCTCTTAGAACGAGGGGAAGAAGACGAAGAGGACCTGCGGCTAACAATAACGCACATCCGACACCGTACAAGGATATCTGGCATTCCGCGCGACGGTTCACAATGCAAAGACACGGGAGTCCCATTTGTCCACGTCTATCAGATAGTTTATTTGACTCCACGTGGGAAACAAGAATCAGAGGGCTCAGCAGAGGAAAGGACGGTTGAAACACCTGGGTCCAGAGGCGTCGAGCAGGCCAGGGTGAGACAACGCATAACTCTGACGCCCGATTCCACACGTGTTCTCGTCATTTCTCCTACGGCCTGTATGGACAAAAACGGGCAAACGGTGCACCTGGCAGCCACCGCAAGAGAGAGCACGTTGTCGGTCTCCTTCTGGAAACTCTGCTGGCGCCGCGGGCCACGGTCACTGTTCAGTTGATCCTCCGCTTTCCCGACCGCATCTCTCGGTTACGACGACTGACAACTTCGGCATCTGAGGACGTCATCTCCTCCCCGTGGCCCTCGTCCCCTATAAATAGCGTCCGGTCTCATTACCACCGTTGCAGCGACTGAAGACTCACTCTCGCTGTCTCTCTCCCTCTCTCACTCTCACTCAGTGATCTAATCGGCTCTGATGACCCCTTGCGTTGGGCTAGAAAGACGAGTCTAACCATGTAGGAGGAATCTCCGAACCACGTACATCTAGTGTACCCTCCCTTATCTCTGCCTCTCTCCCACTCTATCTCGAGTGCAAGGGTCACTTGATCAACCCTTACTTTTAGGAGAGGTCCCTCCGGACCTCATCTCACCCTTAGGCCATTGATTAGGACTGGTTTCAGGTACAAAACCAGTCCAGCCCCCTTTGTAACACGGATATATTAAAGGAGGGATTGGGGGAGGCTAAGAGATTAAGGGCACGGTAATCCCTTCCTCTCTGGGGGCTGGAAACAGGATTCCGGCTTCTCCTCCTCCGCTCCCATCTGGTGGCCGGTATCAATGCTTCATTAACTTCTATACCTTGTTCCTCTCTTGACATTGGATATTATTTCTTCTCCTTTTGTTTACTGGTCATGAGGTGTTCTTATCCTCTTTAGACCACAGCACGTTAGACTTCTCTCTGCATTTTATTACCTCGTGGACATTCTGTCCTCATGCTCCCTTACATCCGGTGCTGTATCAGGCAGTTCCCTAGCCCATTCAGCCCTAAATCTGGTCACATTGCCCAACATCGAGTTTGCACATCTATTCAGTGGTGCAAAGATGAGGACGTCCGTCCCCATCAGTGGTATCATAGCTGCTGGTTTGTGAACACGTATTTGTGGTGAGCTAGGTTCGAGTGAAAATGTGGGAGGCGCGGGTGGAAACAAACATTTTTTCGAGAGCTGGCAGCGCGAAACATGCCGGCATGGGCAGCGGCCTTAAACAGGCATGCGGCGTCGTACAAGCAGTGTGGCACGCGGCGGTATGGTCATGCGTGTACAGTACATGACTGGATACATGTGGTATCCAATCGCGGTGTGCAGCTGGTGCAGAGCGAAGAGGATGTTTGAAGTGGGGAGATCAGTCTCCTTTGAAGATCAGTCTCTAAGTGGGAGATTGTTGGAAATATGGAGAATGATCTGATGGGATCTCCGGGGAACACGCGGATCCAACCCCATAGTGAGCTGGCGGTTGGGCGTCCAGGTGGGCAGCACCCTCGGACCAAACTTAGTATTAGGGGCACGAGTGCCTTCTGTCCCTATGGTTTTACCTTATCTCGTGATTTAAGAGGGGGAGGAAGCTGCCGCCTAATGGTAGTGTGCTGGGTTCCCCTCCCCTATCTCTTGACTCTCTTCCCGTCTATTTTGAGTGTGCACATCTGGTCAACTGTGCAAGGACGAAGACACTCGACTGCATTACCGTAGGTCACCAGAACTTCTTACCGTTCGAGATTAGGTTTCAAATAATGGTTTATGTGGTGATGAATCGAACCGTTTGTAATTTAATTCTTCATGATAATGTAAGGACTAGACGTGAGAGTCATAGAGACACATCCAAGGGCGGGGATTTGGTCTAAGTGAGGGTTAGTGTGGAGATCAAGTGAAATATTTGTCAGTGAATTCTTCACGTAAACCTGAGGAGTGAGTGCGAGTCATAGAGGGGGGGGGGGGGGGTATTCATGGGTTGGGTTTGTCGACACCCGTGAAACTCATACATGTGTCAATTTCTCATTTTCTAGGGCTGCTCTTGTCGTTGAATAGGGTATTTAAACTTTAATCCTGATGAAGATTGAGAGCAGGAGAAAAAAACTATAGTCATGAACACATTGTCATAGGCCTGTCGTGAAGAGGGTATAGTTGTGGTATATAGAACTTGGAGGTCTGAATGATGAGAACTGTTTCTTGTTGTTTTTCTCCTACGTTGGGTGTCCTATCCGTGTTCTTTATTCAGCATTGCTTGCCGTTCCGCGATGAGTAGGTTATTAAGGGTATCTTGTGTGGAAATATAGTTTTGTGTTATACGCGCCCTATTTTCTAACACGAGTACTACCTCACAGAAGCCCCTCCTAGCCTTTCCTATCAACTTTCCTCCGATCAATCAAACTACACCAGACAGTAAGTATCCTTGGCATCAATATCAGGTGCTATTAGAGACTACGGTCAGTCTCTATTTCTTTCCTTGTAACCCGTTACTATGAATGTAAGAAGCAGCAGTTTGGTTATGCGACCTCATTTGAGACTCTCGCAAAGATTGAAGTCATCGTGAGGTCAATCTGCATCCCAAGCCGGAAATCACGAGTGAGGTAAAGCTCAAAGTTAGAAGAATGTGGAGGGAATAGAAAAGATTAGCAGATTGGAACGTCCAGTAGACATGTTGACGTAGGGAGTCATCGCAGAGCAATTCAGGCGTTACATGGCTTCGGTTGATCTCCAGAATTATGTTACTGGAGACGTCGCACAAGGTAAAGAAAAGCTTTATTTTTTCTTGAAAATCGGCCACCAAATGTTAGATTTTTGGAGTTGTAAAAAATGAGCTAATTGACTCTAATGGGGCTCTTTGATAAGAACGCAAATATTGGATTAAGGGCGACCTTGTCCTTTGTGCCTAATGGACTATAATTCAGACGTTGTCTCTTTCTCATGAAGGAAGAATAACCTTGTACGGCCGTGGACGAAAGGGGATTGTCTAGTGCCCTTCTATCTGTCTCGTGTGTGTATGCATTAGTCAGACACACATCCGCTGTGCCAG
The DNA here is from genome assembly GCA_902729315.2 of Spirodela intermedia. Classification (NCBI taxonomy): domain Eukaryota; kingdom Viridiplantae; phylum Streptophyta; class Magnoliopsida; order Alismatales; family Araceae; genus Spirodela; species Spirodela intermedia. The sequence continues at coordinate 1,462,023 of LR746264.1, forward strand.
AAGAAGCGGAACCCTTGTTGTGTGCCAGATAACCTAGTCAGAGTTAGACTTGGACAGCCTGGACCTCAGGGAGACTCTGAAAACTTTGCGATTTGTATCTAGCAGGTCCAGAAGCCCACGCCACAAAATATTTAGTCTTCTCGTAAACATCTGCTCCAGTCGAAAACCAGGGCCAATTGCAAGCCCAGTCCGCCGTCGTTCCCTGCGGATCAGGTCGACAAAAGAAAAGTTAATTCCGCCGCGACACGGGAGAGCCTCCGCACATTCGGGAAAATAGGGAAGCTGGGGCCGCTCGTCCTTCCCCTGCGTCTCCGAGTACTGCTGCGGCAGCGGATGCGCCAGTACCCTTCGCTCGGCCGGCGGCGGTTCCCGCCCCAGAGGTCGCCACGTGCCCGCTGAGCGAAGGGTATAAAAAGCGTTTTCAATCTTTTACGCTTGACGGAAGCCGGGAGATAGAGTGACGAGTTGACGGATAAACGAGAGAAAGAAAGTCGACGGAGCAATCGGAGGGGGAGTCACGCAGCACCTCAAAGGAAACGACGGTTCGAGGACCGGGTATTAAGGGCATTGACATTCTTCAGGTGGGTTCGTCGTACGGCGATCACACGAACAAAGGCGCCGAATTCTGGACGCGGAGACGCATGCATGATGCACGGGGCCGAGGAGAGAAGAAGGGAGACGGGCCGCGGCGGCAACGGCGAGGCGACACTTCCGTCTGTCCGCTACCAGGGACATGCCAGAAAACCGGAAGAGTTGACGTGGAAGCTGCCTTCCTCGGACGCCCTAGCTCCGCCTACCACCGCAGAACTGTTGTCGACTGGAGCACTAAATTTTATCGCACGTCGTGGTTTCCTTCCCAATATAAGTGTGGCGTCGTTTATAAACGGCTCGTATGTCCACGTTGCTCTCTCAGCTCCATTGGATGTGGTAGGGCGTTTGCACGGAGCATATTCCGTAAACAGCGTGACGTTTTCCCTATATCACAGGACAGAGAGTGTCAACACGAATCACGCGTCGTACCAGATACTACCCGGAATATCGAGCGCTTCATTAGGCGCAGAAGATGGATGTATATCGTAGCTGGCCCCTTCTCATAGGTCGATGCCAGGTGAAGCACGAGCCGTATTCCTGTTGCTTACGAGTAGTTGGGAGGAACATGACTTTGGCGATCGGACTGAGCAACGAGCACCGGAGAACATGCTCGTCCCGTACCCACAATATACGAAAAGTTGCCTTTTTCATTACATCACAGCCGAGAGTTACGTTTTCGCATTCGAATGCCGTTTCCAATAGAAGGTTCGGACCCCATCTCACAATGATCGGAAAAACGTCCTCTGAGATATGCCGCGGTTGGGACTCTTATTCGGCAGATTTTACTACTGCTCCAAAGTCCGAATAAAATCTAGCTTAAACGCAGGTCTTATTCGTGCATCAGAAGGTCACCAGGAAGGAAACTACGCGTAATATAAAACCGGAGTCTGCTCACAGTCCGAATAGCTTTGATAAGTTGGCTCTATCTGGGCCGGCCATATCCTCGGCCACTTAGAACAATCATAACTCAAGAGAAGAAGTGTTCAACCGCACGCAAAGAATTGCGGCGGGAGAAACAGAAGAGTCCCGCGCGCGCACACGGCAGACAGCTTCTCTGGTCGGAATGAAAAACCGCCCGAGGCGTTTGCCGCGGTGTTGAAAGCACGAGTGTTCCAGCCCTCGTCCATTCCGCAACATCCCCAACGCCTCTCGAAGAGCGAGGAGGAGAAGAAGAAGAGGATCTGTATGCTGACAATAACTCACGTCCAGCACCACACTAAGAGATAAATTGGCATTCCGGGAGATGGTTCGCAAAGCAAGGACAGAAGAGTCCCGTTCCTCCACGCGTATCAGGCAGTTTATTTGACACCACGTGGAAAACAAGAATCAGAGGGCTCAACTGAGGCAAGGACGGTTAAAACACCCGGGTCCAGAGGCGTTGACCATGTCGGGTGTTTTACGCGACACGCGTTCCGTCGGAACCCGCGGCCTCTTATTAGTGTCCTGAGTTCCCCTCGGTTGTCTCTTGCCTCTCTTCCCTCTATCTTGAGTGTGAACATTTCTTCCACTGTTCAACGATGAGGACCTACATCCCCGTCACCACTGATCATTGAAATTCCTTCCCTGTTCAATATTAGGCTTAAAATGAGGTTTAATGTGGAGAATAGCGGAAATATTTGTAATTTATTCACCTTAAATTTATTTATATGTATCTTAAATATATTTTCAAGTCCCATCCTAACAAAACCACATTTTTATCTATTTAAAGACCCCATCTCGTACCCCTATAACCATTATTTAATGTTACAAAAAAAAATCCTTCTCTGAGATTCCATTTCATTGCTTTTTGGTTCAGGCGCCTCCCTTGTAGGTTTAGGGGAACCTTCTTGATCCTAGTACACTGAAGATCACTCTTTCGTGGATTCAAGGGTTGAAGCTTCTAAGTTTTGTGAAATTAGGATAAGAAATATTTACACAGACTTTATCTTTCATGAATTCAATATTGAGATTTCATCACCACACAACTAAAGATGTATAAATTGTATCAGAATAAGGTTTTCTGCTCCTTATTCATCTTTGACGATGTCATGAGGTAAAGGATTACAGATTAATGAAGATAAAGGTCTTGAGGTTAGCCTCTTCTCTCACACAAAACATATTGATTAAAAGTTTCAACGTATAAATGATACTTTGAAGTAAATATTTTCTTATATGACTGCCCTAGAATTTCTTATATGACTGCCCTAGAATTTTCTTATATTTTCTTATTTGAATGCCTCTCTTATGTTCATGTAATTTTTAAAAAAACAGACAAACTGCATCCAACACCATGAGGTGTTCTCTCATAAGATATGGATCCCACAAGTTTTTTTATCAGTTCGGGAGTGATCAAAACTGAAAAATTATGAGAGTCCAGAATGTGATATTCATTGAAGGAGTCTTGGACAAACACAAGGTTGTGACCAAGAACAAGAATAAGAGGCTTACAAGGACATGGCTGAATTCGGGTTTACAAGGTTTTGTAGGTGCACATTTGGGTGGCGATGTAGACAGACACAGGGAGAAGTGCCGCCGACTAAATTTATACTTGAGCGGGACTGCAGTGGCCTTCATCTCACAAATACAGAATATTTTTTCTCTGTCCACAACATAAGCAGAGTATGTGACAAAAATTCAGGGCAACAAGAAGATGGTGAGGCTGAAGGATTTTCTATCAGCCATAAACGAACATATGAGGCTATGCATGGGCTGAATTGACCTTCAAAGGTAGGTTGTGACAACGCGTCAAATCTAAAACTAGTACTATTTTTTTTCTTTGCTCTCTCTCGTGTAGTCAACTGGATGGCGGAGCTTCCTGCGCCATCAAAACCGCCTCTAGACTCTGGAGACTCAGCGATTTGTATCTTGCACGTCCAGCAGCCCACGCCCCATAATATTTAGTCTTCTCGAAAGCATCTGCTCCAGCCGACAACCAGGGCCAGTTGTAAGCCTATCTAGCCGGGCGCGTTGATCGTCAGCCCAAGCCCGGAGAACTGGCCATCGCCGACGGAGATAATTCCGCCGCGACGGTGGAGATGCGTCCGCACACACGGCAAAATAAGCAATCTTCGGATGGTCGTCCCTCCCGCGCGTCCCCAAATTCCGCAGCTGCTACGGCTGCTAATTGACACTACGCCGCCACTGGAGCCTGCATACTCCAACCAGGTCGGGAGTGCGTAGATCCACCCGCGGCGTTCTCCTCCCTACCGCGGGGGTCGCCACGTGCCGGCGGAGCGACGGGCATTAAAAACGTTCTAAATCTTTCACGTTTGACGGAAGCCGGGAGACAGAGAGATGAGCTGACGGATATCCGAGAGAAAGAAAGTTGACCGAGCACAGCGGGGGAGAGTCCCGTTCAGTTAGATATGCTGACCAGATGGACCGTTGTAGCACCCGGTATTAATGGCCCGGATAATCTTCAGGTGGGTTCGTCGCACGGCGCTTCACACGAACGAAGGCACCGAATTCGGGACGCGAAGACGCATGCACGGGGGTAAAAAGAGAGGAAGAGGGACGGGGCGCCGGCGCCGGCGGCGAGGCGACCCTTCCGTCTGTCCCACTACCATCTCTCCGTCCATATCCCACGGACATGCCGGAAAACCGTAAAAGTTGGCATGGAAGTTTCTTTCCTCGGACGCCCAAGCTCCGTCTCTCTCTTCGTCGCTCTATATAACCCGCGCGGAGCTATCTGCCATCTACCGCAACAAAATCACATATTCAGCCCTCCTTCTGAAGGCCAACCTCTCTCTTTCTCCCCGTCTCCTTATCCCTCTCGAACTAGTCCACCTCCACACACGCACACCTCTCTTGAGCGTAGGCGGCGCAGATGGACGCGCAAAAGCTTCTCCTCCTCCTCGCCCTCGTGCTTCTCCTTCGTCCGGGCGACTCTCAGCACGAACAGACGTTCTCCGGCGACCCCTCATTCCGCACCGGTCTGGACATCACCGACTCCTCCGGGGTGAGAAAACTGTCTCCGGGGACGCCCAACGAACGGAGGCGGTCTACTCTGGGAAGCGCAAGCACGGTGAGGAACGTGAAAGACTTCGGAGCACGAGGCGACGGATCGTCGGACGACACCAAGGTAGTAGACCGGTCAGCAATCTCTTTCGTCTCAGATGAGAATCTCCTTCTAAACCCCCGCGGACCCGCCCGCCGATTATCTTGTATGCAGGCGTTCGCCGCTGCCTGGAAGGCGGCTTGCTCTTCCTCAGCTCCCGTCACTGTGCTGGTCCCCGAGGGGAAGGCATACCGGCTCAAGCCCATCACCTTCTCCGGTCCCTGCAAGTCTCCAATCACCGTAGCGGTGAGACACGACAACCCACTCCCCAGCTCCCCTCGCACCAAAATCTTATTGCGTCGCGCCTCCTTAGACTCCCTCTGTCTTTCAACCGTCGCCCACAGATCAAGGGAACGATTCTCGCCTCCGGAAGGATGTCCGACTGGGACGGAGCGGACCGCAGGCTCTGGATGCTGTTCGACAAGGTCGACGGCCTCAGAGTGGAGGGCGGCGGAACCATCGACGGCAACGGGCAGGTGTGGTGGAAGGTCTCCTGCAAGGTCGACTCCGCACAGGTAGCAACCCCTCTTACTTTCTCCGCTTGCGCACTCCGTGGGACTGCCAGCGGAATTCCTTCCGTCCTCGGCTTTGCTCCTCTCGACCCGCTGACTGACTCGCCTTCTGATCTTTCCTCGGTGCGACGTTAAAAAGCCGTGCAAGGGTGCACCCACGGTACTTTCTGGACCAGACTCAACTCGTTCAGTTCGTGGATTCCGATGTTTCCGCGAGCTGACTTCTCTGGTTGACTCCTTGCAGGCGCTGACGTTCCAATCCTGCCGCGGCTTGACCGTAACCGATCTCAAGTTCAAGAACAGCCAGCAGATGCACGTCACCTTCTCGAAGTGCGCCAACGTCCGGATCTCCCGACTGACCATCTCCGCCCCCGGGAGCAGTCCCAACACGGACGGAATCCACATCTCCGGCAGCACCGGCGTTAAGATCAGCGACTCCGTCATCAGGACAGGTCCACCCTCCGCCTCCTCTTCCTCGGCCTCCCCCATCCGAGAAGCCGGAAGAATGCGAGCCGTGACTTCGCTTTAAATTGCTCCCTGTAGGCGACGACTGCATCTCCATCGTCAGCGGCTCACGCTCCATTACGGCCACCAACATCGTCTGCGGACCGGGCCACGGAATCAGGTACCACATCTCCCGGCGATGTGCTGGGATCTGCTGCTGGCCTCCTCTTCTCTTACCCCCGTGCTCTCTCACTATCTTCTCCCCTCTCCCCCGTTGACGCATCACATCGTCGCTGGCAGTATCGGGAGCCTTGGAGCCAACGGTGCGGAACACACCGTTTCCGACGTCTTGGTCGACACGGCGCGGCTGGAGGGAACCACCAACGGAGTCCGGATCAAGACCTGGCAGGTAATGCCATCTGGCTGACTACCCAGACCGAATTCTCTCGCGCTCCGTTGACTGACACTGCGACGACGCCGTCGATCGGTTCTCTCCCTTCAGGGTGGAAAAGGGTACGCCAGAAACATCATCTTCAGGAACATCGTGATGGACAACGTGAAGAACCCAATAATCATCGACCAGAACTATTGCGACTCCCCCAAGTCCTGCGGCGAACAGGTGGAGTATGCCAGCACCGCCTTTTGCGTCTCTCCTGCTTCCGCTCTCTCTCTCTCTCTCTCTCTCTCTCTCTTTCTCTCACTCTCGCTTTCTCGCTCAGTTCCTCTCGTTAATCTTCAGTTCGCCCTCTGCCGCGCAGAAATCCGCGGTCGCCGTGAGCGGAGTGACCTTCAAGAACGTCCGGGGGACGAGCGCCACCGCGGTGGCCATGGACTTCGACTGCAGCCGCACCGTCCCCTGTCGGGGGATAACGCTGCAGGACGTCCACCTGGTCACGGCGAGCGGAGCATCTGCCAAGGGCTTCTGCCGCAACGTCAGCTTGTCAAAATACGGCACCGTCGTACCGTCGACGTGCTCCTCCTGAAGACGCCTGCTTCCGTCCCGGAGGATGGAAGAAACAAATTCATTCATTATACCTCGTACACGAAGACGACAATTCATTCATTATACCTCGAACACGCAGATGGCAATTCATTCATTTCGGTATCGCCCCAACCTCGGTGTGCGATTGTAACATCGTGTAAATTTGTAACCTCTGTAGCTTCTCAATGTCGTGTAAATCAGATTGCCTAGTTTAATTGCACAGAAGCCTCATGCTGGTCACAAGAGCAACCCGCAGCTACTGTTCCGAACAAGTCAATAGAAGCATGCCTCTGCGTACTAGCGACCGGTGGAGACAGGCGAGAGAGAGAGAGAGAGAGAGGCGTTAGTGTGCGGAATGCGAGTGCTCCTCTCCGAGGATCGCTTCGTCTACGATCCGGTCCCCGTACATCCGGTACTGGGTTCATGTATAGAGGTGAAGTCACTAGCGCAGAGCAGTTTTGAACTAGAGCACTAAACCCTTTCCGACGTCACGGTTTACTCGCCAATAGATGCGTGGCGTCGTTCAGAAACGGATCGTGTCTCGATTGTTTTCCGCTTAGTACGATCGTACCTTAAAAGAAGAAGCTTTTACCCGCACACAAAGGATTACGGCGCCAGAAACGGAAGTCTTGCGCACACTGGAGAAACAGCTTCTCGGGTCGGAATGGAAAATCGCCCACCAGCGTTCACCCGGTGTTGAATGCGCGACTGTTGCCACCGTCGTCCGCTGCGCAACATCCCCAACGTCTCTCTTAGAACGAGGAAAAGAAGATGAAGAGGATCCTTCGGTTAACAATAACGCACATCCAACACCGTACAAGGATATCTGGCGTTCCGTGCTACGGTTCACAACGCACAGACAGGGGAGTCCCGTTTGTCCACATCTATCAGACAGCTTATTTGACTCCAAGTGGAAAACAAGAATCAGAGGGCTCAACAGAGGCGAGGACGGTTGAAACACCTGGGTCCAGAGGCGTCGAGCAGGCCAGGGTGAGATAACACACAACTCTAACGCTCGAATCCACACGTGTTCCTCCTCGTCATTTCTCCTACGGCTGTATGGACAAAAACAGGCAAACGTGCATCTGGTAGCCACCGCAAGAGAGAGCACTGTTTCGGTCTCCTTCTGGACACTCTGCTGGCGCGCGGGCCACGGTCACTGTTCAGCGGATCCTCCGCTTCCCCGATCGCATATCTCGGATACGACGAGTGTCAACTTCGGCATCTGAGGACGTCATCTCCTCCCCGGGGCCCTCGTCCCCTATAAATAGCGTCAGGCCTCAGTACCACCGTTGCAGCCGCTGAAGACTCACTCCCCGTCTCTCTCCGTCGCTCACTCTCACTGAATGATCTAATCGGCTCATTAAAAAAAAATCCTTCTTCGAGGAAATGAATTATGTGTTTCATGGACTCACTACATGAGAATAGATTAATAAATTATATGTAGGAGGATTTTGAGGATATTTTGTGGGTGAGAAAAATCTACAATGAGTGGAGAAATGTTATTATTTGTCAAAATTAAAGAATCATGTTGAAAATCATGTATGAAAGTTTCAAATTTGTGAAGTGAAAAAAGAACAGCCTAAAAATATGAGATCATATACTCCATTGCTAATTTCAAGAAACATCGTAGACTGTGTCTTCAAATTGTCATGAGCATAGATATGGGTGATAATTTAAAATTGAATTAATTATATTTAGAATCAATTTAGATACTAATTATTAAATTTAAAATGCATTAGTACTAGTTTAGGAATTATGTGATGAATTTATGTTTAATTTAGTTATTATTAATTTATGCAATATAAATATATTCTTGAGTTTTAATCAATGTACTAACGCAATTATCCAGGGTTTATAACCTTGATAAATATTTTAAAATGGTAATAATTTAATCATGAAGTTAAAATTTGGATAACATACTTTTTAGATTTTCAATGGAATTTATAATGTGATTTTTCAACAATCTTTTAGTAATTTAGAAATCATCAAAATAATTGATGAAAAATACAATGACTCTTGACCACATTAGTAGGAAATGTGCCAAGGGATTTAACTGGTGGTCATATTTCCTCACTCCTCCCTTAGTTTGTTCTGATTTAAACATTATTTATAATCCTTTAGTTTCCTTTCTTCAAAATTTCTTCTTCTATTTTTGCTGAAAATTCTTATACATTTAGAGTAATCAATTAATTCTAAATGTGGGCACATCAAAATTGGAAGATTTAAAGCTCAAAATCTGGTGTCAACATCATCAAGCTTTTAAAAAGATCAAAAGAGAAATTTTAATTTTATTTTATTATTTTTTATATCAATAAATTATTTGAAATAAAAAATTGATATTGAGATTTACTAGCATCTATATGGATGACTAAATTTACCAAATATTAACTTTAATTATTATTTTGAATTCAGTTTATAAATATTAATTTTTTGATTATTTTCATAACAACAATTGAGTGGCAAGTGGTTGTGGATCTTTTATCTAAAATGTCATATTTCATTATTTTATAGATAGCTTTTTAACAAGTATTGTAGCAAAAACAATGACTGGCCGTATTAAGATAATACACAAAAATGTCATATTTCATTATTTTATAGATAGCTTTTTAACAAGTATTGTAACAAAAATAATGACCGGCCATATTAAGATAATACACAAAAATGTCATGAAGCATCTTTTGATCACTTAATATAATTTAAAGAGGTAGTGGTAAGAAAAGGAATATGTTAGAATAGGCCCACTTGGCCCATAAGGCCCAATTTAAACTTATTCTCTCCACGTCCTTATTCTTCCTCCACAATCTCCACTTCTCTTCCTCTCTCTCTTTCTTCTCTTCTTCTATATAACCTCATGTACTCCTTTTCTTCAATCATCTATTTTAGAGTTTTCTCTTCTTCTTATTAAAATGGTATCAGAGTCCTAGGGTTTCTCCACCACCACTGCTCTATCTCCTCTCACGGTGTCCCCTCTACTCTCTTGATGCAATCTCTAATAGTGCCGCCTTGTGCACCTACCTGGTGCTCAGTCTGTGTAACCCTACATGCTTGTCGCACCTCCTGTCATGTACACTTACGTGCTCGTTCGACACGTGCTGTCATGACTTAGTCGTTATATAGTAAATCACGCAAATTCAAAATTTAAAAACTAGAAAATACTAATTTTTAGATATTTAAAAGTATTTCTGAACAAATATATCAATTATAATTCAATAAAACTTCCAAAAATAATAGTAGTTTTTCAGGTCGATCACATGGATGTAATAATATTGGGTAATTAGTTAGAATTTTCTTCAAAGAATACTATTTTCTATGAATTTTACACTAAGACATGAAAATAAAATATATATAAAATTCACAAAAAAAGGAAATAAAGATGCAGATGTCAGAATGACGTCAATGCCCAACGAACATGAATCAGGAAGAAACAAAGTTCTACTAGGCGATTCTTACGTAAACAATTACAAACAATTTAATTGATCAAATTGAGATCTATAAAAGCCGAAATAATTGTAATTGAATGAAGTATAGTTTGGTAAATTTAAATCACATAAATTATCACTAAATAAAGTAAAAATTAAGTTAAAAGTAAGAAAATAGAGTTTCGGTGTCACGGTGGCGATGTGTCGATGATGCACTAGAATCTTGAGCATTCAGGAGGATCGTCATGTAGTGTCCACACCCTCGAAGGCTTCTCTTAGATAAGGATGATGTAGGCAATCTCTAGATCTCCTTACAAAGTCTAGAGATTAATAAAATGGGTCGTCGAATTGTATCTAGTGGCTGTCACCCGGCGGAGTGAAAAAATGGTAACTTTACGACTCTCTTGCGGCTGTCACTCGACGAAGAGGAGTTAGATGAAGGTGGGATGCGTGTCAAGGAGCTTTATCCTTAGGTCTGCGCAGCAAGAGGAGGCTCTTCATTGCATCTCATACGCTCTTAGGAGGTGACGACTCATCTCCTGACGATCATCCTCTTCCTGACGACGGCTTGTTTGCGATCAATCAGATATGATTTACTCGATGGATTCGCGATCCTTTTATTGTAAATTATTCAACAATTTTAGTAACAATACTCTGTAAATCACATTGATGAGAGTTCTTGCCAATGATCCAGCAATTCTAGCAGCTTAATCTTTCACCGGCAATCTGCAGGAAAGTCATGATAATTAGATAAAAATACGAGTTTTGGCTCTAGGAGGATTCAAATCCATACTAGTTGTCTACCTATATGAGAGAGATTGAAATAAGTACTTTAATACCCTTACCAAGTGATGTCATCATGGTATATCTCTATTATAACGAAGGGGTAGTTTAGGTATTTAAATCTTCAAAGCTTTTCGAGGGAAGGTGTGACACGCGTTTAATCCCACATCACTTGTGTGCCGAAGTTTTGGGCGAATATATAGTAATATCACATTCGGAAGTAATGAGTCTCTTTTTCTCGCGTATATGACCACTCCTTGCCCCACAACTGCATGGCCACCAATGACGTGGAAGGGGAGTGACGCACACGTGCCCTTATCTATCCTAGCCGCTCAAGTCCCTACTCGCACCTCTCGTCGACTACGCTTCCAATCGGCTGGCTAGAGAGTCTCCTCATTTTGCTAATTTTTTTTTATTTTTTATTTCTTCATTTATCTCAAAAATAGGACTATAAAAATCATATAAATTCATAGAAAATCACATAATTAGCTAAAAATTCACGTTAATCAACTGAAAACCACTTTTCATAATTTAATATAAATATAAATCTATTTATCATGAGTTAAGACTAAAAGTATATTATTTACTAATTATTAACTCACGATAATGAAGACTTATCACTTGCCCAATGCCACCTCCTAGTGCTCAATACATCACCTCCTGGTGCCCCATTTTGACGTTTCTCATGCAAAACGTCTCCTCCCAATGTCATCTCATCTCCCACTAATCCTGATCTATAGATCTGGTGGGCGAATCCTCAATGTCTCAGGCACCTCTTCTGTCAGGTCTTCAGCTAGCTGTCACTCTTCCTCTAATTGAGTCGGCTACTCTATGGCATTCCATCATGACACAACTCACTCAACCGACATATGTTTTCAATGGACATAATTATACATTGTGGGCCTCTGAATTCAAGCACTTCTTAACATCGCACAACCTTCTCTACCACCTGTCGATTGATCTATCTAGCTTCACTAATCCATCCTTTACTTCATGATCTCAACTCAATTTAGTCATTCTTACTTGGATGCTTCAGAGTGTTGAGCTGAGTATTGTCGTGCCTCTCATCTGGATTCACCCTACACAACAACTCTAAACGACATTCGAGAACATATATGCCAATCAGACAAATATCAGTCGTACAATCAAGATCTTTGAGTCACTTTTTACTTGCAAGCAAAGTGACTCCTCACTTCAAGCTCATTTCAGTCATCTCCACGCCCTAATACAGGAGTTTGCCATCTATTACCCTTTGACCACTAATCTCCAGACATTCGAGCATTACTGTTAGGAGTTTCTTGCTAGACTCTATCTAAGTAGACTTCACTCATCAATTACCTCTTAGATTTGTGAGATGATCCTCTCTAGAGATTGGGTACTTGATATCTCTCACATTTTCTCCACTACACTTCATGTGAGTACAAGCACTCCTCTTGCTATAGCCAGTTACACATCTACTCCTTCGGTGATAATTGTTTCCACTCCTTGAGTGCCACATGACCCCCCCCAACTACGATATCAGATAGTAGTCATCCACTATGTGAGAAGGGTCGTGATTCTTTTCCTCCATACATCTACTACGGCAAGTAGAACTACCCACCTGACAAATGTTGAAAAAAAGTTTGGGAAGCCTAACTCTGCCCAACTAGCTCTCTTGTCTTCTTCACCAACTTCTACGGCACTGTCTAGTGTCTCGTCTCTAACTTTTCAGATGACGTTGACCTCTGCCAAGTATGATGCACTACGTCGTTCTAGTGATACCATAACTTATTCCTTAGTCAATCTGGCCTCGCTTCCAAATCTTTTTACACCAGGTACATATGTTCTCCTTACATCTTCATCTTTACCATAGATTATTGACTCAAGGGTCTCCACCCACATGATCGACGCATCTACTATTTTATCATCACACCAGCCTACCTCTTATCATCCACCGGTTATCATTGACGATGGTCGGATTTGTCTGATTAATGGACATAACAATACCGTTGTTACCCCGAATATTCCTCTCACTTAGATTTTCTATGTTCTCAAATTTTCTACTAACCTCTTATCTATTAGTACTATTACTCAAGCTATTCTTTGCTCTATTGTATTTTCTTTTTTCATGTACCTTCCAGAATCTATATACTAGGCATAGGATTGGTTTGGGGTATGAGAATAGATAAGGTGTTTACGAGCTAATTTCTAATGAACCTTTTTCTGACCTTTGGAACTTTTTTGTTTCCTTTACAGCTACTTCATCTCTTTTGTGGCATCATCGTTTAGGATATTTTTATTTTGAAAAACTTTAAAAAATCTTACCTTAACTTTCTCTTAGTAAATTTGTGTGCGAGTCATGTCAATTAGACAAACAACATTATAGTTCATACTCGAGTTAAGACGAAATTCTATCTACATCACTCTTTGACCTCATTTATTACGATATTTAGGACCCCTCTCGTACTCCATCTATCTCAGATCATCACTACTATATTGTCTTTGTTAATGACTATACTCGAGTAAGTTAGGTTTATTTTCTCTAAGATTGTATCTAAATTCACACAACTGTTCACTTCATTACCGAGGTCATCATTTAGTATTGTACTACACTCAAGATTCTTCACACCAAAAATACTTTGAAACTAATCCAAGACTCACTTTGCACATTTTGTGTTGATCACCGTATTCTTCATCAGATCACGTGTCTACACACATCATGATATTTTTCATCAAACCACTTGTTTACATACATCTCAAAAAAATAGTGTTGCCGAACAAAAATATCGTCAACTACTTGACATTACTTGCACACTATTTATTGAGATAAATGTTTTTCATTATCTGTGATTTGATGTTCTCCTGATAACCACATATCTCCAAAGTCAGCTTTCTTCATGATGAACTCAATTTAAAGGTTAAATATGTCATCTTCGAGTAACAAAGTTTATATAAATAAGATTTATAAAATGTCACTCTTCTATTTAGAATTAGTAAGAGTCGATTCTCAAAGAACATGAGTAATGAGAGTAAGAATTCTACTTATTTTATTTCTTATATATATATATACTTGAGATGAGCTGATGGATAAACGAGAGAAAGAAAGTCACGGAGTAATCGGAGGGGGGAGTCCCGTTCGAGGTGATATACTGACCTCACGTAGCACCTCAAAGGAAATGACGGTTCGAGGACCGGGTATTAAGGGCGTTGGCATTCTTCAGGTGGGTCCGTCATACGGCGATCACACGAACAAAGGCGACGAATTCTGGACGCAGAGACGCATGCATGCACGGTGCCGAGGAGAGAAGAAGGGAGACGGATCGCGGCGGCAGCCGGGAGGCGACACTTCCATCTGTCCCGCTACCAGCTCTCCGTCCTTATCCCCGGGACACGCCAGAAAACCGGAAGAGTTAACGTGGAAGCTGCCTTCCTCGGACGCCCTAGCTCCGCCTATCTCTTCGTCCCTCTATAATACCGACGCCGAGCTATCAGCCATATCCCGCAACAACTGCAAATAGCCAGCCCTCGTTCTGAAGATCAACCTCGGCGTCTCCCCCCCTCTCCCAATCCCCCTCCCGTACTGGTTTAGGGCGTCTCCACGTCAACACACGCACACCTCTCTTGAGCATAGACAGCGTAGATGGGAGCGCGAAAGACTCTCCTCGTCCTCGCCCTCGTGCTTCTCCTTCGCACGTCATGGTTTCCTTCCCAATATAAGTGTGGCGTCGTTTATAAACGGCTCGTATGTCCACGTTGCTCTCTCAGCTCCATTGGATGTGGTAGGGCGTTTACACGGAGCAGATTCCGTAAACAGCGTGACAATTTCCCTATATCACAGGACAGAAAGTGTCAACACGAATCACGCGTCGTACCAGATAGTACCCGGAATATCGAGCGGTTCACAGGAGATCGCTGTATATCGTAGCTGGCCCCTTCTCATAGGTCGATCCCAGGTGAAGCACGAGCCGTATTCCTGTTGTTTACCAGTAGGTGGGACGAACATGACTTTGGCGATCGGACTGAGCAACGAGCACCGGAGGACATGCTCGTCCCGTACCCACAATATACGAAAAGTTGCCGTTTTCATTACATCACAGCCGAGAGTTACGTTTTCGCATTCGAATGCCGTTTCCAATAGAAGGTTCGGACCCCATCTCACAATGATCGGAAAAACGCCCTCTGAGATACGCCGCGGTTGGGACTCTTATTCGGCAGATTTTACTACTGCAGCTAAGCCCGAATGAAATCTAGCTCAAACGCAGGTCTTATTCGTGCATCAGAAGGTCACCAGGAAAGAAACTACGCTTAATATAAAACCGGAGTCTGCTCAGGTTCCGAATAGTTTTGATAACCTGGCCATAGCCTGAAGGATCATAACGCAAGTGAAGAAGTGTTCAACCGCACACAAAGAATTGCGACGGGAGAAAAGGAAGAGTCCCGCGCACACGGGAGACAGCTTCTCGGGTCGGAATGAAAACCGCCCGAGGCATTTGCCGCGGTGTCGAAAGCACGAGTGTTCCAACCCTCGTCCATTCCGCAGCATCCCCAACGCCTCTCTAAGAGCGAGGAGAAGAAGAAGAAGAAGAGGATCCTTTTGGTAACAATAACTCACGTCCATCACCACAGTAAGAGATAAATTGGCGTTCTGGGAGACGGTTCGCAAAGCAAGGACAGAAGAGTCCCGTTCGCGCACGCGTATCAGGCAGTTTATTTGACACCACTCGGTAAACAGGAATCAGAGGGCTCAACTGAGGCAAGGACGGTTGAAACACCCGGGTCCAGAGGCCTCGACCATGTCGAGCGGTTCAAGGCCCAATTTCACACCCATTCCTTTGGAACCCGCAGGCTGTTATTAGTGTCCTGAGTTGCCCTCCGTTATTTCTTGCCTCTCTTCCCTCTATCTTGAGTGTGAACATTTCTTCCACTGTGCAACGATGAGGACCTACATCCCCGTTACCATTGATCATCAAAATTTCGTCACTGTTCAATATTAGGCTTAAAATGAGGTTCAACGTGGAGTTTAGTGGAAATATTTGTAATTTAATTCTCCACGTTAGTCTGAGTTGATATGAGCATCACATATAGACATCTGTGGGTTGAGTTTGTTAACAATCCAAAAATTCATGCATGTGTCAATTTCTCATTTTTTAAGGGGTACAATTGTCTTTGAATAAATAAAATAAACTTTAGTTGCAATTAAGATTAAGAGGTGGAAAAAACATGCGACCATCGACATATTGTGGCGGGCATGTCGTGAAGAAGGTATAGCTTGGGTGTATACAAATTTGTAGGTTTGAATCTTTACTGGTATTTCTAATCGCTTTTCTCTTATATTGGGTGTACAATCTCCATTGGTTATTCTGCATTGCCTGCCATTTGGTGGTGGGATATGTAGGGTAACTTGTGTGAAATAAGTCTATGTGGAACCCCTTCTTTTTTCTAACACTAATACTACCTCACAGAAGTCTACCGCAGGAGAGAGCACGGTGTCGGTCTACTTCTGGACAGTCTTCCGGCGGCGCGGGCCACGGTCACTATTCAGCTGATCCTGATCCTCGCTTCCCCGACCGCATCTCTCGGATACGACGAGTGTCAACTTCGGCATATGAGGACCTCATCTCCTCCCCGTGGCCCTCGTCCCCTATAAATAGCGTCCAGCCGCAGTATCACTGTTGCAGGAACTGAAGACTCACTCCCACTGTCTCTCTCCCTGGCTCACTGTCACTGAATGATCTAACCGGCTCTGATGACCTTTCCGGCGAACACTGGGTTCAACTCCTTGGTGTGTCAGCCCCGAGGTCTCAAGTGGCACGGCGCACTCGGAACAAATTTCGTATTAGGGGCGAGGGTGTCTTTTGTCCCTATGAGTTTACCATAGCCACGCGATATACGAGGGGGGGAAGTCACCACCTCTTGGGAGTAATCTGACCCCCTTGCGTTGGGCCAGAAAAACGATTCTAACCATGTAGGAGGAATCTCCGAACCACGTACATCTAGTGTATAACCCCCCTTATCTCTACCTCTCTACTACTCTATCTCGAGTGTAAGGGTGACTTGGTCAACGCTTACTTTTAGGAGACGTCCCTCCGAGCCTCATCTCACCTTAAGCCATTGATTAGGACTGGTTTCAGGTACAAAACCAGCCCAGCCTCGTTTGTAATACGGATATTAAATGAGGGCTCGGGTAGAGAGACAAATGAGGGCTCCGGCGGGTGGAAACAGGATTCCGGCTTCTCCTCCTCTACCATCTGGCGGCCGGTATCAATGCTTCATTAACTCCATATACTTCTATACCTTATTCCTCTTTTGACATTGGATATTATTTCTTCTCCATTTGTTACCGGTGATGAGGTGTTCTTATCCTCTTTACACCGCGGCACATTAGACTTCTCTCTACAATTTATTACCTTCTGGACATTCTATCCTCATGCTCCCTTACTTCCGCTGCTGTGTCAGGCAATTCTCTGGCCCATTAAGCCCTAAATCTGGCCACATTGCCCAGCATTGAGTTTGCACATCTATTCCGTAGTGCAAAGATGAGGACTTCCGTCCCCATAAGCGGTATCATAGCCGATGGCGTGGGTGGAAACAAACATTTTTCCAAGAGCTGGCAGCGCGAAACAATGCCGGCATGGGCAGCGGCCTTAATCAGGCATGAGGCGTTGTGCAAGCAGTATGGCACGCGGCGGTATGGTCATGCCTGGATACATGTGGTATGCTATCCCGGTGTGTGCAGCTAGGGCAGAGCGAAGAGGATGTTTGAAGTCGGAAGATCAGTCCCCTCTGAAGATCAGTCTCTAAGTGGGAGATTGTTGGAAATATGGAGAATGATCTAATGGGATCTCCGGCGATCACGCGGATCCAACCCCATAGTGAGCTGGCGGTTGGGCCTCAAGGTGGGCAGCACCCTCGGACCAAACCTAGTATTAGGGGGCATGAGTGCCTTCTGTCCCTATGATTTTACCTAATCCCGTGATATAAGAGGGGGGAGGAAGCTGACGCCTAATGGTAGTGTGCTGGGTTCCCCTCCCCTATATCTTGCCTCTCTTCCCAGTCTATTTTGAGTGTGCACATCTGGTCAATTGTGCAAAGATGAAGATATTCGACTGCATCACCGTAGGTCACCGGAACTTCTTACCATTCGAGATTATGTTTAAAATAAAGGTTTATGTGGTGATCAGTCGAAATGTTTGTAATTCAATTCTTCATGATAATGTAAGGAGTAGACGTGAGAGTCATAGAGACACATCCACAAGTGGGGAATTGGTCTAAGTGAGAGTTAATGTGGAGATCCAGTGAAATATTTGTAAGTGAATTCTTCACGTAAATCTAAAGAGTGAGTGTGAGAGTCATAGAGAGGCATTCATGGGTTGAGTTTGTCGACACCCGTGAAACTAATACATGTGTCAATTTCTCATTTTCTAGGGCTGCTTTTGTCTTTGAATAAGGTATTTAAACTTTAATCGCAATGAAGATTGAGAGCAAGAGAAAAAACTGTAGCCATCAACATACTGTTACAGGCCTGTCGTGAAGAGGGTATTGCGATGTATAGAACTTAGAGGTATGAATGATGGGAGCTATTTCTTATTGTTTTTCTCCTACATTGGGTGTACTATATGCATTAGTTATTTGACATTCCTTGCCGTCCCACGATGAGTAGGTTATTAATGGTATCTTGTATGGAAATATAGTTTTGTGTTAAACCCCTGTTATTTTCTAACACTAGTACCAGCTCATAGTAGCCCCACTTGGTCTTTCCTATTGACTTTCCCCTGATCAATCACAACTACACCAGACAATAAGTTTCCTTGGCATCAATATGAGGTGTTATTAGAGACTATTTTCAGTATCTATTTCTTTCCTTGGAACCCTTTACTATGGATGTAAGATGCAGCAGTTTGGTTATGCAACCTCATTTGAGACTCTTGCAAAGATTGAAGGCAGTGTGACGTCAATCTGCATGCCAAGCTGAAAATCACAAGTGAGATAAAGCTCAAAGTTGGACAAAATGTGGAGAGAATAGAAAAGATTAGCAGATTGAAATGTCCAGTAGACATGTTGATGTTAGTAGTGAACATATAACAACTCAAGCATTACATGGCTTTAGTTGATCCATAATTATTTCACTAGAGGCATCCCACAAGGTAAAGAAAAGCTTTGTTTTCTCTTGAAAATCAGCCACAAAGTGTTAGATTTTTGGAGTTGTAAAAAATGAACTAATTAACTCTAATTGGCTCTTTCATACACAAACATTAGGTTAAGGGCAATGTTATCTTTTGTGTCTAATGGACTATAATGCACACTAATGAATTGTAAGATGATTCTCTTTCTCATGAAGGAAGAAAAACCTTGTATCATCATGGACGAAAGGAGATTGTATGGTGTGTTCCTCTTATCCTGCCTCTCTTCCCTTCTATCTATCTTGTGTGTGTATGCATTAGTCATACACACATCTATTGCGTGAGAAGAAGTGGGATGCTTGTTGTGTGCCAGATAACTTAGTCAAAGTTAGACTTGGACAATTTGGATCACAGGGATTTTGATGAGCTCCCATTGACTTGTGCGAGGGCTTAACTTGTTGAATGTGTGAGGAATACCCAAACCTCCATGTCCCGTTGATCGAGTAAGCCATGAAGAGAGCTTGTGTTGACTGAAAGAGAGTGTAAGGGGAGAATAGACTAAGAGCGAAAGAAGTAGGAGTGAGTAGAAGTAAACTATATGAGGAATGAGGATGATACAAACCAAGACTAACAGTCTTGGGGTCACTGATACAAGATGGTGAGTCTTGAGCTCCCGAAGGAGTTTTCTTAAAACGATTTTCTCTCTTCTCTCTTAGGGGTCATTCCTCTCTACTGAAATTTTATCCCTTCTCTTCTAGTGAATAAGTACTTCAAGCCTGTGAGGGCAGTAATGGGTGTTGATGACCTAGCCTGAGGCCGCCATCTAACATAAGTTACCATCCATAGGTAGCTTGGCCATTGTTGGGGCTTGCTCCCATTGCTCTACCTATTTCAATTGAGACACGTGGAAGACTAAGCATACTTGAGATAAGGTAGGGAGGTCCAGCTGGTATGCCATTATGCCCACACGCTGAAAGACTTTGAACAAAACATAGAAGTGAGGGGTGAGCTCTGCACAAGTTTGTCGTGTGATCGAGATCTGCGATAGGGTCATAAATGAAGGTAGACCCAATTGTCTTCTTAGAACTTGAGTTCCTTTCATCTGCAATTTGTAAACTATTTCATCTAGGCTTGGGTGAGCTCTAGGTTTTGTTTCAGCTGCATGAATATCTCATCATGCTCATGCAGCTGGTGCTCCAATTTTGTCGATGTCGTGGGTTCACTAGTGAAACAGACCAATGAAAGCAAAGGCCTTCCATAAATCACCCAGAATGGAGATATTATACAAGAGCAATTAGAGTTCATGTTGTATCAGAACTCTACCCATATAAGCCATTTAAACCATTGACGCATACGCCCGTTGGTGAACCAATGGAGGTACATCTCTAGATTATAGTTGACCACCTCTAATTGGTTGTTGGTATGTGGGTTGTACATGCTGGTCTGTTAGAGCATCATCACTTGTTGACAGAAAAAGACTTGTCAAAATAAACTCATGAAGACATAGTCCATGTCAGTGAGGGTGGACATCAAAAATTGTGTAGCCAAATCACATCTCTAATGACCATATATGTAACTATCTAGGCTATAAATAGATGAAAGAAGTCAAAGAAGTGGATGGATTTATTAAGGAGGTCAATGATGACAAGGATGGCATTCTAGCTATTGGAGATAGGTAACCCTTTGATGAAGTCTATAGTCAAGTCTTCCCAAATGTAGTCTACAATCGAAAGATGTTGAAGGAAGTCAACCAGAGATAATGCTTTAAACTCACTTGTTTAGTAGATCAATTAGGTTACCACATACTGTTTGATTGTTGCCTTCATTCCCCACCAACAAATGTTTCGTTTGAGTCGGAGGTAAATATTCTAAAAGTTAGAATGGCTTCTAGTCACCACGTCATAGAACTCACGTAGAAAGACTAGAAGTAAACACAACGATGTTGAGATCATGACCCTTCTGTGATGGAATAATCGCCTTGTTGTAATCAATTCTATTTTTATTTTGTTGGTTCAAAAGACATGTCATCCATAATTTATTGAAGGTATGAGTCCTCTTGGTTCTCCTAGGAGATCTTTACAAGTTTGAGCAGCTCTGGGCGAGAGAGGGAGTCGTGCTCATGCAGCACTAGAAGTTGGTGGCTTTCTTTAGTTAGACTCTCATGCAAATACAACCTGTATTTTGTGTTTTGCAACTAAAATAGATAGAATAACAAGAGGATAATCCAACATCATGAGAGTTGTCAATAGATGGTGACTTGCAATAGATAGTAGCCTCAAGCTAGGTCTTAGACATCCAATATTACGCTCATGGGCCAAAAGTGCTAATTTAGTGGGTAGGGCTGTCATTCGAGACTGCCACATGAGAATCTGCATGTTTATCCTTTAACAATTTCTTGACTTCTATCTTGAGGACAAGGTGCATAAATGTTGAGGGGGGGGGGGGGGAGAGTATTGTTGAGGTCTTGATGTCCAAAGTGAGCCTGCATAAGAAGCAGTCACATAGAGGTCTATTCAGCCCAACTATAGAGCAATCTAATTCAAGAGTTGAATAGGACAAAGAGTCATTAGAGTCAAAAATCATCTGGGACAATAATACTATTAGATAGTGGTATCAGACTCCCTACCCACTAGGGCCCATTATCTATCTCTCTCTCATCTCTCCTATCTCCTATATAAGAGACATGTATTTTATCTTAACACTACATGGATTCTAAAGTTTTCTCCTCTCGTGTCAACATAGTATTAGAGCCCTAGGTATCTCTCGTCATCCTCCTCTCTAGTGCACTGCTCTTCTCTAGCACGCTGCTCTTCCCTCTTTTGGTGTCACCGTCTCTATTGTCCCTCTCCTTCTCCTTTCAGTGCTGCCCTCCTTGTTGCCATCGCCCCTCACTAGTGTTGTTACTCTCCTCCTCTTCTCCGATGTCTCCACCATCACCAATGTCATCGAGGCCCCTCCTCGCCATCACGCCCTCGCTGTCGTGTCATTATGGGTGTCGTTGTTCTTAGGTGCCGAGGGCATCATTGCCACCGTCAAGGTCCCTCCTCGCCGTCATGCCTTTGCCATCACACCCTCGCTGTCGCTCCCTTGCCATTGTGCCCCCAGCCCTTGTCATTGTGGCGGCGACTAGGGTTTCGCCCATCTCCCGACAAGCCACCGGTGGTTTTCTTTTGAACCGGCCCACTTGGGACTGGCCTAGCTAGACTTGACAACCCGCGTGGATCCGTAGGCCCAGTGTGGCCCAGCTGGCCCCAGCCAACTCTGCCTACCCCTCTAGACCGATTTGTTCGCCCCGACCTGCTCACCCCACCACCTGCCCTTGCAGCTTGGACCCACCAGCCTCATGACGTCATCTCACCCCTCTTCGTTGCCTACCTCCGAGCCCTTTGAGCTTCTTCTAACTAGTGTTCTCTCTTCTCCAATGGTTCCTCTAACTTACCACTCCATCACAATGCAACTTACTCGACTAACATACATCTTCAACGGCCACAATTATGCGTCGTGGGCATTTGGCTTTGAGCTCTTTCTTAGATCTCACAGTTTCCTCCATCACCTCTCAGAGGACCCACCCAACCTTTAGAACCCCTCGTATGCGACATGATCGCAACTCGACTCAGTCGTCATCACATAAATACTTCAGAACATCAAGCCCAGCATTGCCAAGCCACTAGCACGCATCACTTTGGCCTGTCTTTTGTGGTTCACTATGGAGACCATGTACGTCAATCGAACAAATATCTGTCAAGTTGTGGGAATCTTTGAGTCTCTTCTCTCTTGTAAATAAGGCGATCTCACCCATCAAGCCCACTATGGTCACCTCCAAGCCCTCATCTAGGAGGTTGATGTCTATCAACCTTCTACTACCAACCTCTTGACCTTCTAACATTATCGTCAGGAGTTTTATACTAGGGTTTATCTTAGTGGACTTCATCCGTCTATCACATCCTAGATCCAGGGGACTATTATCTTTGGGGACTATGTGCTTAATCTCGCCTCCATCTTCTTGACAGCCCTTTAGGTCACAACTGATACGTCCATCCACACCTCTTCTTTCTCTTCAGATGTCACCTCTACTCCTTCGACTCTTATTGTTGCTGCTCCACAGACTCGAGATGGTACCTCTCCTTCCTACCTTAATAATGGTCATACTCTTCGCAGACGTGGGTGTAACATTTGTCCTCTATGTCCCTATTGTGGGAAGTAGAATCATTTGACTATTAAGTGTTAGAAGTAATTCGACAAGCCTATTTCTACATAGCCAACGATCACTTCTCCGACTTTAGCGTCCCCTGCTCCATCCCATGTTCTAACTCCTACCTTCCACATGACTTTGACACCTACAAAATATGATGCCCTTCACTACGTCAATGGTACTGATGCTTCCACCTCTGCTAGTCTCACGCCAGGTATACACGCCAGGTATACCTCTTCCACGCTAGGTATACACGCTCTCCTTGTTTCTTCTTCTTCAGTGTCATAGATTATTGATTCAAGGGCCTCCACTCACATGATCTGTATCCCCACTATTCTCTGCTCCTATCAACTTATCTCGACCCATCCTCTTGTCACCATTGTCGATGGCCGAACCTATCTAGTCAAAGGTTATGCTGTCACTTCAGCTTCTCCCTCCTTTCACCTCACCCAAGTTTTCTATATTTTTGATTTTCTTACTAATCTTCTTTCCATCAGTGCTATTACCCGTGCCCTTCTTTGTACAGTCACATTCTTTTTCTTTCACTGTACTTTATAGAATCTACATACTAGATTGAAGATTGATTTAGGCCATAAAATGGGCGAGGTGTCTATGAACTCGTTTCTAACAAACCATCATCTAACCTTCAAGCCCTTTTTAACACCTCAATGACTACTTCTTCTTTTTTGTGACATCGTCGTTTAGGCCATCCTTGTTTCTCTAAATTACAAAAAATCTTATTGTGGCTTCCTCTCTTTTAAGTTTATGTGTGAATCTTGTCAACTAGGCAAACATATCCGTACTTCTTATCTTAGTCATGATGACATCCTCTTTTTCACTCCCTTTGACCTTTTTCACTACGATATATGGGGGGGGAGACATTCCTTTCCATTGTTTACTCTTTAATTCTCCTCTTTCTTTTCTTCTCCCTTGGGTTTTTGGATGCACTACTTTCATCTAGGATTCATCTCCTTCTCTTTATAAACTCACCCCTCGTGCTTTTAAAAGGGTCTTTATCGACTACTCTCACATGCAAAAGAGTTATCAGGTCTACTTCCCTAATACCCATCGCTATGTCACTTTCCATGAGGAGTCTCATTCTTTCTCTTCTATTTTAACTCCTCCTCTTTGGGCCACTATGTCTCCTCCACCTGAGTTCTCTCTCTTTGTGGTTCTTGCGAACCCTCCCTCTTCTCTTCTCTCCTATCCACTCTTTTTAGGGTTGTTACCCATGTTCATCTCTCTTTGGCCCATGTCTCCCATGGCTCTTACTCCGGATGTAGTATCCTCCTCTTCCTCTCCTACAATCCCCTCTGCACCTTCGGTCGTTGCTCCACTTAATGACTTTCATCTCTCTATTAACCTCTGCAAAGGTACATACATCTTGACATCATGTATATGATTAGTGTCTTGAGCCAGTTCATGTAGGAGCCTCGACGAGTTCATTCGGAAGGAGCTCTACGAGTCTTCACCTACATCAAGCGATCCCTAGAGAAAGGGCTCATTTATCGGCGACATGGCTATCTTCGCATTGTAGCTTACTTTGATGTCAGGTATCCAAGTGACAAAGGCAACCGAAAGTCTACTACAAGTTATTGCATATATGTTGGTGGCAACTTAGTCACCTAGCGGTGCTAGAAATAAAAGGTAGTGTTTTGCTCCAGTGCGAAATCTGAGTATTGAGCCATGACTGAGATAGTACAAGAAATGGTATGACTTCGATCACTTCTCGATGATCTCAACATTACTTCTTCCTCTTTAATGTCCATACATTGCAACAATTAAGCCACCATTTTCATTACTAGCAATCCTACCTTTTATGAGCATATGAAGTATATTGAGATCAATTGTTACTACATTCGAAATAAAATTATGTCTAAACTTATCTCTACTTTTTATGTGACATCATCTCATCAGTTTACAAATGTCTTCACGAAGAGTCTATTCAACATCTCTTATGACGTCATGTGTACCAAGTTAGACATGTTCGACTTATATGTTCCAACTTGAGGGGAAATATTCGATAGTGATATTAAACTCTCAACCCACTATGACTCATTATCTATCTCTCTCTCATCTCTCCTCTCTCGTATATAGGAGACATGTATTCTATCTTGACGTTGCATAGATTTCAAAGTTTTCTTTTCTCACATCAATAAGTACAATAGATCTTGCAAGACAAGTGGTGTAAGTGACAAATAGATCTAATAGTGACCTAATACAATCATAAAAATCAACATTAACAGATCACATCAAGTACTAGATTTCACTATATCTATCAATTAGATCATAATCTAATGGACAGTCCAATAATGATTGAGAGGTGGTCTTCAACATAGGCAGACTAAAACTATATTATGGGTCGAGTGACCCATGAGACGGAGAGGAGAAAATCATAAAGAACTCCATTTAGAGCTAGAGATTAGTCATCTCGCATCAATGACCTTGAGACCTATGTGGTCTTGATTTCCCCCATTACCTATCTTCTACAATCTTTCCAAGACTCTCCCCGAATGTTGTCCCATTCCCATTTTCCATGTTCTAATTTGTATTTACCCACATATCGCCTATTTCAAAAATTAGTTTCAAGACACAAGGTTCTTTTGAGGAATTAGTGAGTTTATCCATGATTTAATTGGAGGGTCATCATCACTATCCCACAATTAAATCTTTATTATTTGTTGTGAGATAAATGTGATACCAAATATTTATTTATCACAATTGAGAGTTGTCTCCGTTGATAATAATGTAGCTTCCTATAATTGTAAAGAAAAAAAAAATAGACTGAAATTTTATGAGGGCTATCATGTAATTAGTAGTGTGACGTCCTAAAGCCATGAATTCTAAATGAAAGTAGAGTTCATTAATCAATAATTTTAGTTAAATAATCACAAGTAGTGGAACCCAATAACAATTCTATAATTAGAGAGTGGATGTAGGTAGTTGACTGAATATTATGAAAATATAGTGTGTTCTAAGTAAATTAAAAAAATCTACATATCAGATGAAAAAAGTATAAATCTAAATGACCTTATGTAAGAATGAAATAAGAAAATAGTAGACCAATTCAACCCCCTCTCTTCTTGATCTTATTGCAGGCCAAAACCTAAAATATAGGAGTTCTAAAAGCATCTTCTAATGTAGACCAACTTTGAATACACAAAGATGATTCAAAGATCATTCATGAGGTGTGGAATTTCTCTTGAATGTTATATGAGGTAATTCTCTAGTAAGACAACTTTCTTTTTAATTTTTTTGATTTTAACTTTCAAAAAATAATATCCAATTATTATTCCTGAACATTTGTGAGCTAGCCATTAGTTAGTTCATGCTATTGTAGCAATTTTCTCTTTTCTATGATAAGGTTTACTAATCATTACCCTATATATCAATTTAGACAACTCATGAGTTAGAATAACACATACTAAATATATCTTGTCAGCAATCTCTTAAACAACATAATTTTGCAAAGATCAAGTCCTAAACACTTAAGAGATCATATCAAAAGTTATAATAAAGTATTGCCAAAAGATTAGAGGGCATGTAAAGTTGTCATTATACCCTTATGTTGTGTCTTGTTCATTGTATTGAAACTTGTCTTCCTAAGTGTGTTGATTCACTATGTTTAGGTACTATCTTGGTCACTATGGGTGTTAAGACTTCTTCCTTAGTGAGTCAATTCACTTCTTTTGTATCATATCTTGGTCTTTATGAATTAAGACTATGTCTACTTCGTGTGTTAATTCACCTCTTAGAAAATCTGAAATATAGAAGTAATTTTGGCATAGGTTAAAGTATGATGTTCTTAATCAATTAAGGATCATATAATTATATTTTTAATGTAAACGTACCTTTAAAGCTTACATGCTATCTTCATAACTATGTGTATAAAATGTTCCTGCCAAATGAGCTGACTCATGAGAAGATTTTCTTCTCAAAAATAGGTAGAGACACTTCATTATAGTCATAAAATCACATGGTACTTCATTAAGGTTTAGAGAAATAATTTGTTAATAATTTACATAGCATACATTTACAGTGCAAAATTATCATTTTACTATTGTATGTAGTTATTTGTCAACCATCAAATTTATAAAAGCTCCAAAGTCAACAATGGAGAATCAATTTGAAAGTGGAATGTATCTACACTCAAGACATAAAATTTATGTACTTTTAGTTTAGTTTTCAATATATGATTTATATGGGGTCCAAATATTTTTTATAATTTTTCTTCATGAGAAAAATAAAGAATGATTCTAAATCAGGGCTTTCACTAACATCAACAATGGTGGAATTTTAGTTAGCCTTAAATGCACAGTAATATATTTTATCTTATTTTCTTATCTTTAGTTTTAAACCATTTACTTAGCATAGTCTCATACAACAAGAAGGAATTCATGAACTTGTCAAAAAGAAAAAAACAGGTCTATCCTAATGACAAGTTGAATGCTTTATTACGTCATATATGGCATAGAATTATTTTATGAGGGCAAAATTAGAAACACTTTTGTTGGCTTTCATAACAAAAATTCTATAGCTTTTAATGCACATCGATCCAAAGGTATGTATTTATATATTATTCGAGGGGTAAGAGTATTATTTAATTAATGTGATCAGTTGACTTCGATAAACCTTTGTTGGTGTGACGATAGCAGTAAAGAACTTTAAAAAGGCCCAAAATATGAGCTTTTTTTCTAACTCATCGAATCTATAAAAGGGTTTAAATCCAGACTAATATATCCGCAAGAAAGGCGGCGGAGAGGCGGCGCAGAACGACGGAAACAGGTGTGGGATGAGCCGCGAGACCCACCACCTACTCTCGCCGCGAGACCCACCACCTTCTCTCGCCGCCTCGCTGTACCTCCGCGTGGCAACCAGTTTTGGTGAAGATGTGATGAGCGTTTGGGGGCGCGGCCCTCGAAAGAAGGGAATCGCGTTTTCTGAGTGCCATGCTGCAGCTTCTTATCGCCGTCGCCTTCTCGGCGGCTCCGCTGACCCTGTACTTGCCGCCAGTCAGGAGCCTCAACCCATTCGTGGAGGTCCTGGAGGCATTCCTCGGCCAGTTTTCTCTCCAAACGCATAGAATCTACCCGCGCCTCCGCATTGGCTTCTCTCGGATTGTGGCCTTCTGGAACGGCGGCCGAAGTTAAACCTGTAAGAACATTCGTTCTCCGCCGTATACATCGCCGGCGGGGCAATCTCTTTTTTTTCTGGATGTCTTGAATCCGAATGGTGAGAGGAGGGGAGAGGGACTCCCTCTCCCTCCCTCCCTCCGTCCCCCCCATAGCTCCCTGGGCTTTTTCTTTCCCCTTCGTCCCATGTAGAATCCGTAAGGGTTTCTGCAATCTCCTGCGCTCTTTGTATAGCTTCATAAAAAAGTCCTCTTGCAATGAAAAACAGAGAGAAGAAGAGGTCGGAATTGGGAATTGAATTATAGGGTTCTTCCTCTGGTTTGTGGAGGGTTAGATCTCCAGCAGCGGGTTTCATACTGATCAACGTTTTTTATGAGCATCATGGGCTGGTTATTTTTTGACTTCCGTTCCCTGCTTTGATGACTCCATGAATGGTTGACTTTCCATGGATGATTTCTGGCAATCAAGACAGATTCTTTATCTTTGATGAACACTGAATTGAGCATGATCAAACCCAAGTTTATTAAAATCAAACTGGGCATATGCTCTCAGATCCATCGAAGCATTAATCAACATTATTTATTATTATCTAGGAAAAAAAACCTGGATTTGAGGGTTGGATGGGTCGGATTTTATTTTTTTTGTTTCTTCTTGCGGCGCATGGCGAAGTCCAAAGCTTGGTAGAGCTGACTTGTGGCCCGTTTATCCCTCCAGCAGCAGTTATCTGAAGAGAAAAGTGGGTCCTCTGTGCCCCTTCTCACGTTGGTCTTGTGAAACTGATGGGAGTTTTCTCTCTCTAACCATTTCTGTTGCTGTCTTGGAGTTTGGAGCGATGGGTTACTCCAGTTTGGGGAGCTTTCCCTTCAGATCTAACGAAATGGGTCATTCTGGTTCTGTTCTCTCGTTTTGATGGTCTGTTCTCGGTTTTTCATGACGAATTAAGTGGACAGAGGTCTCGATCTTGATCTGACTTGGGTTTTCTGTACTCTCCGATCCGAGTCTGATTTGTGGAAGAACCCCTCAAAAGATTAGAGCTTTTCCTCCACAGTTAGAGAGAGAAAACTCCACATCTGACCATCTGACTTGGGTTTTATGTACTCTCCGATCTGAGTCTGATTTGTGGAAGAACCCCTCAAAAGATTAGAG
Organism: Spirodela intermedia; assembly: GCA_902729315.2. Classification (NCBI taxonomy): domain Eukaryota; kingdom Viridiplantae; phylum Streptophyta; class Magnoliopsida; order Alismatales; family Araceae; genus Spirodela; species Spirodela intermedia. The sequence continues at coordinate 1,491,362 of LR746264.1, forward strand.
CTTTGCCTCCACAGATAGAGAGAGAAAACTCCACATCTTACCATCTGACTTGGGTTTTATGTACTCCCCCATCTGATTCTGAATTGTGGACAAACCCTCAAAAGATTAAAGCTTTGCCTCCACAGTTAGAGAGAGAAAACTCCACATCTGACCATCTGACTTGGTTTTATGTACTCTAGCTGATTCTGAATATTGGAAGAATCCTCAAAAGATTAAAGCTTTGTCTCAGTTAGAAAGAGAAAACTCCACATCTGACCATCTGAATTGGGTTCTGTACTCTTCCATCTGATTCTGACATTGTGGAAGAACCCTCAAAAGATTAAAGCTTTGCCTCCATAGTTAGAGAGAGAGAGAGACTGACACAGACACAGCACTGCCACGCACTGCCAAGAGTCATCGGCTTACCGTTGACCACTGTTTATTCAGGTAGAAATTGGTATTTTAAAATTTTTTACTGTATACAGTAGGTTTTCTCGTCAAATAAAACTATTCATGTATTAATTTATAAAAAATAGAAATATTGTATTAATATTTTGAATCGTAGTCAAAACAACGTCTTTCCGAGATCGGCCACCTCCACTGTTCTGAATGCCCGTGGACGTTGACTCCGGGAATCCGTTCATTTTGGATGAAAAAGTCAAAGAAAAGACGGTGGGAACAGTAATCAGTGAGGAGCTTTGGGGTCAAAGATCAGTGAGAAGTGGTTCCTCGACACAAAGACCACATTGTTCTCAACATCCTTCTCCACAATATACCTGCAATCATATGCATTTAAATCTCAGCAATTAAAGTTTTATTAAAGTAATCAGTGAAAGAACATTGACCTGACCAGCTTTGGGGTCAAAGATCAGCTGGCAATCTCAGACATCTGCCTTCTACAAGATCCCCCTCATCAAGTTTTAGAGCCCTTCAATCTGTAGAACATCCCCAGCCACCTGCCAATCCAATGCCTCCAGCTTCCAAAACTCCTGTTGACGGGGATCCCAGGGGCTCCACGTGGCTTATTCTGGCTCACAGCGGCCGCCACATGAGCAGAGGGTCTCTCAGGCGGTGGCAGTGGTGGTTTGGAGCTGGTCTCCTGGTTCATTATCTTCACCGGCGGCCCCAGCTTGGACTTGTCAGCCACCTTGGCAGCCTCCAGGGCCCTGTCGCAAATGGGGAAGCCCTGGTCATCCCAGGATTCCAAGATCACGCCAGAGCCGATGCAGGTGCTGCCATGGTAGAAGGCGGCGAATTGGCCCGCCGCCAGGCCCTGGTCGTCCTGGGAGAGGTGGACGATGGCGACGGCGGTGGCATCTTCTTGGCCCTCTCCACTCGGCTCTATGGCCATGGTGCAGTCGTAGAAGCCAGGGCCATGGCGGACCTGGAAAGCCAGAAAGATTGCTTCAGTCCATCAAAGAGTTCAAGAATCTTGGTTGGATTGGGATCTCTGACGGTTTTCAACCCCCAAAGAGATTGGAATTTTTCAGCATAACTCGGTGGGCCTTGCTGAGACCCCGCCTGCCCCCAGGCATTCTTTCTAGCCCTTGGGTACTGAGGATAAAGGAGAGAGAGAGAGAGAGAGAGAGAGAGAGAGAGAGGGGCCTCTCTCTCTCTCTCTCTCTCCTCGCTATCTATCTATCTATCTATCTCTCACTTGTCCTCTGTACCCAGGGGCCTCACTCTCTCTCTCTCTCTCTATCCATCTATCCATCTATCTATCTCAATCTCTCACTTCTTTGTCCTCTGTACCCAGGGCTCGAAAATATGTTAATTACCTTGCACTGCAGTTGGCTGTTCTTCTCTGGGGGCAAGCCGCTGACCCACTTCAAGGACTCCACACGGAATACTCTCCTCCTTTTATCCAGTGAGAAGTAGTTCCTCGACACAAAGACCACATTGTTCTCAACATCCTTCTCCACAACATACCTGCAATCATATGCATTTAAATCTCAGCAATACCCATTTATTATAGAATATAACTATAAACATTGCAATACCCATTTATAGAAAAGATGTGTATACCAGGGGCCTCCGGGAAGCCGCAAGCCCTGGCGTTGACCAATCGTGTAGAACCAGAAACCGCGGTGATAACCCAGGAAGTCCCCGGTCTCGGCCTCCAAGAGGACACCTTCCATCTCTCCAATGTGCCTTGCAACGAATTCGCTGAATTTGACCTGTAATACGACAAAAAAATGGGCGTATGAGCTATGGAAGTCGTCTGAGAGGGATTCAGGGCTACTATTTTGGGCTATGGCTGCACCAGACTCGACCAATTTTTTGACCAAGTCAGACGAATCGGTCAAACCCGCAGGTCAGACTGCATATAGTAATCCACAGCCCTCCCCTGGGGTCCGCCAATCAGACCAGTCAGATCCTGATTCAGGTCGGATCTGATGTGGCCAATCTACCCACAAAATCCAGTCAAACCAGATGGGTTTTTCACTATCTTTCATTTGAATTATAATGACTTCCGTCATGAAAAAATATTTTTCCTTGAAATCCCTACCGTTTTTCTGCTCTAAGCAACAACAGCAGGTGAGCTAATTTCTTTCACCTTTTCCTATAAATTTACTAAAAAAGAGGAGTTTTACAGGAGATTATGTTCATATTTTATATGTTCACATTGAGAGCCTACAAACCACAACAAATATCATTATTTTTAGTATTTACTGGACGAAAAGATGTCTACCTTTCCAAGAAAACAGATTCCCTGAGAGTCCTTCCTATCTTTGTTTGGGAGATCCATGACTGTAGCAAGCCCCCGCACTTCCTCCTGCAATGTTTGATTACAAGCCAGGTCAACGATAATAAGTCAACTTAAAATCCTTAGCACACTCATAAAATATACCAAGCTCCACATTATTTTCATGAATTTCATAATAAGAGATTGGAGAAATTGATGATGGATGAAATGGTCACTTAATTTCCCAAAGGGGGATAAGGATCCAAAAGGGGTAAGCAGAATCAGTCTGGGTTTGTTATGAAGGGGAAGGCATAAGACAGTAAATTATTGGGAGCAGCTATGAAACAGAACTGGCACTTAGACTGATTGGTGATAGTATTAAAAAAATGTATTAGAGGGAGTAATTATGGGGATGCTGAGTTGACTAGAAGAGCTGTTACATAAATCAGCACTGCTAGTCAACAGAAACCGAATTGGTGATACCTCCTCATCCATTTGGCAAATACGAACAAGACAAAAAAAAAATGTTAATTCCCCAGCAATTAAGTTGTCTACTATATCACAATATCCATAATATAAATATTTAACAATAAGATTTGATTAATAGTGAGAAAAGTTCGCACATTACCTTTGTGAGATGGCCGAGAGGAAAAAGAAGACGTTTGAGCTGACTCTGCGACAAATGTGACAGAAAATAAGTCTGATCCTTGACCTGAAAGATCCACGAATTTATAAAGCAAAGTCAACACGCGGCTGCAACGGAAAGAAAAAATTACCATTGTACGATCTCCATCATTGTGAAAGAAAAAAGGAAAAGGATACTGAATGATACAAAACAGATGATGACATTTAAGATTATTTCTGTTACCATATCATTGGATAATTTCAGAACGGAAGCCTCCTCTTGATTTGATGACGGGTGAACAATATGAGCATAATGTCCAGAAGCAACATAATCAAACTCCATACTTTCAATTGCATCAATGAAAGCCCCTGGAACATAAATAAGATAGATAATCAATGCGTATCAACTAAAGCCATGGAAACTTAACCATTAAAAGCCTGAGACCTACCGAATTTGATTCTTGTATTGCAGAGAACGTCAGGATTAGGAGTACGGCCACAGCGGTACTCAGCGATAATATGAGACACCTGAGACATCAGGTGGGGAAAACTCCATCAAATACATACGTAAAGATCAACAACCAGATAACAAAAGACGTGTGGATACAGGAGAATCTTGACCTTGACGGAAAGGGGGCACATTGAGCATAAGGCGTCCATGCAGTATAGTACAACAATTGAAATCAAGATGTACCAAAAAAAATTGTATAATTTTTCATAACGAATAGAATAAAAACCTGATGAATGAATTGTCAACATTCGGCTTAGATTTACTAGACAATGGATAATGATGCTTCAATGATGTTCCTGAGCAATACAATGAAACACCGCAGCTTCAAATGCATCCAAAAACGACCAAGAAACAGAAAATAAAGGATAAAATTAAAATAAAAAATGCCCCGTGGACAGCATAATCATTAATCAACTCCTCAACGCCTCACATGTTACTCAAATTAAAAACTGTAAGACACCTAGGCACATTTTTGGAAAAGTCTATCGGAGGGACCCAGAAAGTTTGTTAGCTTTACACAGAAGGATAAGATATTGACCATATTTGGGACATGAATTCCCTACCACATTGCTCCAGTATTCATCAGTCAAATGCACAACTTCCAGTGGGACTCCAACCTACATGGCATGGACATAAAACAATTTTTAGTTAAGAAGTTATCTGGTAAAGCTATATGAAGAGGACGAACCTAAATAAGAAGATAACATTTTCGACTCTATCATAAAAGAATACAGAAATATCCCATTAACGTTCAAACTATACCATTCAAGAAAGCTTGATCTCATATCACGAACTATTTCTGCCAAAATTAATGTTGTCTAACACTAGCAATTAGAATAACCTCAATAGGGCTAACTAATGTAGTCCACTGGATCTTCACACAAGGCAAACAGGGAAGTTGAACTAATGCCGCTAAGAAACAGAGATGAATTGCTATTCAAGAAAGCTTGATCTCATATCACGAACTAATTGAGAATGAAATCAATTAGACGGATGATTTTGGATGTAGAAAATATATTCTATTGAAATGAGTGAATTGGACGTCAACTCAAAAAACCATTAACCACAAGCCAGGATGGGAAAAAAACTGTACCTTACCTGATCGCAGACAGCTTTTGCGTACTTCAAATCCTCATCCCATGGGCATTCGGACCAAAAGTTCTCAAAATCTTCCTATAAAATAATAAAGAATTAGAAACAGAAAACATGAAGCAGAAACGAAAATGGAAACTTTGATGGCCAAAAATGGTACATTCTTGATTCGCATTTCTGCAAAGTGGATTCATCACGGTGAAAATGAAGAAGGGAAAATCCTTTTTTTTTCTAGAAATTTGCGCCTGTGTCATTTAGAAGAAACACTAAGTGGGGGTTTTTGCCACAATTAGTGTCTCACCATCGGAGTGACACTTTTAGTAATATAGGAAGTTTGATTCCAAACCATAACCCTTTTAAAACGTTAGGAAATGTTCTAGAGTCCGTAGTCACTGATGAACGCATTGCGTTTCCCTCCATGATACACAGATTAGCTTGCTTTGATCTGAGTCTCACCGTAGTTTTGCACGTTTGTTATCTAACTAAGAAGTGACTTATCTGCTTACCCTTGATGTAATAATTTCCCGAGCACCGAAAAAACGTGAAAAAAAAAGGAATTAAGATCCGTGCGCACAGAAGATAAGAAGTTAAACAAACAACGTAGATACCTGGAACCATATCTTGAGATAGAACGCGGTGCAGGCGTGGCCAGCAGCATGGAGGAGTCGGAGGGCGACGCTGCTGTCGACGCCGCCACTGACAAGGATGGCGACCTTCAGGCCCCGCCCGGGCATCGAGCACGCCAGGAAGGACTCATGAACGACGAGTGAGTGAGCAGAAGATGAGGAGGTAAAGCCAGATGAATTCAGCGAGGTGGGGCTAGAAACAGAAGCAGAAATAGAAGCTCTGCTTCCGTGAGTGCCAACAGTACCAGATAGAAATCCAGAAAGTCTCTCGGCGGAACTAGGAGGACGCTTCGGGGGGGCCCGGAGGAGACTGAGAGCAAGAGGAAGGGGCTTACGGAGGAGGTCAGAGCTCCTCAGAGGTGAGAGGATGGGGCGGGGAGCTATTGCGGGGGAAGCCGCCGCCATGGATCGCCACCGCATGCTCCACCCCGCCGGCGGCGGCGCCGCCGTCGCCTCCGGTAGCTGGCTGATCAGAGATATCCAACGCTGCCTGATCTATAAATTCACGGTATTTATACTTACTCTTTTTAAATTTTGCTACTTTACTCGGGATTATTTGGTTTCCGCCCCTATTCTTCTTTGCATCTTATAATTATTTCCCACAACCTTTTTTATTACCAATAAATTCTTAGTCAAACCATCCCACAACGACGGTTCAATTAGTCCTGTCGGAGGCCCATCAGGATCGCCAGCCTTCAAGGGTAAAAATGCCATTTAAAAATGTAAATGAATTTTGTAGGAATGTATAGAAATTCCTAATATGGGAAGAAAATTCATAAAATTAGTCGAAACGATTTATAAAAAATTTTAAGGGATTCAATTTAAAAAAACTTGTTATTTTTTTTAATTTATTGAATTAGCCTTCTCCTTTGGATTTGGGCCTTAAAAAGAAAAACGAACCCTCTAAGTCCGGTCCAGAAGAATTGGGCCCCACTGATATCCGTCAAGCTTAACTAACATTCATACCCCTGAAGGTGAACACGTAAATATATTATTTTTAAAAGATAATTGTAAATAAGGGTCTCAATATGGTTTTATGTACAAAAAGTCAATTTAACTGGCCTCTCTGGTTCTCTGAATCAGATCGATCTGCAGCAATGGCGGCTTCCTGGCTGCCCCTGCTCGTGGGGGTGACGTCATCGGTGGTGGTGGTGCTGCTTTTCGCCTTCGTCGGGGCGGCGTGGCTGAAGGCGAGGCGGAACCCTAGGAGAGCGGCGGCGGCGTTCTTCCATCCCTACACGAACGATGGCGGAGGAGGGGAGCGTGTGCTCTGGTGCGCAGTCAAGGCCGTACAGGAGGAGCGTCCCGACCTTCCATGCGTCGTCTATACGGGGGATCGCGATGCGACGTCCGAGGGACTCGTGGCCCGCGCCCTGGACCGTTTCGGCGTCAGGCTTCTAGCCCCACCTGAGGTAGAATTCGATCCCCGATTCTTCCTCCTGTTTGTGTATGTTCTTCGTTCATCGTTGGTTTCCGCGCACTGTGCACGATCTTCTGACGTCTTCCAGGGAGTGATCAATTCTGAGCCATGCTGATTTTCCTGGTCTTGTATTAGCACGTATTAATCTAAAGAAATATTCACCTGTTTTTACTGGAACCGCCTCACGGAGAGAAGAGTCCAGTTATATTAACAGCTTGAAATGATTACAGTGTACCTCGAGGCATTGAAATGCCTGTGTTACAATTGTAATCAGACTCCAAGGAGAGAACAGGGAGAATGGGATCAAGAGTTCTGTAGAACGACTCTTAGGAAGAATTCAGTGACACTCAGAACAGAACTCTGGAGGCGACATCATAAACAATACAGAGAAAGAATATGAAGGACCAAAAACAGGGCAGAAAGACAGTCAGGGAAGAAGAACAGAGAAAAAAACTTAGTAAAAAAATGGTCTATGGTCACACAGAGGTTGTTGCTAAGGGAACCAGCTCCATGGCATTATTCCATGCACTCCGAAAACCCATACCTGGTTCATTACCATAATCCACCCTAATAAACTTCATGTAGAGATCTGGTTACTCACATGCCACAGATCTTGGGACGTAACAGGGTGCTAGCTGTGGTGCTTGTTCATACAACTTTCTTGCTATTCAGAAGTGGAACCGTGCCACCTTCACATAGGGAAACTTTGTTTGAGCTTTGTTTTACTGTTCTTCCATGGCTGCTCTTGTTCCCAGACAATATATCTTCTACTGTGTGTTTCATTGATTGCCAATTTTCCTATAAATCCTCCTCAAAATGGAAATTATAAATCCAAGTCTGGTACAATTGCATTGGGTGTTTATGGCAGAACCTCCTCTGCAACTGGACACTGCTCATCTCATTAGTTTCTTTGATTATGCTTGATGAATAGGTAGTAATCTTGTCAAGGAGGAGGTGGATCGAAGAGCGCACCTACCCCCGTTTCACTCTGATCGGCCAAAGCCTTGGCTCAGTCTATCTTTCATGGGAGGCTTTGTGCAAGCTGACGCCACAGTTTTATTTTGACACCAGCGGCTATGCTTTTACTTATCCGGTCGCCAAGCTGTTTGGATGCAAAGTTATCTGCTATACACATTATCCAACAATAAGCTCAGATATGATTTCCCGTGTCTGTCGGCGTACCTCAATGTACAATAATGATTCTGCTATCGCAAAGAGGTGAGCCCTGCTCTTGGATTAATTTTTCTAATTACTGCAACCTTCATGCCCACCATAAGATTGAGTGATCATGAAGTAATCTTAGCCAGTCATCTGTGAGCTCATGGATGGCCCATGGGTTCCTAATGTGCATGGGCTTTGTGCTTGTAATACTCTCCTGATACCATTCATATTGGCTCATATATAGCTTCATTTAATTCGTAGTTTTTCAGCCAAGGAACAGCCTGATCTACTCTCCATCAAGATCATAATGAATCCGTAGATAATTCAAAATATTTCTCAAAAATATAGCATACGCCCAGCAGTGTGGTGCATCTCTTGGACTGATTGTTGCTGTTGCTAGGAGCAAAACTGCGGCCCATAGCAGACGGCGAAGGAGAAAGAGCAACAAAGAAGATGGAAAGAGAGAAAAGAGATAAAGAATGCTGGAACACAGATTTTATGTTTTTCTGAAGGTTTTGTTATTCTCACGTCCACAGTTGCTTGGGCCCACTATGGTGAAGAAATTATGATACTCAAGAGAGTAGATACTGGTCCATGCTTGGGATAAAAAGTCATTAATACCCCAAAAAAATTCCTCCTGGCTTGTGAAAGAATAAGTGGTATTCTTGTCTTTTCATTCTCATGCATGAGTTCAATCATCGAAACATCAGATTCTAAGTAAATCCAAGTGGTTTTCTACGAATGAATCCATGGAAGGTGGGACCAGCTCACTTCAGATTCAGTATCTTGACTGCATCATAAAGAGGGATGAAGCATATGCAATTATTCTAGAGAGGCTAACAATGATCAGTGTTCTCCAACAGGAAACAATACCTTTGCTTATACCTGCACAGTATTAGCATCCCTGCATCATTTGACTAACGATTTGATTCTCAAACATGATATTATTAATCTAATATAACTGCCCCTGGCTTCTGGAATTTTCTCTTTAATTATTTATATTACAAAAAAAAATTAGGGTCATGAGTGCTTTCCATCAATCGCCATGTTTCTTCACCAGCTGATCATCTCATGAAGTTCCCATGACATTATTCCGATTGGATTCATGATCTTCATAATCTGTCCTCTCCCAGTACATGGCTATCTTGGTGCAAGATCATCTACTACACCTTGTTCACTCGGATGTACGGCTTCGTGGGGTCCTTTGCTGATCTCGCCATGGTGAACTCCTCCTGGACAAGATCACACATCGAGAAGCTCTGGAAAATTCCTCAACGAACCAGGAGGGTTTACCCACCCTGTGATACCTCAGCTCTTCAGGTATATCTTCTCTCAGCATTCTGCCTGATTATGCTGTATCATACACACTGAATGATTTTATTTGTGCTTAATTCGGCCCACAGACGCTCCCTCTGGAACGGCGCACAGAACCACCAGTGTTCATATCAATAGCACAGTTTCGCCCAGAAAAGGTAAATAACAGTTCATCAGAAACACAATCTCTCTGGTCTGTAGTCACCCATTAAATAGAAAGAAGCTCCTGTGGTTCTTGCAAATATCTTCAATCAGGCCCACGCTGTCCAACTCGAAGCTCTGTCACTTGCTCTGGGGAGGTTGGATGCGTCGTCACCCAGACCGAAGCTCCTGCTTGTGGGCAGCTGCAGGAACAATGATGATGAAGAGCGGGTCAAGAAGCTCAGGGAAATGTGTGACCGGCTTGGCATCGATCAAGATGTGGAATTCCATGTGGATGTGATCTACAGGTTTGCAGTTCTCCACCATCTTCTGCTAGTCGTAACTTCTTGCTGCTTCATCAGCTCGATCCTCCATGGTGCAGGGAACTGGTCCGGCTCCTCGGAGGCGCCATTGCAGGCCTCCACTCCATGGTAGACGAGCACTTTGGGATAAGCATCGTGGAATACATGGCAGCCGGCGCCATTCCAATCGGTACCCCTCCGCTTCTTCTTCCTCCGTCCTTCCTTCCTTCCTCCCTTCCTCCCTTCCTCCCTTCCTCCCTTCCCAAAGAGAGAAAGCAGAAACCCTAACTGCACTGTGCGATGATCGTCAAGCGTCCTCTCTGACTGCTTCTCCACCTCCCACCAGCTCACAACTCCGCTGGCCCCAAGATGGACATCGTCGCGGACGAGGACGGCTGCCGCACCGGATTCCTCGCCGGCGACGCGGAGCAGTACGCCGGCGCCATTCTCGCCGTTCTGCAGATGCCGGAGACCGATCGGCTGCTGATCGCGGCGGCGGCGAGGCGCCGGGCGGAGAGATTCTCGGAGAAGAGGTTCTACGAGGATTTCCTCACCGCCGTCCGGCCGATCCTCCTCGTCGGGAGATGAACGCCGGCAATCGGAGATGGAAGAGCTTCCTCAGATCCTCCTCCTCCTCGGGAGATGAACGCCGGCAATCGGAGGAGATCGAAGAGCTTCCTCAGCTTTCCTCCTATGCGAAGGCGTCACAGTTTCTTCCGAGGTTTCGACCTCGGTCTGCGTAAATTTTGACCACAACATTCGCAACCTTAGTCAACGTCCCCTTGTCTCGCGACTTGGCTTCGCTCTTTTTGGGCTTACGAGCCGACCCTGTCTATCCCGGGCCACTGGTTTGGTCCGGGCCGGGCCCATTCCTAATCCTAATTATGAGATAATATTGGAGGCATGCCACGTGGAAGAAATTATTTTCGTCCATGTGGCACATTTTTGCATGTGGCGGTTAACCGGCGACTCAACATGGGACGTGGCGATGAACATTGATGTGGCACGTGAATGATCTGCCACGTGGATGCGGCTTCCCCCACGAAGCTGGCGTGCCATTAAATATAGTCCCATTTTGCACGTGTAGACATATACGTATGTACCGCACGTGCGGCATCGGCGCCTTCGATCTGCAAAATGAACGGTCGCGATTGCATAGAGATATCCCCCTTATCCGAACACACTGGGTTTTCCGTTTTCTCCGCTCCGCGATTTCCCTCCATCTCTCTCGACTGAAGAGGAGTCCTCGGCGGAGGAAGCGAAGCGAGGTAGAAGACGAGGCGATGACCGGGATGCACGGTTTGTCGGCGGCCGGTGCGGCCTCTCTGAGGTCTTTCCATGGCGGTGCTCCATCGGCGCTCCTCCCACGCTACGATTGTCACCTTCCCGAGGCCGCCAGGGGAGGGGCCGTCGTCGCGGCCGCAGGTAGCTCACTGTCTCCTACAGATCACCTCTTCAGCTTCTCCTGCTGCATCGTCCTTATTTTTTCTACCTCCCTCGCCCCTTTTGTTGAGTAATCGAGCTCCGTAAGCGTAGAGGGGCCTGTGATTCTTCTTTCCCGGTGGTGTTGGTGGCGTGGGATGGGCGCATTTCTCTTCCGGAAATTAATTTAGTTAGATTTCTTCTTTCTGATGAGGTGGTAGTGGTTAGCATCTCTTCGGCAGTGTTAGCAGCTATGGTCCGTTCGCTGCCGTTACATTTTGAAGAGCATAAATGTCGGAGAGGGAGGAAAACTTGGAGCCTTCTACAATTTTGGTTTAATCGGCAACATTTTATTTAGTGCGTTCCCTCAGCTGCGGGGAGCACTTGGAGAACCACATTATTTATGGCATGATTGTGCAGGACGTGTATGCATGTTTAAGAAAGTGCCTTCGTTGAAGTCAGCTTCTAGCTATGTGCGGCTTCAGGACGGTAAAAATGCGTTTTTAGGCAATAATGCTGTCTCCACTCAAACTGAACAGAAGAGGCAAGTTTAATTTTTAATATTTCATTATTTTTTAAGCAGCTTTTCGACCGTTTAAATTTTCTCTGATGTCGTTGCTATCTTTTCAGAGCAGGGATCGTCAAGTGTGCTACAATTGAGGAAATTGAAGCTGAGAAATCTTTGATTGAGAAGGATGCGGTATGTGATGATTGCCTTTTTCTAGTTAGATAACGAACATCTGGTTACTGAGTTCATTTCGATTCCTCCTACACATGTTTCAGAAACAAAGGATGGAAAAAACAATTGAATCTATGCGGGCTAATTTCAATGCTGTCAGGACAGGAAGATCAAATCCGGCAATGCTTGATAGGATCGAAGTATGTCAGCCAAATTGGTAGCTACTATCAGTTTATCATCATTTATAGTTTCTTATTCGAAGTGATTCCATCTTTTTTATTTATCAGAAATATACTGACAAGGAATGCCTGTCGATCCATAAATGTTTTCTGATTTGAAAACTATATCAATTTAGGTTGTTTTAATAGTATTAAAGTAGAAATGTGCTGGGAAAAATTTATGGCTTTGATAAATATATTTTCATGTAGAAAAGAAGGCTGATATTCTCGTGTAAATTGATTGACCTCGATTGTCGTGTCCTGATCAGATTTGCCATTTCAGGTCGAGTACTATGGGAGTCCAGTTAGCTTGAAGAGCATTGCACAGATCAGTACTCCGGATGCAAGTTCCTTGCTTGTTCAACCTTATGACAAGTCTAGGTAATGTCTCCAGGGTTATCTGATTCAGTTTTTAATGCGTCCCAGCCTTGTCGCTTGTTAATTAAAGAATTTTCCATTTATCAGACGCCTTTTACATATGAGAGATTCGTTCTTCACAAATCCAATGAGATAGAGATAAATTACATTTCATGTCAGCAGCCTTCCTGTCAATCTAGAATACTGTGGATGCTGGGTTATTCCATGATTCCATTACAAACAAAAAGCATCTTGTGCATGTCGGCCTTTGTGGAATGTATTTGCTTTTTTTTCATTGAGTTTGAATGGTTGCTTTAGTATTTTCATTATGACCCTAAGAAATATGTTGCCTTTCGGGAAAATAATACATTGCAGCCCAGATACTAGTGATAATAGAAGTGACATATTCATGTGATAAGCAAGAGTTGTTCAACCCAAGTTTGAAAATGATGCTACCATTATCTAGTGCGTAAAAGAAAATACAGAATTCTAACATATCTTACAAATAAACCTTTTAAGCTACCAATTTGAGTCTATAAAATGAATTTTCTTCAAAACGTGAAGAACTGAATAGCCACTCTCATTATCACTAATACCAGCAGATCCTCACAGAACAAATAGCCGAAGCGTAATTTCTCTACTATATTTTTATGACTGCCAAGCCAGTCCTGTCATGATATCACCGCTGGATGATTATTGCTTTAATTCTCAGTATCATTTCAAATGTTTATCAGTTTTTTAATCTGGTTTCAAAACTGTGTCCAGCTTGAAAATTATTGAGAAAGCTATTGTCAATTCTGATATTGGTTTAACCCCAAACAATGATGGAGAAGTGATACGATTAAGCATCCCTCAGTTGACATCTGAGAGAAGAAAGGTATATGCGTACATCCACATCTAATATTTTATTTTACTCCTTTATTTTGCCTAATATACCGACATTACATTGTCAGTGAACATCACATGCAATTTACTTGACCTTATGGACTATGACACTAGTATTTTTTTGGAATGGTTTGGTTTCAAAGTTTTCTGGTTTTTTTTTCAAAAAAAAAGAATTGGGAAAATATGATTTGGCCGTTGTAACTATCGAATAAATCTGCTTCTTAGTTGTATTTTCTCTGTAAATTATTGTACAAGTTTCAAATTGGTGATGGAAATCAGTGATAGTCACAAATATTACCTGGATAATTGCTCTAGGCTTTCCTCAAGACTAACCATTTACCCGCTGCACCATCTGAATCTGGATAGAAGTCCTCCCTCCAGGAGCCTGGGCCCCATTTTTTTCCATTTAGTTCACGCATTGGTTCTCTCAAATGAATATAGATCAGTCAAATATCCCAGTAATATAGAACAGGCGTCCCCCAATTTATGAAAGATACAGTTTAGAGTTCATGGCAGAGTCCAATATGGTAGTTGTTATTTTAATGCGCCGGAATTTTCTTCTGGAAACCTGTTCAATTTCATATGAATGCCCTCAGCCTTGTCCTATTTCCATATCTATTGCCTGGTGATTGTATATCATGCCTTTAATGACTTCGAATTTTCCTAAGCTGCCCAGAATCTAGAATACAAAAGCATTTATCAGTGAAAGTCATTTCTAAGTGATCTTAGTTGAATTAAAAAAAAATCTCTACTGGGAATCTTGAAAAGCCACTTTTTGACTACAACATTGACGAAGTCAACAATGACGCAATTTCCATTCCCTGGAAAAGAAAAAAAATATAATCTGGATTTCCAGTGCACACAGGGAGGAAAAGGCAGATTCTTATTATTATGATTATGTAGATCGAGTGAAAGGGTTGACCAGAGAGGTATAAGAAATGCTGAATGGCATATGTGGCTGGCTGCCAAAGTTCTTGGCTTCTGAGTGAAATGAAATGACTGAATTATTGACTATTCTGGCAGAGTTTGAAGATATTACCGTAGCAGAAAAACATGATCCTAGGTTATATGAAGGTAGATCATGGCAGATTTCGTCAGAATCTTGAGTTGACTAAGTACACTTTTGGGAAAGTCAAACGTTGTTGTTTGTGCTAAGAGCGTATGGATCCATGAGTTCCATTTTCCTATTTTTCTTCTATAGTTTATGTCGCCTGCTATATCTTCTCTTCTTTCTTTCTGAGAACTGAATTTTTGGTACCATCTGCCTTTGATTATTTTTTTCCTTAGAATAAATGGGTATCATCTCATTTAAAAATGCCTTACTTTATATCATTCATGATTTTGATGTAATATTGTAGACAAGATCAGTTAACTGGGAGGTATTCTCGAACCAGACTGGCTGCAGATTAATTATTTCTTTTTCTTTATCACAAGAAAATATATCCGGGTTCTTCAGACATCATGCATGGGGGTTCAGCCGTTGTTGGCAACGGTTTTTTATTTTTATTTTTTATTCGTGTAAAAAATATATTTTTATTCCATTATCTCTAAGTCGCGTCAATTTCTTGCTAATTCGGTTTTGTTTTCTATCCGTTGACCTCAGGAACTGTCAAAAGTCGTCGCAAAGCAAGCTGAAGAAGGAAAGGTATGGAAAATCGTGTAATTATGAGTTACTGTCATTATATGCGTTGGAAAAATAGATGCACATGATCTATTTTATATATTCATCGGGGAAAATAAATTATTTTACTTATTCAGGATCTCATAATAATTATTTATATTTTTATTATTCCTATTTTTTGGGGATAGCTTCACATTAATTGCTAGGATAATTTGTGTGTATTCCCTCAATTAAACAACAATCGTTTGCAATTTTTATTGGAGAATATTATCCCCCGTTCTTCAAGTGCTGGATATAATGGGAAATATTTTATTAGAAATATTATATTTACTCTCTTTTTTCACCTCAAAAATAAGCCCAAAAGGAAAATAGACCCTTGCCTTATCTATCTGATGTTCAGGCTTTAGCTGATGTCCGCATCTCTCTCTCTCTCTCTCTCTCTCTCTCTCTCGCTAGCTATCTCTCTCTTGCTCGCTCTCTCTCGTTCAGACTTATACATTGATATTAATGATTTTTTTCTTGCATGCCCTTTCTCTACGATTATCCGTTGACTTTTGCGTCTCTTACAGGTTGCCATTAGAAATATAAGAAGGGATGCGATCAAGGCATATGAGAAACTCGAGAAGGTGAGCATCTCCAAAACCCACCCCAAACAACCCAAAATACATCTTTACCTTTTCTTTTTTTTCAAAAAAAATTAGGAGAAGAAACTTTCCGAAGACAATGTCAAGGACTTGTCGAGTGATCTCCAGGTGCCACGACCCCCAGCCTCACTCATGATTTCATCAATTTACTGTTTTCATTTATTTCATTATATTTCATTAATTTTATTTATTATTGATGCAGAAAGTGACAGATGAATACATGAAAAAGATAGACTCCCTTCAGAAACAGAAGGAGAAGGTACGATCCTCCCAGCTCTAATTTATTCTTTTTTGGTAAAAAACAAAAAAGTTTCCTTAGATGCTCTCTCTCTCTCTCTCTCTCTCCCTCTCTCATGGGGTTGGTCTTTCAGGAGCTGTTGTCGGTGTGATCGATCAGAGTTTCTCCCTCATCGTCTCCCCCTCCAACTGCAGCCGGCAACTGTGAATATCAGTCACTACCGCCACACTCTTCCCTCCAAAGAAACCTTCTTTCTTTGACCCTTTGATGGTCTCTGGCCAGGCAATCTGAGTCGGTGCATCCTCTCTCTCTCTCTCTCTCTCTCTCCCAACCAGGGGATGCAGTTCTTGAGACCGTCAGGATCGTGTCCATTTTCCTCATGGTATTTTTGTTCCCAAAAAAGAAAAAAAAAGATTCCTAGTGTTTTTTTCTATAGCGGTGTTAATGGGTCATATGGGCCATGTGGGCCCCGACTTGATCTGGGCCCACGATACTCCACCTCTTGGTCAGGGTCGTAATGCGGGGGGACCCAGACTTCGTCTCGTCGGTACCGCCGTGACGTTGCCGTTAAATTACCTATGGGATTTGAGAAACATATTCGTCACGTGATTAATTCCGAATAATCCGTTGCGCTTGTCGGGAAGGAAGTCTGAGAAATGACGTCATTCCATAGATCGGGGTATGACGAAGCTGTAAGCGCTGTGGGGCCCAGGACATCTCCATCGCCGAGATCCGCGGGGTATCTTGGTGACTCAGCTTGGAGTGGGGGGGGTTGGGGGTCTTGTGGGCCCCACCTGGGAAGAGAAAAAATATCCCGCGCCGCCCGTGCCGCCTGGCTGATATTCCGAGCCGGGAACGATTCCCATCACCCGGCCTCGGCAGGCGAGACGAGCTGTGTGACTCGGTGGGTCCCAAAGTTTCTTGAAAAACACGCCTCATGCCCTAATATGCCCCGAAAAGTAAAAATGGGTTTTTTGCGTCTCAAGTGCCTACTAGAAAGAGAGTGCGCCACGAGGTTGACTATAATAATAGTAACGTGTACAAAAGATGGCGTTTGGACTTCCAGAGAGACAAAGAGACAGACAGGGGCGATGGGCGTTGAAGGCAATGTAAGCCATAAGTAGAGAGAGAAAGAGAGATGAAGGCCTCCACCGTCTCGATCTGCATGCGCTCGCATTATATTATTATTATTGTTATTATTATAGTGTGGGGGTCCCGACAATGGCGGATCAATGAAATAATCCACTTACCAAATAGTTCTGCATTGAATAATTATTAAACTAATAAAAATATGTCAAGCCCATTTAATAATAGGATGATGGAGAATAAAATATGCGCCTAAGTAGAGAGACTGCGGGCCCCACAAAAATATCTCCCCCCCCCTCCCCCCATGTCCCGTCTTTATGAGAGAGAGAGAGAGAGAAACGGGTAGACGGGTGGCAAGAGAGATGTGTGAGAGAGACAGACAGACAGACAGATAGATGGAGAGAGAGAGAGAGAGAGAGATGTGAAGCTGTTCCAGTCGCGGCCCAATAAGGGACTTCGTTAATGGGCGCCGCCACATCTCTCTCGGGCCCACCGCGTTGGGTGGGCAATTAGCGGCCAAGGTGGCGCCACGTAAGGAACACGTGGCAAGGCGCTCTACCCACTGTAACAGGCTGGGCCGGCGGATACCCAGCATAGCCATTATTTATGATTTTGCGAATCAACTACGATATTATTTTAATGGATAGAATTGATGCAATCAATCGGGGCCGTTGGATGCTCTGGTCCGCAGGGCAAGGCAGCCGGTCACGGCTCAAAAGGCCTCCGAAACCGGCTGTTGCCGGTCGCGATAGACGACAAAATGGCAACGTCTTTATTGGCGGTGATCCGTACGGTCGATCTGAACCCTAATTAGCGAAATCTGAGGGGGGCGGTTCTACGAGACGACATACCCATCGGACGGCGCGCATGTTTACCACGCTGGCAGCAGCGGATTTGGACGGCAGAGATGTGGAAGATTTTGACGGCCGAGATCTGCGTGGGGGAGCTGATCAGTAGATCTCAGCCGTTGGTTAGCTCGCACGGTGGGGGATAGGGGCACTGTAAAAGCAAGAGCAGGTCAGATATGGCAGCAGAGAAGCGGATAGAGAAGGCGGAAAGAGGGAGAGGGAGTAGGAGCAGCGGCGGCGGCGAGCAGGAGAAGCAGAGGCGGTGGCGGCGGTAGTGGCGGCGGCGATCTGCGGGGCAAGAGGGAGTCGGTGGGGGAGGGGAGGTGGAGAAATCTCCTCATTCGTCTTGTCGGAGGGTTTTTTCGGTTGATTAAATTCGGCGTTGCCGGAGGTTGCCGGAGGTGGGGGATAGGAGAGGGTATGAGATACAGCGCCGCCGATGATCTGCCCTGGATTGATGCGTGAGAGGGAAAGGAGGAGATGGAGAGGAGCAGGGACGGGAAGAGAGGGAGCGTGACGGCGGGGAACGGGTTGTCGCGGCGGAGGGCGAGGAGCAGTGGCTTGAGGGTCTCCCCAGGTTCGACTAGGATTTCTTGCTGGATCTGTGTGGTTGTGACCTTCTGTTGTCATTTCCGATGTTCTTTTCTGATGGCTGCTGTGTTTACTTCTTTCAGAAGATGGAGGGGTGGAGTTGCAGGAGACCATTCGGCTGCGCAGTCGGGGGGGTAAGAAGGATCGAGATCGAGATCGGGATCGGGACAGATCTGGCCGGAGCAAGCGGAGAAGAGGGGACCGGATGATGGCTGGGAGCAACCGCGATGAAGGAGAGGATAGCAGCGATGAAAGCGTAGACGAGGAGGAAGAGGACGAAGATGACGAGGAGAGGACAGCTGTACTGCTGCCGCCTCTGCCTTCCAATCTCTCTCCCCCCTCGTCGTCGCTGCAGCATAACCATCCTCCCCGGAGGGGTGTACCGCCGAGGACTGCAAAGTCTCCGCCGGTGTGGAGAGCAGCTGATGAGATGATCGCTGTCTCAGTGCCGAGGAAAGCTCGCTCAGGTAGAGGACCGCCGTAGTGGGGATTTGTGGACCCTAGGATTCTGTTTGCTGGTTTTCTGAGTTGCAAGTTCTTGAACGGTTCTTTTTCCTTTTCTTTGCTTTGGTTTTGCAGCATATGCGAAAAGGTCACATGAACATTGGGTTTCAGGTAGCAGCGGCAACGGAGGAGCCGGAGAGCAGCTACGTCGCCAAGCTTCCACTTCTCCTTCAAGGCAAATCCACGCCGCTGCTGCTCCTGCTCCGACCTCACCGTCTTCCTCCAATGCCTCAGTTAGGAAAAGGATGGTAAGATTTGCAGCTCGCCGTGTGATTTTTTCCTCCGATTCATCCCTTTTTTTTTCCTCCCAAATCTAAGACCCATCTGGTCAACGGCTTGCTTTGCAGAAGCCTGTTGGTGGACCAAAGCCCCGGCCAACGAAGGTCGCCAAATCCCCGTCGTCCATTCAAGAGATAGAGATCGAGGTTGCCGAGGTGCTGTATGGACTGACGAGGCAGTTCCAGGACCCTGCAAATAAGCATGATTCGAAGGACACCAACGGATGCGTTAAGGATTCGAAATGCAGGGTTTTGTCGCCGTCTTCAGCATCGGCTGCTCCAGGCATACCCAAGTCCTCTCTCCTGCCTCCACAGAATTCTAGTATTTCTACAGCCCCGTTGCCTGCAGTGGGTATGCTCCCATTTCAAAGTTAGATTTTTTATTTCCTACACTTTCCAATGTCTGCTGAATTTGATGAACTCCTTCCCGACATCTCCAGCACCAAAACGGAAGAGACCGCGGCCGGTTAAGTTTGAAGAAGAGCACCCTACAAGTCCTTCCGTTCAATCTACGATTCCAGGTCCCCTGATATCTTCAATACGTAAGGCATCTGACGGGGACAAGCCCAAAATGGAACATCCATCGCCGAAATCTGAGAAAAACTCAGCGTTGTCACTGGCTGGAAATGGAGAGACTTCGCTTGATTTGAGCTCTCATTCAGTGGGCGAGAAGACTGCTGATGTTGAAGGAGAGCTAGTGATGCTAGATAGTGCTCATGTTTCTGATGTGAAGTCTCCAATGCCTGAACGGGGCTGCCACGATGCTGCTGAAACGAAAGAAGAAACTCCATCTGGGGATAGCCCGAGGGAGAAATTAAAGATAGATTTAATGGCGAGTATTTTAAAGAGATGGTTACTTTTCTTTTCTTTTCCTTTGGTTAATCAAAATGTCAATGATTGCACTGTTCCATGCAGGTCCCTCCTGGCAACTCTTCATCAGCGGGAGAAACAAATCCCCCAGTACATGAGGTGTGTTGCATCTCTAGCCATCTTCAGCTCGGTCGTTTGGCTGGACACTTGGTTTCTCACTGTCATTATGTGCTGCCTTTTTTCACAGGCGCGAAAATTAAGACCCGTCAAGGGTTCAAATCTGGAGATGGGTGAGATCAGAGGAGAAGAGAAGACTGACGAGAGTTTGATGGAGTTAGGTTCCAGAAAACCTCCAGTGAAGGAGAGGCGGCCACTTGATCCACCTCTGGACATCGTTAAACAGGAAGGAGAAACTATTGATGCCCAGAAGCAGGGACTGAGACAGCAATCCGAGGCTCCAGGAGCAGGATCCAAACCGGAGAAAACCAGTAAGAGTACTGTAGATAAATTCTTATACTGCTGCCCTATTTTATTAAATTCTTTATCTTCTTTTTTTCAGTTCCACATCCATCATTGGCTCTGCCTATGCCTGTAGCTGGATTGCCCGGTACTCTTCCATTCGGGTGGGAATCGCTTGTCACTCAGTGTTATTTCATGTTCTTATGGCATTTATTGGACCTTCTTTACACTTTTTCCCATTATTCAGGTGTATGAGTCAAATTCCATCTCTCCAAGCTTTAATGCCCATGGATGGTAGAAGTTCACCCTACAAGGCTATACAGGTATTCCCCTTCCTCCTCCCTTGATCCCTCTTTTTTTATTTTTCTTTTTGGCATAAGTAATTAATTGGTCCTTTGTGATGCAGCCGCCCCATCTCCTCCCACAACAACTCCGACCCAAGCATTGCTCTACACATTGCTATATAGCCAAGAACATACAGTACCACCAGCACATTGCCCGGTTAGGCCCCTTCTGGCCAGCTGCTGCCGCTGCTGGTGTGGCATCATTATATGGAGCAAAGCCCAGCAATCCAAGTGCCGCACCTTCTCCAGGTCCTGCCCCTAGGAGCACAGGATCTGTGCAGGATAAAGCTTCCCCTCATTCATCAAAAGAAAAGTGCTCATCTTCATCTAGCCTTTTCGCTGATGCCTCACAGAGGAAGCAGCTTCATCAGCAGCCTTCCCCTGTGGGAACATCAAACAGCATGCTGGTATGAGCTCTGATGTAGTTGCTTTCATTTTCTTTAAGAAAGATTCCGTGATTAAGAACTCATCTGTTTTCAAATTTTTGAATTTCTTTCCAGCATGCCCCAGCATTCATATTTCCTCTCAATCAGCCACATCCAGCGGCAGTAGTAGCAGCCACTGCATCCCGAACAGCACCTGTGAAGCCTGCCAACCCAAATGTGGGCTCTTCTCCGGTCTCCAGCTCTGCTGCTACCTGTTCTTCATCATCAGATGTGAACCCATCTGCAGTTAGCTTCAATTACTCCAATTTGCCCCATGGCGAAGCTCAATATGTCGTTCTGCAGAATGGTGGATATCCCTTTCCTATTCCAGCACACATTGGAGCTACATACAGGGGGGGAAGCCACGCCCAACCATTACCCTTCTTCAATGGCTCCTTCTATGCCTCCCAGGTTCTTCATCCTTCTCAGTTGCAGCCTCAGCTACCGCCAGCAACAACTGGCCAACAAGCCCACCAGCCACACACAGGCACATCTAGCGGATCATCATCACAGAAGCACCCTCAGCAGCACCAGAAGAACCCTGCTGGGTATTTGAGCTCTTCTGGGGGGTCAACTCATGGTTTTCCTCCATCAAATCAACGGCAACACCAGTCCTCCCATCAATCAGTCGTTGAAGAAGGGCCATCCCCTTCAGAGAGCAGAGTTTCACAATCCCAGAAGGGTATCTATAGCAGCAACTTCTCGATGCCCGTTCATTCCCAGGGCTTTGCATTCATGTCCGGCCCAACAGCAGTGGTTGGCACTGCTGCCACTGCAAACCACAGTGACAAGCAACACCATGAACCGCCGCCGCCACAGTCTCACCAGCACCAGCACCAGCTCCAGCTCCAGCAGCAGAGCATGAAAGCGGCGGAGCTCAACTCTGCCCAGGCATTTGCTATGTCCTTTGCGGCCATGAATGGACCTAATGGTTCAAGACATACTGGACTGGATCTACCATCCAAGGGGCAACATCAGACCATCTTCCAGAGCCTCCCTCCAGAAGCTGCCAGCCAGAAGAAGGCACAGTACCAGCAGTCGGGGGATGGGAAATCCATGGGAGATCCAATCACCAGCGGAGCTCTCTCTGCTGGAGAGGACAGAAAGACAGCGCAGGCCGGAGGGAAGACTTCAAGCAGCGTTTCTCACCAGTCTGTTGCCTTCTCCAGGACTGAAGTTGATCCTTCCAGTGCTACCCTGTGCATCAACCCAGTCGATGGCTCAGCTCGGACATTGAATCTGATTTCTTCCTCTGCTATGAATGGTTCTCGAGCATCTCCCAACCAATCTGCTTCTTCCGGTCAGAATTCTCAACAGCAGCAGCAGCAGCATTTAGCTCATCTCCAGTCGCAGCAGCATCAACAGAGACAACTCCAATTCCAGCAGCAGCAGCAGCAGCAGCAGCAACATCTCCAAATGCAGCAGCAACAACGGCATTTCCAGTTGCAGCAGCAGCAGCAGCAACAACAGCAGCAACTCCAATTGCAACAGCACCTTGCTGCAGCACGAGGGAAGCCGACTGGAGCCAGTGATGCTGCTGTCTACTCCGAACGCTTGCCGGCGGGGACAGTGTTGCGGAAGTACTCTAGCTCCGCCGGTGGTGGCAGTGGCGGCAGCAGTGGCGGCGGCTATCCCCAACCCATGGTCCAAGCCGGCATCCCAACCCAGTCTCTGCAATGGAAGAGCTCCCCTAGGGGCGGGCCTCCAATAGCATCTTCTCCGAGCTCTGCTCCTGCCAAAAATCAGCAGCTTGGTAGGGCTCCGCCGCAGCTGTCCTTCGGGATGAACTCCATGAAACCTGCTCACTCCGGCCCACAGCAGCAGCAACCTGCAGCGGGCAGTCTTCCTTCATCGGCTTCCTCTGGCGGCGCGTCCCTCGGATCTCCGTCGACCGCGATCTCCAAGGGCGCCGGTGGGAGCAGCCCGAGGGCTTCTACCGGCGGCAAGGCGGCGCCGTCCACCCAGCAGCCTCTACAATCAAAGGGCGCGGCGGCGCCGTCAATGCTCGGCCAGCGCCATGCAGCTCCTCCGCCAAGCTCCGCCGCCAAATCCCACCAAGAACAGCAGCAGCAGTCGCAGCTACAGAAGCAGCAGTCTCTACCCCCAAGTCAGCTCTTCTTCTCCAATCCGTACTACCAGAGATCGTCGTCTGAACAGCAGCAGCCGGTGGCGCCGCCAAGTACGCAGTCGGGTGTGCTCTCTCTCTGCCCTCCTTCCGACGCTGCAAAGGCCGCCGCCGCCGCCGCCGCCGCCGGCATAAAAGGTCTGCCTCCTCCGAGCCTCCTTCAAGCTGCCCAATTCGCCGCCACTTCGGGCGCTCACACGCTCATGTCGGCAGCGGGCTTCCCCTACCTCCACGCCATGCCTTCTGTACCTGTCAAGCCTGCGGAGCACAAACCCGCCGCTGGTAGTCCACCCTAATCCTCCTCCCTAGAAGAGATATATATTTGAAGTATTGTTTAATTCTCATATGTTGAAGGCCGGCTTTCTTCATCAGGAAAATGACACCTTGCGCGTCTGCTGGCAGCCTGAGAAGAGGAAGAGGAGATGGGGATTTGGCGGTTCCGGCGCCGGCGAGTGACGTCGGAGCAGCCGTCTCCGGCGGGTTCGGCGGCGTGAATGGTCCCCCGCTCCGGCGGGCGAGGAGGACAGTGCATCTCGCTGCCGCCGCCGCCGCCGCCGTCTCCTTCGGGCCCGGTAAGAAGGGACGGGATGAGATAGGAGAGCGGTGTCAAGAAGATTCTGATAGTCTTCCTCATCAACCAACCCCCTAATATCCATCCAGTTAATAGAACTCTCTGAATCATCGGAAGATTCGTGAGGATCCTCTCTGTTTGTAGATCCTGAGGCCGTCCGCTCACTGGCCAGTTGGAGTGGGTGAAGAAGAAGCGCCGCCCGAGCCACCTCGGCGGCCCATTCGAACGCCCACCGCCGGCAGCCGTCGACAGTCTCCCCCCTCCCAGGTTCTTCTAATATTACTATTCTTTCCCTTACTGCTCCCTCCCTCTCTCTCTCTCTCGCTCTCTCTATCCAGCTCTTGCCGTCTCTCTGTCTCTTTCTTTTTATCCCCGTCCCTCTCGTCCATCTGGGCCATGACGACTCTCTCTCTCTCTCTCTCGCTATCTCTATCTCTCACTTTCTTTCTCCCTATGTGAAGGACGGGGCCCGTCTCGTACTGTGCTGAGCTCTCCCTCGTGGTCTGCGCCCCCAATCTGACGGGTGACGGGATCCGCACTCACATCTGTCCAGGGGGGGAGGCCAGGGTGGGGCACGTCGCCCCCTTTTAGGCCTCGGCTGCAGAGCATCACTTTTCTTTCAACGGGCAGCTAGGGGGTATGGTGGAGGGCCCCACTGACGGCCAGCTGGCAATCCACTTGGGTTGCCGTTGACCTTGCGGTTGGGGGATGATCTCTGACCGCCGCTGGCCGTCTGGAACGGCGGCGTATCTTCCCCTCCGCCGCCGTGGCACATTGCCGACGCCGCCCGTCAGTACCCGCATCCCTCAGCTTTTCAGGCCCCAACTCGTCGAGAGATGCGGATCAGCCAGCTGCCATAAGGCTAACGCATGTGTAATATCTTAGTTTAGTCTTTTTTCTATCGATTCCCCAAGAGAAATCGGCAGTTGACTTTCGTGCTCTGAGAGGGTGGGGAACTGGCTCTACATGATTCTTTCCTGTTTTAGTGGGATATTTCAATAAAGATGACTTTCTTATGGAAAGTGTTTATAGCCAAAACTTATCATACTGTGGGTGTGAGGCCTAGCGTCTCCTAGATCTTGGGAATCGGTCTATGGGGATCTTGGGTTACTATAGATAAATATGAACCCTGCGATCAAGATGACTTTGTATGCTAATATAGCAAAAATTGAATATAGTTTCATGTCGTAAAATCCTTAAATCAGTAGTTCCTTGGGGCAACCAACTCAGGCCCAATCCTTGGATCTGAACGTGGTTCTAAATCTCCATGCAGTCCATTGTTCTACTTGCTTGAGTACCAGGGTACTCAAGCAAGTGGAACAATTGGGTCTGGTGTAGTCTAGTACTTGGGGTTGGATCTAACCTTCAAGTCGGCCTAAAGCCCATATCCCTATTTCATTTACACTGTACCTATCTAATTATTGAGCCCACCTCCCTACTAAGATCTGATGATCAACATAAAACATAAATATGCTTGATTGACCAATGTCCACCATGAAGGCCCCTCTGATTTATGCCCTCCTCAAATCAAATCTTTATACAAGGGAAAGTCTCATCAAGTCCTTAGATTTAGATAAGGGACCAACCCACATGCCACTTGACAAGTGAAGAGACTTGAATGTTTTATGGATTCTTTTGGTGGTTGGTTGGGCTTGGGCTAGTGAGACTTTGATCTGTTTCTCTATATCTTGTTAATTGTTGTTGTCCCAACCCATTTCCTACTTATGTCAATTAAAGTAAATAGTGTCAAAAGCCATCATTGTTTATGAAAGAGATTTTTTTTATCGTAAATGAATTTGCATTACTTGGATTCATCTGTTTATAAACCCATTAGATCCCCAAACATATTAGTTCCACCGTATAATTTTTTAGCTTGATGAATACTATTGACATGTTATATTTATGTTGCAAAATTTTGATCTTTTTTTTAGAGGTGATGGTGTTCCCTTATTGCTAAAGGAAAACATAGCCATTTAACATAAATTTTAAATAATAATATTTATTACTAGTCATGCCAACAATATATATATATCATAAAAATATATTGTATTGAAGGCAATTAATCAAGGTTTAGATCAATTGTAACTTGTGGATTATATGAAATGTACTCTCACACAATGCTCAAAGGTTGTAGTATAGTTAATAAAAACACACTCAATAATTAATGCACTTAGCCCACTAACTAGAAAATAAGAATAATTTCATCTAATTATGAAATTACACAACAATTTTGATTGATTGAAGTATACAATTTTGTTGAGGTGGTTAGAGATAAACTGAAAACACACAACCTTGATTAATACATCCTTAGGCATGTAAAAATAATGAAGATCAGAAACTACTCAAACCTAACAAGATTAATATGTTTTTCTTCTTTATTTAGAGTACATTAACACTCAATAACTATCTAGAGTCTTAATTTAGAGATGATTAGTTGGTTTAAATCTCAGTTTACCCTCTAGAATCATAAATCTTAAAAAGAGGAATGAGTATCCTTTATTTGAGTCCCAAAAATTGTAAATTTAAAAGAGATCATTATTAATTAATTCAACTATATAGAGTTGTGAATCTAGAAGAAAATTTATAAGTGAAATCTTGAGTTAGTTGGAGTTGTTAAAGTTAGTAGAAAGACACATAAAGCCTAAAGTTTATTGTGTACATACACAAAGAATCTATTAGAATCCAAAGAAGTAGCAACCTATGTTGTATTTGAAAAATGAAGTATAATCATTAAACCATAGAACTACCTAGAAGTAGAATCACTATTTACTTAATGTGGGAATTGTGAAAAGAGAGAAACACAATGTGGATAGGAAGGGGACAATATTTTGTTGCTCTCATTATAGACATGTAAAACATGGGCATGTAGAATTACCTCCTTAATGAATGGCAAACTTTCTTTTACATAGAAAATGCAAATGACCCTATTGAGTTGAGAAATCTATCTATCACAAGAAGAATCCATACCATAGAACTAGTTTCTTGGACCCCCCCCTCCCTATGGTATTATCAAGCTTAATGTTGATAG
The DNA here is from genome assembly GCA_902729315.2 of Spirodela intermedia. Classification (NCBI taxonomy): domain Eukaryota; kingdom Viridiplantae; phylum Streptophyta; class Magnoliopsida; order Alismatales; family Araceae; genus Spirodela; species Spirodela intermedia. Next base: position 1,518,351 of record LR746264.1, read on the forward strand.
GGCTTCATTAAGAAATCCTAATAAAGTAGGGGGGGAAATAATTCAAGATCATGAAGGAAAATTGATGTGTATTTCAGAAATGTATGGCCATGCATCTAACATGAAGGTGAAATGTTGTGCCATGGCTGATAGTGTAAATTTTTTTTCAATTGTCAATTTATAAATGTTGAAGTGCAAATTGATTTTTTAGTATTGACAATCATGCTACATTTAAAATCTTATAAAATGTGGAAATTATCTAAATAGTGGCAATAAAATTTTAGAGCGCTTACATATTATATGTAGGATATATCATCAAGTTAGGGAAAATGCAATCAAAAAGAGGAGTTGCCCAGTTCACTCCCCCCCCCCCCCCAAATCTCAAACCTCAAAAGAAAAAAAAGAAAAATATACAATGGAAAAATAAGATGCAAAGAAGGAGTAGAAGGGGTAAATCTGTGAGGAAAAGGCTACCCAATTCAATTAGGCCCTCACCCACTAAAATATAAAAAGTAGTACAGTTGGGGGATTAGCATTGGACACTAGAGTGTATGGTCAAATGTAGAAAGATGAGTGGGGGGGATCATTGCTGGATTGGTCATAGAGGAAAGGCAACTAGCATAATTTTTGGGGCCCATTCCTCAAGAACAAGGAGGACATGGTGATGTGGAGAGGTGGAACCCCATATTAACCTATCTTGATGTATATAGGTGGATTTAATGGTTGTTGGATGATAGCTCAAAGCCATGCAAACCAATCAGGCTACAATAGGCAGCATGGAGAGGCCTTACAAATTACAGATAATCTAGTTTTAAATATATGAGGGAGAGCACACCCCCCACCCCACCCCACCCCACCTCATAAAAAAAAATTATGGCCACGTAACACTTTGAACAAAGCATACAGAAGAAAAAGAAGAATAATAGTTTACACCATTGATTAGAAGGCATATAGTGAATTGGCCATTTTCAAATGTCCTCAAATATTCTAATTTATCATAAATGCAAGTAACAAAGGAACAGTGTTTAAACCACTTGACCTACTCCACTTAAGAGCCATGAGATGGCCTTAAAAAGGATGTAGAATTGTACAATGAGAGAGTTCATTATTTCAACATCATAGACGTATTGTTGCTTAACCACCAACTTTATTAGCTCTGATACATCATACATCAATCATTGTACTGTCAAAGCCTCTACTAAGTTTATTGTCTCCAACCCAGCAAACAGCAGTCATAGTATTGTCAACCCTCCACTAGCTTTAATCCCGCCAAACAATAGTCATAGTAACGTCAACCCTCACCCAGCTTTAGTTAGTGGCTTTGGCTCACCGAATTATTGACCTCATGTGCAAATGCTTTAATAAGTTTATGCCCACACCATCACCAACTAATACAGTAAGTAAGCTACAAGGATAATAATAAATTGAAATTAGGTTTCTACTAACATGCATATCATTCGTGTTAATTAAGGTACTATCCTCATCTATTTCTGATTGTTCTCCCTGCGAACTGTTATTTTTAGTAAACAGCATTAGGTTGCAATATCCGATAGAAAGCAGCGGAGAAGCTATTCATGGGCAGTCTCTTGGTCAGCGCCCTGCCATAAACTACCACAAGCAGCCACGCGGATTGTTAATTGTTGCAGTATCCGACATCACTCATGGTTGGAGACAGTGTGATGGAGAGAGAGAGAGAGATAAAGCTTAGTCTTGATTTGTAAAATCAAAGAAAACCCAGTTTGAACCTGCCCATTGATGCATCATCGTCTTCTGATTCGTATCTTTCACCGGTGCAACACCAACCAAGGGAAGGGAGAGAGAGAGAGAGAGAGAGAGAGAGAGAGAGAGAGAGAGAGAGCGCAAACATGACGAACAGCATAATGGTTTTTATGGAGAAAGAAAGTTTTAAAGAATCCACGACGATGCTCATAAGAAGCTACAACTGAAGCTGCAAAAATGTGTAGTTCAGATACGAAAACACCCGAGTGTGTTTCTTGAATCCCCACACACTAAAAGTGGCTATGACGAAGATTAGGACGAGGCGCCGCTGCGCAGGGCAGAGCTCTTCTTCGGCTTCCTAGTCGCCAACTGAGTCTCGGGCTGCAAATATTATTAGACCCAAAACTTAGGAAACACAGTAAATAAATCGCTTCACGATCAGGACACAACGAATATCTGAGAAAAGTTTAGGGCAGGGGATCAATATGAGAGAGAATATCGTCACCTCCTTCTGGACAGCCTCCTCCTTCTCAGAGAGGACCAACTCAATATGGCAAGGAGAGGACATGTAGGCTGCGAAAGATTTAATAAATTTATAAATATAATGACGAAGATAAGCTATTGGTTCTCATTAGAACATTTCCAAAATTGTTGTTTACTCACGGTTGATCCGCCCATGAGCGCGGTAGGTCCTGCGTCTCTGTTTCTGGGCCTGGTTCACCTGGATGTGCGATATGTAGAGGGTGTCCACATCCAACCCTTTCACCTAAAACACAGAAGAATGAGATAAAATGGAAGTAAGACTCCGATTCTAGGATTATCGTGGAAGAAACCTAGAATGGCCTGAATGGGTGTACCTCTGCATTGCTTTCGGCGTTCTTTAGCAGGTCGAGGATAAACTTGGCGGACTTTGCAGGCCAGCGGCCCTGGCCATTCGGGTGGCGATTCTTAGCTTGAGCAGTGCGCCCAACGCCACCACAAAACCTTGTAAAGGGAATCGCTTGCTTATGGGCTATAACGTCCTCGAGGTATCTCTTGGCCTTGCCCAGGGGCAGCTTCCTGATGGCGTGCGCGGTTTCTCTGGTGTTCTGTGGACAAAAAGAGGCATGGGGTGGTCAGGATGCCACCAAGCACACAATGCAACACCTTATGTCGCATAGATGGATTAAAAAAGAAATTATTATATTATGAGAATTGACCTCCAGAAACCAGGGGCAGAGAATAGTAAAACCCATTGACCCAGACCTAAACCCTTAGAAAGCTATGGAAAAGTGCAACTACTTGCTATTTCTCATAGTATAGAACTAAACTTGACTGGAAAGAAACTTGTTAGTGGAAGATATCATTATAGTTATCATAAGAAACCCATATGGAAGTGTCCCAACGAGAAACAATATATAAGGATGTAAAGCGATTAATAAAGAATGGTACGTGGCACCGTTTAATAAAGAATAGTTGAATGAGAAAACACTAACGTGGACCAGATGCTATTAAAACTTTGAAAATGAATGGCTGGTGAGATAGAAACGTGTTGTATTACTGATTGAACAGCAAGGTAAACGGATAAATACATCTCGATTGAACAGAAATTTTCTCAACATAAATATCATCTCGATTCCTCCGAGATCTAAAAAGAGTATGCTGTAAGAGAAATACATCCCAACTTCCTACCCAGGAGATATAGTTCGTGTCCATTAGCCAAAAATTTACATCATTTTACGGGGAATGTCAATGGAAAAAATAATTGGTGGGCTAAACCAATCAGGTTCAAAAGAAAAAATAACAGGTACAGACAAACAAAAAAACGAGATATTTGAAAAAAATTATGAACTTCAAACTATTAATTAAGATCATACATTACACCGTGGACGGTCCTAACACGAATAGCAAGAAGAGAAATATAAACATCATACATAAAACACATAAGAAATCTCAATTTACCATGGTTTTCCACCATGGAAGAGCACATTTCTGGTGAATAAGGATAAATTAAGGGAAGTCTACCGGATATCAAATTCAGAACTATGTTTTAGCAAAATACTTGGATATTTAAATTTAGAACACGTTGCTGTACTAAAATATGAAGTAAACCCATCTAAAACACAGAACGGTTTAGAAAATAAACCTTGAAATGAACTCTCAGGTCCTGTCCCATGGCCTTGGCCGCTGTAAAATAACAAGAGACAAGTACAATAAAAAGTCTGAGCGTAGAAGAACAATGATATACATTCCATTCAATCCCAAAAACAGGAGAATGAATGAAGGCATAATGTCTAAACGGACGAAATATTTTCTGGTTCAAATAAAATAAAAAACGATCACGCGAAGAGACATGTAGCAGTGGAACGAAGATTCCAATTTTCGTAGTGCATAAATGACATAACCAGCCCGAAAGATCCAAACTAACCGCCTGCCTAAAACTCGTCTGACATGCTAATGTCCTAAAACTACACTACAGCAAGATGGAATCCAAATGAAGAGATTAGATGTACGTCAGCTGAAACCACGAACAGATCGACCTAAGAGACGGATAGAAGATGGAGAAACGCTAGGGAGAAAACAGATAGGCTTACATTTGGTAGGGTTGCCCGGTTCCCTCGAATACTTCACCTGCCAAAGGAAGAACAGAAAGATCCGTTGAGGTCACCATGAAAAGCGATCGACATCAATGAAAACATTGCGCAGATCGACATCTACACAACGACAGAGGAAGCCACACAAACAGAGCCCAATTACCATAGCGGCGGCGGGTAGAGAGATGCGCCTCCGCTGTCACCTCCCTGCTCCCGTGAAAACCGAGAAGTGAGCGGCTGCGGCGAAGAGGCGGTTCGTTGCTATTTATACATGGAAGGAAAACCCTAGAGACCGCTGCATTTCGGTAATAAATTGGGCTGGACGACGTTGAGCCCATTAGTATGTGGTCAATAAGGAGACGAGATAACGGGCCGTGGATATGGGCCAACCCTTAGTACATCGTTCCACGTGAGCCCAATACGATATGGAACCGTGCGTTTGGCCCAAAGGGTTTTACTCATATTATTTGTCAGGTTCAAAACTTTCGACTTATCCCTATAATGTATTATTATTTCATAAAAACGTTTAAAAGTTTACTTTATTAAGTGTTAGCTCCATCACTACAAAAAAGTTAAATCTTGGGGGCATATTTGCAACCCAGATAGTAAATTGGATTGACCAATGTGCCACAAGGTGTTCAATCTAAGCTTACCAGACTTTTCCATTCATGCCAACCCTAGTTGACCTCTATAACACCAAGTAACCTTATCATTGTGAAATTATTCTTTTTACTATGCTTCAATCCCTTTTTATTGATGAGAAAAGTCTCCCATAGCCATTCCTCATTGCATATAATATTTGGCATATTATTTAAATGATTTATTGTATGAGGATCTGTGGTATAAATTAGTGATTCATATGAAGCTCATTGTGAATTATTTAACAAGCCTAACATGTTACCCATCTCATACCGACACTATTAAGCTCTTTAAGTGCAACACATGCTCACATAGTGTCACATCATGTCATTCTATGTTGATGTTGTGCTAGCATTATTGAAGGTATGTGAAGAACGATTAAGATGGTTGAGTTTAAAATTAGAAAATAGATCCAACAATATGTAAGGTTCACATGAATCTCCCTAAACCTCAATATGTATTAATTTACTTAGACTACTTGTCATATCAACATACACTATTTTTGTATGCATGTGCATGCAGAATCTATGGAGTTTTAGTGCTCATATCCAAACCTATTACACTCTACATGTGTCACTCCTATGTAGTGGGTGGGTTTCACATCATATCTTAAATGGTGGCTGACCATTATACAAGATGAGAGTATGAAGTCAACAACCCATCTTGAGTTCATTCACTCTTGCTCTCATGTGTCTTGTCTATTGTTTAGAGGATTTAAACTATGTGATCATAAAACTCACATACTCATAAAGGTAAGTGATCCCCCAGTCAATAAAAGTATTAAATTTAATTATCTATTTTGATTGAGGAGGTTTATTTCTAGATTTTTCCAAAGCTTAATCTAGTTGACTTTTTGACATATTACTGAATCACAAGCTCCTTTCTCAAGTCTGAATCAACTTCACTAGGCTCTAATATTCTTTACCCATTTAATTATTTTTTATAGTAATTTATCATTTTTATCTAGATTCTATTAACTTTTATTTACTTAGGGATCGTAGCGGGCCAAGAACTTTGCTAGAGGTATTGATTCTTCACAATTGCTTGCATCTTAGAGAAGTGAGGGTCAAACCCCCCAACTTTTCTCATATCAATAAATTCTTGAATTTTCCTTTAGAATATATATTAAGTAAATTATCAAATTTTCCTCAGAAAATAGACAAATACATATTATTTCAAAATTGTGCTCTAAGAGGTTTATGATGAAGATATAGGTAGAGGTCACATGTTTATTGGCTGTTATCTTGATTGGGGACTCCAAGTTGCTTAGAACTCTTGTGGGATCTTTATTTTGGCTTCACCAAAAAAAAATTGTGTTTGACTTTTGTTAGAAGTTGCAATCCCCTAAAGTCTTCATTGACCTATCATTTGGGTGTTGTCAACATGATATTTCCAACAAGTAGGGGCTTGTTGCCAAGGACAATTAGTACTAGTGACTTTTATTAAAACATAAATTTAATAACAAGAAACAACATTACATTGCTTAGCATGTAACTTAGAGGATTCTAGCTGCAACAAGTTTGCAACTTTGACATTTCAAAGATCAAGTTTATAACATGTGAGCCATAAGTTTCTAAGATAATAGGGGGGAGATTTCATATAGTGAAATACATAGTTTTGGACATTGATAATATTAATAATGATAGATCACTTTTTAATAAGAGGGGTGAAAGCAACATTATGCTAGCAGAAGGGTATATGAAGGCTCTCCATAGATATTAATAGCAAGAAAAAATGTACAATTAAATTGTCAATGTCTTAATAAGATTCTATTTCCCATAAAAAATGACATGTGCATACCTTTCAAGTATTATTTCATTTTTTATATGATAAGTTGGTTAAACCTTTGGCTGCTCCCTCAATCACCTAGTTAACGTATAATAGGACACTTCCTCCTCATGGGTTATACTTAATTTTGGGGTCTTGATTACTAGTACTTTCATTAACTCTTCTCTTGCTAAGGATTAAAATAGGTAGTTTCCTCCTCACATGTTATGTCTCTCTCTCTCTCTTGTTGGGTTCCCAACTATTGGCACCTACCTTACTCCCTTTTTCTAGTTGTCTTGGGGTTACAAGCTTAATTGGTAGGAATTTATCCATATTTTAAGTGATCTAGTACCAAGATATGTTAGTAGGACTACTATGGGGAATGACATATTTTAGAGAGTTCAACAATTATTTCTTCAAACTCTGTCTTTAGGTTGTTGTTTACTCAATTACTCTTCACACTCTTTTTTTTTTCAAATGTTGATTCACTCCCCTTCTTTTGCATTACAATAATTACATCCAAAGAGCTAAGGTTTCATTTTACTTGAGAATAATTCAAAAGAAAGAAGTGTGTGAAAATGCTACACAATGTAATGAAAGTTACTTAGTTGAAGGTACATTGATCTTACATACCTATTTTGTGCAGATTTACTTGTTTAGAGGAGCCCTTAATTGGCCACCATTGAGTGTTTCCTATGCCTTGTCTTCCTCCTTTGCATGTTAGCATCATGGGATAGTAGCTTTGAAAAAAAATCAAATTCAAACCTGTAGCTCAAAGAGTTGTTATTCCCCTTGGTGTTGAATATATCTGATTTAGACCTCTTAAGTCCTAGTGGACTTAGTTGACTGACTTATCAATCTAGCCAATCCCCTTGTTTGTCTATAAATCAATTATGTATCATCTCTTATGTGTTCTTCTTCAATTTGATTATCATGATGGATTTTTTACGAATTTCTTGACGTCACTTCCTTACTATCATCTTCTCGGCTTATTTCCTTGGTTGAACCCTCCTTAGACATCCTAGGTACCCCAATTGTCACCTTATGTTTAAATTTAATATTTACCAAGGGTGTATTCTCCTCTAACAAGAGAGATGTCTACATGTTTAATGTAATTTTCTTAGGGTCTGATTGACATGAGTATTCTAGCTTATCATGTTATTCCATCAAGATCTTTTCCACATTGGGTGCAGGAGATTTGGGAGATTCTTCTTCATGAGAGACAATTACAAGAAGGCATTGAATTTGGGTGGGGTACACCTCCTACTCCTTATGCTTAGAAGAGCTAATATATTCCATTATAATTTCATTTCCTACTTAGTTACTAAACTTGCTAGAACATTTATTTGATGTATTCTCCCTAAGGGGTGAAGCATAAAAGAAAACTATTGTTGATGTGTTAATTTGGCTAGGAGACCTACATTTAATTTGGAAAGCCTTCTTTTTTCTAACATGAGTAAGTTGGTTAATTTTCAATATGTTCTGTGTTTTTTTCTAATTCAAAAGGACCATCTCCTCTATCTCATTTCCTTCCACTACTGGTTTATCTCTCTAGGGGAAAGTTTTAAGAACCAAATGTCCAGTAAATTCTCTAACTTAAGAGTAAGTTTAATGGTAATTTTTTTTCGAAACTAATTTGAGTTCATGCTCCTCTTCCCTTCCTCTTTTTGTCTCAACACATTTTCTTCTACTTATGATTGACAATCACTTTTGACTTCATTGTCAAAATTGAGGAGACTTGGATTCATAGTTCTTCTAATTTCTTTCTCTTTTTGTGTGCTCTTTTTGTTATTTTGATTTGAGTGCCCTACCTTCCAATAATGCTACATAAATGTGGTTTGTATTATACCACCAATGAATGTTTAGTTGCTCTCACTCTCCATTTTAAATTACTATATAGTATGAAATTTATTTAAATAGGTCTAGTTTAACACATGCATGAGCATAGTCTGGTATAGTAAACATTTTAATATCCCTATCAATACAAATAAATTTACCTACTATGGATGCTATACTCTTACATACAAGGGGGTTAACAAAATTGGGCACTCATACCCAAAAAACCTATATATATTGGGACTATTGATAGTTCCATCCCTGGTGTGAAAAAGAGTGACCATTGAAATGCTCTCATATGTGTTGGTAGTTCCACAAGTGGTGTGATATTTCTTCTTTAACATACCTTTATTTCTTTATTTTATCCCTAATGTTTAGTAAATTGAGCTAGGTTGGCCAAAATATCACTATAAGGGCATTGATTAATGGGGTGGTGGAGTATCAATCTCCTCATTGAAAATTTGATGATTTTGTAACCATTTTTTATGAAGAAGTTTTTCATGATGTTATTAGTGAATTTTGATATGATGTGGAGATCTCTAGTGGTAACTACTAACTCATTCTTTTTAATGGTTGTTTCAATCCACTAGCCCCTTTTGGTGGTTCACTTTTAGAAAATAATGCACTTCTTGCCAGATTTTTTCTTGTTAGTGAATTTTGTGAGGGAGTGATAGGGACCTCTTGATCAACCCACAAGATTGCCAAAGGGAAGGGGGTAGGAGCATGAGGAGAGAGAAAATTGGGAGCGAATGGGTTCTTTTTTTGGTACCAATATTGTGATGACACAAGGTATAGATTTTTGTTGACCCCATCTTTTGACCAAGATATGACTATTTTCCTCACTCAAAGAATAATTTTTCTACTTGTTATGCTCATCGACAATCTTGTGTTGGCCTAGTTCAATGAAGAGAGGTTGGGTATGATCTTCCTTGTTGACTTCTCTTTGGATGAAAGGTGATCCCTGCCCCTTGAAAAGGAAAGTCAATGACCTCACCACTGTTTGACTGGTTGTTTAGTGGTTGTTTTCTTTCTTTTTTCTAGGTACAAGGATGTCAACTAAATGGCCAATAACAAAGACTTCAGTGCTGCCTTTGACATGTTCATCATAGCAAGTAGTTTTAGTAGCAATAATGTTGGGACTGGGAATGAGGGGAGTCAAATGTCAACTTTTCAGGCTTTGGGACTAGTTCCTCTTGTCATGGGTCAGCTAACATTAGATGAGGGCCTCATGTATTCTTCACAATCATTTCTTCATATAGATAGAGAGAGAGGAGTTGAGATTTATAGTACACACACTTAAAGAGAATTGTGTTACAAGTTGGATGATGGGTTTGGGGAGGCAAGGGAGAAGCCATTGACTTTGAGATGGACATTTTAGGAAATTCACAAGGATTAGATGAGTTGGATTATGAAGTATGTACTCTAATTGGACAGGGGGGAGATTTTAGAGTATAAATACAAATAAGTGATCTTCTTTGTAGACAAATACTTAAGGATATGAGTCTTTATCTTTAGAGAGGGAGAGAGGGAGAAGGAATTGACTTTGAGAAAGATTTTTTTGGGAATTCACACGATAAGAGGAGTGAGATTCTTAAGTGTTGACTTGAATCGAAGAGAGATAGAGACAAAGATAATATAAATGCGAAAAGGATTCTATTTGTATGCAAATACCACTCAAATGAGGGTATAAACGCCAATAAAAGAGAGAAAAACATAGACGTCAATAAGAGGGTGAGAGTGTATGAAGTTAAGGGTACAACGTTAATAACAAAAGTATGGGTATATCATATAATAACATTTGTTCATGGGTATATAAATTAGCCGCCTCTATATAGAGTCCATGATCCGTTTCATAACAGGGGAGTCGAGCGAGAAGGAAGCGGAGGGGTCGAAGATGGGGAGAGGTGACCGGAAGATTGCGTCGGTGATGGAGGCGGCGCCGCGGCATAGGGCTTCGTCCTCTCGCTCTCCCGTCCTCTTGGACGCTGATGAGGACTCCCATGGCCGCGAGAGGGTGAGGATCCGCTCCGCCGCCGCCGCCGGCGGCTACAACCGGAACCCTAGGCGCACAGGGAGCCCCGCCGATGAGAAGCCCTCCTCAAGGTATCACGCCGATGGCCGCCGGGATTTCAACCGGCGCCGATCCAGGAGCCCCGCTGAGGGGCCACCTTCTTCGAGGTACGACTCCAATCGCCGCCACGATGTTGAGCGGCGCCGATCCAGGAGCCCCGCGGAGGAGCGCCATTCTTCGAGGTATAACTACAATAGCCGCTACGATGTTGAGCGGCACCGATCCAGGAGCCCCACGGAGGAGCACCCTTCTTCGAGGTATAACTCCAATGGCCGTCAGGCTGAGGAGCCCCCTTCTTCAAGGTATAGGTCCAATGGTCTCCACGATTTCGAGCGGGGCCGCTCCCGGAGCCCCGCCTGGGAGTCCTCAATCCCCACCTCCTTCCGCGGGCGTGGTGGTGGCGAGCGCGGTGGGCGAAAAGGTGGTCGCCGCTCTGGTTCTGATGACTCTGATGACGAGGAGCTGAAGGGGTTGAACTACCAGGATTATCGGCGGATGAAACGCCAGAAGCTGCGGAGGAAGTTGAAGAGCTGCATCTGGCGCATCACCCCGAGTCCTCCACCAGGTGAGTGGGAGCCTTCGAAGTCGCCGTCCGATGCGGAGGGACAGCCAGAGGGGAAGGAGGAGGAGAAGAAGAAAGACAGCGGCGGTAGACGCAGAATGGAAGATTCAGAGGGGAGTGCCTCTGAGGAATCGAGTTCTTCTGGGTCGTACTCTGATTCTGAATCTGACGGGGCTAGCTCTCCAAGGAGAAGCAAAAACCGGAGGAAAAGGGGGAAAAGGGTGAGCAGTAGAGGGAGCAAGTCTTCGCGCCGTAACCAGCGCGAGAGTGCTAGCGAGAGATCGAATGAGGACTCCAGCGAAGCATCTGAGACCGATGAGGAAGACAGGAAAAAGCGGAAGAGGAGGTCAGTTAAACGACGAGACAGAAAGTCGAAGAAGAGCTCTAGAAAGCCTGGGAACCACAGCGCGAGAAGCAGGAGGAGAAGCAGCAGCTCTAGTACCAACGAGAGCCAAGAGTCTGATTTTGCCTATTCTTCAGATGACTCTGCTGAGCCAATGGCCCGGAAACATTCGAAGCAGATCAAGACGAAGAAGAAGCAATCCGAGTCTGAAGCCTCTGACTCAGAGAAAAACGTGCGACAGGAAGATCTGAAGAACATAGAGATCGACCCTGAAGCGCTCATGTTCAAGGAAATGCTCGAGTCTCAGAAGAAGCTCTCCGCGCTGGACAGTGAGCCCGTCGTCGGGCCCATGCCCCTCCCCAGGGCAGAAGGCCACATTCGCTACGGTGGGGCTCTCAGGCCTGGTGAGGGAGACGCCATTGCCCAGTATGTGCAGCAGGGGAAGCGTATCCCTCGCAGAGGAGAGGTCGGCTTGTCCGCAGAAGAGATTTCAAAGTTTGAAGACCTGGGTTACGTGATGAGTGGCAGCAGGCACCAGAGGATGAACGCCATCCGTATCAGGAAAGAAAACCAGGTTTACAGCGCCGAGGACAAGCGGGCTCTGGCCATGTTTAACTACGAGGAGAAGGCAAAGCGCGAGCAGAAGGTCATGTCGGACCTTCAACGCCTGGTCCAGCGACATATTGGGCAGGATGTTAGCCCAACCCATGATCCCTTCGCATCGAAGCCATCGGACCCCGGCGATGGCTGACCCTGAATTCCCTGGAGATTGCCTAATATCCATTACAAGGAGAAGGGAGTATTCTTCTTTTTCGCTACTTTGTCCCCATTGTCCTCTATACTGCAAGGAACAGCTGCTTGTGGTTTCGTCGTGTTAGACGCATCCCATGGAATGGATAGTGTGCTTTCTGTTCGAAAACTCCCTGTTTTTCATAGCCTCTTTATTCAACAAGATCAGTTCTATCTGGAGAATCAGTACGGGTTCTTTTTTTTTGTCTTTTTTTTTTTAATTCTATATGACCCCAACTTTCTCATCTCACTCTTTCGATCATCCCGATCCTTTGATCCGTCTTTCTCTGAGGACATTGCAGGCGCATGATCCTATGATTTCATCGAGTTTCTGCAGATACCATGTGATATATATTCATCAGGTACCCAGTAATCTTTACTTCTTTCAGAAAAAAAAAGGCATCTTTGGTGGGATTAGTTAACATCTAAATGAATCCGAATTAAGTTGGCATGGGATTCCAAGAACTGCATGATGGAATCTGGCTGCGAAGAATTTGATGCATTCCTTGCCACGTGGTTGTCTCATGGTGAGCCGCATGGCAGATTTTCCGCCCATTTTCCGGGCTTCTGAAGGCCCAGCCCGCGGCCCGGTGGGAGAAGAATTGTCAGATGGACCGGGCCTACCTTCTATCCTGATCAGTATTTTATTGAATGCCCCCCCCTCTAAACCATATAAAATAATGCACGAACTAATACGTCTCATTTGGGCAGGATTTTTTTCACTTTAAACCCTTAAAATAACACATCATCTCCAAAAAGTCGTATATTCCCAGATTTCCATGAGATGTGATCGATCATCTTGATCTCATATGTTTGCTGGTAATGGGGCCTAATAATTAATGGGCCCAAATTTGGTAGTATTGTCTCCTGATTTGATTAGGGAGGTATAAGAATAATTACTTCTTATTTTATTTCCCAAGCCTTCTTGGTGTTCTAGTTGACTCTCATTAAATAAAATTTAGGAAAAAAATCGAACTTAGAGAGCCCATTTTCAATATAAAAGGAATATTAAATCGCAATTTTCTTCCTCGGAAATTCAGATCGAAATTCGTGGAAAAACTGCGGCGGCCATCTCTAATCCGCGATTATTATTTTTTTTAATCAGTGAGGCGGCGGATTGATCCTCTGGGTCTTCTTATTTTGTGCAAATCAGAGCTTAGGCAGGATTTTGCGACGGCGGCGGCGGCGTCGGCGGCGTCGGCGGCGGGTCCTCGCCATTTCTGTCTGCAGCTTGGTTGCAGAGACGACGGTGGGGGATGTTTCGATCCTCTCCGGCATTTAATGCCGGCCAGCGAGACCGGGAGGTCCCCGGCATCAATATGAGAGAGAATGAGAGACACAGAGGAGAGAGAGAGAGAGCGGGGACTTTCTCTCTGTGTGCAAGTAGTCCATGGTGGGACGCAAGGGTGGATGGAGCATGCGTGGTCCTGGTCTTCCAGCTCCACCACCACGTGCGGCTTTCCCGCCGGTTAAAAGGAGAAAGTTTGGGGGGGGAGAGAGAGAGAAGAGAAGAGAGAGATGCGTTCTACCCTTTCCATCTGTGGCCAGCTACTTTTAGGGGGGGGAGAGCAAAGGCGGCCTCCGGTTGGTCTTCGTCTTCTTGCCCGCAGGGATTAGGGCTATAAGACTTCTTTGCCTGATTCCTCTCCTTCTTTCTCAGCTGGATTCTGAGATCTGAGAAGTGGGTCAGTTAATCGGCGGATTCCTCCCCCTGTGAAGTGGGTACCTCCATTGGCTTCCTGTCAGACGACCCACCTCCTCCATCGTCTTCCTCCGGTCTCCCCTCTCCCCCTTCCCGTCAATGGCGGATTCTTCTCGCCACTGAAAACCCTATTCGGCCGGAGGATGAGGGAATTCCCGTCTTGCTTCGGGGAGAGCGGAGTGCAGGTGGCCGACTCCTCCGGCGGCGGCGCCACCGGCAAGCACGGCCAGAACCTGGTCACCTGCGTCTACCGGACGCCCCCCGCGGGCCGCCGGCGGCGGCCCTGTTCCATCACCGTCGCCTGGAGCAAGACGATGACGGGGAGGAGCTTCAGCCTGCAGATCGAGGATACCGCCGCCGGCGACTGTCTCTGGAAGATCGACATCAAACCCTGGCTCTTCTCCGGGAAGAAGGGCTCCAAGAGTACGGCGGCGGAGGACGGTAAGATCGAGCTCTTCTGGGACCTCTCCGCCGCCAAGTTCGCCGGCGGCGGGCCGGAGCCGCTGTCGGGGTTCTACCTCGCCGTCGTGTTCGACGCGGAGATGGCGCTGCTGCTCGGCGACCGGAACAAGGAGGCCTACCGGAGGACCGGCGGCGCCACCCCCACCAGCGGTGCCGCCGCCTGCGTCTGGAAGAAGGAGCACCTCTTCGGGAAGAGGGTCTTCTCCACCGCCGCCCGCTTCTCGGCGGCGGGGCAGCCCCACGAGATCGCCATCGAGTGCGACGCAGCGGCGGCGCAGCCGCCTGTGGGGGGGCCGTCGCTGGAGATCAGAATCGACCGCCGGAGGGCGGTGGAGGTGAAGAGGCTGGCCTGGAAGTTCAGAGGGAACCAGACAATCCTCGTCGATGGCGTCCCCGTGGAGGTCTTCTGGGATGTCCACCGGTGGCTCTTCGGAGGGGGCGCTCCGGCCAACGCCGTCTTCATGTTCCAATCCTCCACCGCCGGTGCCGCAGAGAAGCCCTCGCCGTTGCCGGAGAAGAAGCCCCGCGCCGCCGCTTTTTCTCTGGTCCTCCATGCTTGGAGGACCGAGTAGCTGTTTGTGGAAATGCTTGAAAGAAGTAAAAAAAGGAAAAGAAAAGAGTAGTTCCGTGTTGGCTGCATCTCCGGCGAGGTGCCGAGAAGATGTTTGTGGGAATGGGTAAAAGAAAGATTTCACCTTTTTTTTCTTCTTCTTCTGCACATCCAATGGGGTGCATAGTTTCTGTGCTTGTGCTCTTCTTCTTCCCTTTGTGCGTTCTCCTGTACAATTACATGGAAACTCTCAAGGAGGAGGTCTGCTTTCTATAGAAGTCAAATCTTGCAGAGGTCAACCGCTGCTCATTGTAGAAGTCCACGGCGATTTCCATTGCGTGGCTGCTGCCTGTCTTGGGAAAAATTTGCTCTTTTTTTGGGGGGAGGGGCAAGTCTTCTTCTTGAACCCAAAAGCCTTCTCTCTCTTCTTGCATTAATGAACACCCCATCGAATCCTTTGCCTCTTTTGGATGTGTTTTAAAAGTCAATGGTTCCCTTTTTTAGGCATGTTGCTCAAGTTGAGGCACCAGAAATATATCCTATTTAAGGTTTTTTTTGTTACTCTTCCGGTAATCCAGATATTACTAGAGAACTCAGGAGGAGCTGGCTCTAGGGTTCAAGTTTGAAATATTTACTCCCTTGAATGACGTATACTTTTTAATGGGTTGTATAGGATCTGAGCAACTGGGTCGTTCCAAATCGCCGGAATCTGATCTGGGCTCGCGCCCAACTTCCTGAATCGTACGTTGACTTGAGCCTGGCAAGTTATGTAATTGCCCATTTATGCACCAAAGTTGTTGCTTGTGGCTCGTGGGAATCCGTAGTAGTCAATCGGTGAGCTGGCCGAACAAGGCTGACCCAAAAACCCTCATTTTGACGAGCCGGGCACGCCATCGGGATGGTCAACTCTCTCTCTCTCTGATGAGTATTGGCTCTAGAAGACGGTGGAGAAAGAAAACCCAGAGTGGGAAGAAACCTTCCAGGAACTGGCGTGGGAGTCCTCGAGAGGAAGAAGACGAGAAAGGGTAGGACCGTGAGCAAGAAGCACCGCCGGCGGCGGCGGCGAGTTGAGGAGGGTGAGGATGGTATTCAACAGCGCGTGGGTAGCCACTGTGGCCACCCTCTCGGCGGAGCTTTGCCAGTACATCGCCTGCAACCCCCAGCGTCTACCCGCCGGCGAGGTCCTCCGCCTCCTCTGCTACGCGCCGCTGCACCTCGCCGGCCGCCTCGCCGCCGGCGTGTTCTCCTTCTTCTGCTTCCCCATCGCCGCCCCTCCCTCCCCCTTCCTCCACCGGTGGCCCTCATCTTCTTCCCCCTCCTCCTCCTCCTCTTCCTCCTCCTACTCCGGCGACGAGGACTTTCACTCTGATTGATTGTGTCGTATCCCCTCCCCCTCTCTCGTTCTTACCTCGATGGGAAATCCCGACCCAGTTTCCATAGATGGTTCTCCCCCTGTATGATCTCTACGCCCTGATTTCTTCTTGATCTGTTCTTAATCTCGAGCTCATCGCATCGATCCTCTCGGCAGTGATCTTCATGGTTCTTCCTCTCTTCCTGTTTCTTCCCCAATTTGATTTTTCAGATCCGCAGATCGCAATCAAAGATCGCAACGACGACAGATTCGTGTTCATCCGGAACCATGGGAAACCCCTGATGCATCTGTCAGAAAGTTTCTGAAATGGGGCATAACCCTAGAACAGTTCTTGCGAACTCGATCAAACACAGATTTTTTGGAAGAAAAAAAGAAAAATTGAAAATCGCGTATTCACGAAGAACTCCAAAGTGGCCTTCGGATCCCGAAACAGGAATGTCTAGATAAATTTCTTATGCGAAATCCTGCCAGAAAATTTTCCCGGATAAATCTTTTAATGGGCCCCTTAGAAAAACATTATAATTATTTAGATCGAATGAAATGGATCGTCGGACCCTGTTCATGTGGATTCCGAAGTCTGTCTGAACATAGGTCGTGTCTAATTTCCATGAATGTCCGGGAGAAAAGAAAAAACGGATTTTTATGTGCTCTTGGCGAACGTGTATTTCGAAAAAGGTCCTCACAATTTCTTTCATTTGGCCCTTGGGGTGTACTTAGCTTAGGCATTAAAATTTAAATAATATTGGGTCCAATGGGCCCAATGAGTTGGGCCATCTTATTTTTGGCTCTCTTCGGGCTCTAAACACTAGCCATTTTGTTGCAATCTCTCTCTCTCTCTCTCTCTCTCTCTCTCTCTCTCTCTCTCTGTATATATACATATATATACATATAAATCATGTTGACAAAACAAAAAAAGTCTTTTGGGGGCCCAACTTGCGCGATCCATTCCGAAGTTTGACTGATTTCCAAATCTTTTGGGCGTAATTTTTGATGGGAAGATCCTAGGACGAGGGTCAAATTTGTAACTTTACTTGGTTTCTACACGTTTTTATTAAATTAAAATAAATTATTTTTCTTCCAGCATGAAGGTTCAGGGTGTGGATTATTACCACAAAATTGGTAAGATGGGCCCACCCGAATGTGACCAGAATTTGATAAGATGCTGTCTCAACCATGGGTTTCATGGAAGAAAGCGAAGTTTCAACCATATGAATATTTTAAATATGATTTTTATTTTTATTTTCTATATGATCCCCAGCGAAGTTCTCTAATCGTACCATCTCCCTCTTTTTTGTCTTTAATTTTTTTAATTATTAGTATCTTTCTTATTATTGTTATTAGTATTATTATTATTATTCTATTAATGGGAGATATTTTGGTGTAATTCGATCGGATACGGTGGGGATGAGAGGGAGGGGCAGAGATTATCGGCGGCGGCAGAATCCTCCGCGTTTGTTTCTCTCTAGGAGACGAGTCGATTTCCGCCGTCGTCGTCTTCGTCTCCTCCGGCGGCGTTCGGCGACCGTTGAGCGGCACGGCGGCGACCGCTGCATGTGGTGAGCTAATAATGGCGGCGCCCCTCCTCGATGGCCAGCCTGGCGTTGAAGGGATGCCCCCGGCCAGCTTGGCCCCCTACCCTTCCAGCTCACAGCCGCTCTCTCTCTCTAACTCTGTCTGCAAACCCACCCGGCTTCAATGATGGTTCATGGCTACTCTCTCTAACTCTGTCTGCAAACCCACCCGTTTTCAATGGTGGGTCATGCCTACTCTCTCTCTATCTATCTATCTGTCTGTCTCTCTCTCTTTCTCTCTCTATCGTTAGAGAGGATGGTGGTGGGGGAGACGGTCTGTGGGACATCTGAAACGGAGCCGGCGGGAGGCGCCGCCGGCCGCATGCTTGTCGGAACAGGTGGAGGAGGGGCCGCCCTACCGGAGCCCGGTGGGCGTTGCCCACGTGGAGCTCACCAGATCGTAGGCGGCGGGGAGGAGTAGACGGCGACAATCCAACGGACGATTCTCCGCCGCCGTCGCCGTCCCCCTGCCTGAACCACCGCAAGCTCTCCTCTCAGAAGGAAAGAGAGAGAGAGAGAGAGAGAGAGAGAGAGAGAGATTGATCAGAAAGATCAGATAGATAGATAGAGAGATAGAGAGAGAGAGAGAGAGAGAGAGAGAGAGAGAGAGAGAGAGAGATTAATCAGAAAGATCAGATAGATAGATAGAGAGATAGAGAGAGAGAGAGAGTGGAGGAGAGTTCTCGACTGGAAGAGAGAGAGAATCGAGGAGGGTTCTCCGCTGGCCGGCGGCGAGAGGCGCCATCGAGTCCGCCAGCTGTTGCCGGCCCCGGGGGGCTGTCTACCTACAAAAATCGGACTAAACTAATTAAAAATAGCAACTTTCGTGCGGCGAAGCAAGCTGGCGGAGATGGCGGAGGGAGGAAGGAGGGGCCGAAGCCAGGGCATTCCAGCCCGGCTGCCCGGGCTTCCCGGGCAGCCGGGCAAGCTGCCCGTTACAACCCTGAGCTCCCTCTTCCCCTCTATAAAGCCCCTTCCTCCTTACCCTCTCTCCCCTCCCCTACAACGCTCTCTCCCTCTCTCTCTCTTTTAGTTTGCACATCCGTCGCCGGCGAGGGGTAGAGAGAGAGAGAGAGAGAGAAGGGGAAGCGCCGCATTTTGCAATGGAGTCGGGATTGAAGTCGAGGGTCCTCGCCGTCGTCGCCATGGCCGCCGTCGTGGGCTGCTCCCTCGTGGGGAGCGTCGCCGGCGCCGACGCGCCGGCGCCGAGCCCGGTTTCCGGCGCCGTCTCCGTCGCCGCCCCCGCCGCTGTGGCCTCCTTGTCGGTGCTCGCCTTCGGGTTCCTCTTCTGCTGAGGCCCACGGCACACCTCTCCCTTCTTCCTCTTTCTTCTTCCATTTTTTCATTGCTTGGTGTTTAAGATTCCGTCTGGTCTCTTCTGGCTCTGTGTGATAGAGAGAGAGAGATGGTGGTTTGTATGTACGTTTATGTAATATAATTCTGTTTGGTGTCATTCTTTTCTCGATTTCTCTTCTTCAGCCATGCTCTGACCGTTCATATGCGGCGATGAACTGCTTCGTGATGCTCTTTCTCTCTTCCTTTCTTTTTTTCCATCTTTGGTAAGATCCTAACTTTGACAAAGGGGAAGAAAAGGCCCACTCCGGAAGAAAAGAGAACGAAAAAAAGAAAATCAAATCGTGGTAAAATTCGGTTTTTGTTTAATCGGGTGTTCTTGCCGTACATAACCCATAATATGTTGCCGAAAATTCCGAGCTGGGCTGGAGTTTTTCATATTCTTCCACCCGGGGTATAGACGCCCACTCTAAAAACAAACAAACAAACAAAATTAAAAAAAAAACGTGGTAAAAATTGGTTTTTGTTTAGTCGGGCATGCTTGGATTAAAAAAATCCAGAATATGTTTCTGAAAATTTCGAGCTGGGCTGTGGAGTTTTTCGAATTCTTCCAGCGGGGGTTGACATGCCCATGGCTTGAATGGGCTCATAAAATTGCTCAAGCCCTCTTCATAGTCGAGCTATGGATCATATACTAATGGGAGAAATAATAACAAACAATCCAATGATCTACTATCTTGGTATTGAATGAGCTTAAATTTATGCAATAATCGATTATGATTTGCCCAGCAAACAAAGTCAACTCGATGTTTATGTGATGATATAGGCTACTCAAGGAATATGCCACAAAGTCAGATAGAAGATTTCCAATTTTAGTATGTTGGCTTAAGAGAAAGTCGACCGTGATCACCCAGTCCCTTTCAAAACCTATAGAACCCATTAAATCATGATAATTTACCACGCAGGATTAAAAAAAAAAAGGAGGAAAAGAAAGCCGCTCATGAGTTTGGATTCTAGATAGGTGGGACAAGCCGGCCTTGAACCAGTACCACTAAGTCTTGCCAAACTTGGACATCTATAAAAAGGGTACAATCATACCCAGGAAAAGGACAGACAAGATGAGTTGTAGGCCAAGCATCTCTTCTCTCTCTCTCTCTCTCTCTCTCTCTCTCTCTCTCTCTCTCTCTCTGTTTGATTTCTTAGGTACAACACAAAGTCAAATGAAGGCATTCCAAGTGATTAAGTAAGAGACTAATGCTCTTTACGCTCGACACCAAAATTTGGAAGGGTATTAGTCTGGGGTACACAAATTGCAAACAATGCGCTTGGATAACTAATCGAGAGTTACAACAATCATATTTTACAAGAATTATTTACGACATTATGAAGAGAGAGAGAAAGAGAGAGAGCGAGAGAGAGAGAGAGAGAGAGAGAGAGAGAGAGAGAGAGGGCGGGGGTAGATGAAGTTAGCATGTTTCCGAGGACTAGGGAATGGACGGTGGAGAGAGACGGTCCCCACCAGGAGTCGCCGTCAGAGTGGATGTTAGCGGATCACGGAGGCGCAGTTCAGCATGTAGCGCTCGCTGCACAGCCCGTGGAACAGTCGCTTCTCCGACCAGTATCAGCTGCTATTTTAAAAAAAAATAGTGTTTTGAAAACATGAGAGAAATACACATGGAGACGGATTGACATCTCAAAAAAACGAAAAATCTAGTTTTGGTAATTATTTTCCCAAAAATTGTCGATTATGAAGATTTTTTAAAATTCCAGTACAAATAATTATTTCTTGGTGAAATTTTATCTTCTCTCTCCCTCCCTCACTCCTCCCTCTCTCTCTCTCTCTCTCTCTCTCTCTCTCTCTCTCTATGTACACGTATATATATGTATATATGGTCATCTGATTAAGAGGACTTTAAAAATATATATGGTCATCTCTCTCTCATCTAGTCTTCCATGGGATATCTTGATCTAATTAAAAAAAGTTATTAAGGCCATTTTATAATGGGAATAATCTCAATTTCTTTTTATGTTGTTGTAATTATATCATCACTTAGAGTTTTAAGAGGTCAACTGTTGAGGCCCTTACATCAGGAGCTGGGTCGAGGAAAGCGTAGCCTCAAAGAAGTAAGCCCAATCTAGTGCTACAGTGGGACATGCAGAATCAAGTGCAAGACGATGGTACATGGGAGCCCGACATCAGAGAGGCCAATGAGGCGGTGGATCCTGTAAGACAAATGTTGAGGGCGACGGATAGATCCTGTAAAATAAATGGTAGGATCTAACATCAATGGATCATGTCTTGTGCCGAGTTTTATCGACGAAGAAGGACATCAAGGCACAGGATAGCCATAAGTAACTAAGAACAACCTCCAAGAAAAGGAGGAAGTTGTAAAGAGAAACTCCCTCAGGAGTTGGAGACTCACCATCTTGTTTTGGCGACCTCAAGATCGTGGGTCTTGGTTGTATCGTTCCTTCTATCATAACTCTCTTTCTTCTTCTCTTTTCCCCCTTCATACCACCGACCTCCATTGCTCCCTTTCCAAGTTTGTCAAATCCTCCCTTCACGACCACCTCCTGTCTGTTGGCTTGAAGGTCTGATCATCTTTCACACAGTCAATGAGTTGGGTCATCACTTGCGTCAACAGGAGCCCATCATCAACCCAAAGTCAAGTACCTTTTTAGCCATAGTTGGGCTGAGAGAAAAGGCCCCAGAAAAAAGATTGTGTCAATTTTTTGTTAATTTTTTTATTTTCTTCCCATGAATAATAAGAACATGCATCAATTGATATGGGAGAAAAATAATTCCTTTTTAGGACATCATAAATAGGGGAAGGGCAGAGAGAAAGTGGGCTAAACCCTAAATACCATAGACCATTTACTTAGATTTTGACTTAGGTTTTTACTATCAATGAGCACCCCCCAAAAACCTTAGGACCAAAGTGTGACTTGTGTAGAGTTCAATGTTTTAATATTTTTCAAATTAAACTATAAAACGGGTGGCACATACAAAATAACCATGTAAAAATATGAGAAATAGGTGGGTTGTGATCTTATAAAATATGTCCTTTTTGAGAATGTCAGTCAATTTAATCTTAATTTTCAAAGTACATATCTTACTTGTTGAAAGTACATCTCGATTTAATCCTCAAGTACAACATCTTAATAACCAAAGTACATCTCTTGTTGAGGATTTGTAATTCGGGTTGCGAAATACTTTTTTGATTATATACTTAAACTCTCAAATCCCTCGATCTTCATTCTACTATGGGTTGTCAACATAAATATACTTTTTATGGATATTAGATTTTTTTATTATCTCTCTCTCTCTCTCTCTCTCTCTCTCTCTCTCTCTCTCTCTCTCTCTTGTTTTCTCTTCAATTGACATAGAGAGATTGAGAAAATCATCATCTAATGTTCAGTAGAAGACAATGAAATGAGAAATAAAAAATGTGGAATGGAATGTAGAGTATGAGATTACACATAATAAATTAAAAAAAGATATAAATGAGATTATAAGAAGTTTTTTTTTCAACTAACAAATCCTCTGACCATGAGTAGAGAGATTAAGGAAAATAAAATGGTCCACGACAAACTTCTATCGTCAAGTCGTCCGCCCCGGATGCATCCTGATGCTTGGTACTTCGAGCCAAAAACTGTTGCACCCATTCCTTTTGAGGAAGAAGTTCTAACCTGAGCTTTGGCTATGTAACTATAGCCCATTTTCATCCACATTCCTTGGGGATTATCGTATGATATGACACCCCATTCTTACAATTAGAATCCGGTTAGAAGAATGGGTAGGTTACTTGAAACTAAGAAGAGTTGAAAATAGAGTGCTATGTTATGAGGGACAAGACTTCTCTTTTTCAGTTATACAAAGAAAGTGAAATTCTTGAATTTAGTTCAAGTCCTCAATCTAAGAAAAATAAGAAAAGAAAGAATATAGAAAAAGTGTAATTCGACTTTGTAATCTTCTCCTCCTTTTCTTTGAGATTATGTTACTTATGTATTTCTTGTGTCACTTCCAAAAACTTCTTCCACTCTTTTAAAATGACTTTCAACCACTATAAAATGTAAAGCAAAAAATTATATGTAAAAAAAAGAGATAAAAATAGTGAATGAGTTACAATCGATGAGGATGTTCCAAATAAGTAGCTCAAGTACCATTGAATTTTAGAGAAAAAGAGAGCACAAGTCAAAGAGAGGATGATTTTTTTATTGTCGTCTAAATAAATTCTATAAATGCAAAGGTCACTTCATTGGTATGAAATCAAAGTCAAAAAGATCAAGCCATTGTTCATTGTCATCTTTGTGAAATGGAGATGATAAATCAACTCATTTGCTAGGTTTGCCAAAATTGGATCAAAGGATGCCAAAGGAGGAGTCCAATACAAAGAATTAACTCTCTGACCTTGAGAATGTTGGTGAATCTAGTCTTAATTGTAAGAACTAAGTTGTAGAAAATCTTAATATTCTTAGGTATCATCATACTCAACAAGATCACAATCACAATAATCATATGTTACCAGAGAAAGTATCTTATCATCAAAGTGATGTAAGTACCTTAATTAATATCTGCAATCTTCTTTATAGCTTGTCTCCTATTGTAGATGTATATAATTTGGGTTGTGAAACACTTTTCTGACTCTTCAAATTTTGAATTGTTAATTCTCTAGATTTTCATTCTACTATGGTTTGTAGACATAAATATATTTATATCGATAATATATTTTTATTATCTCTTTTTCACTCTTTCTTACTTTCTCCTCAATTGACAAAGAGAGATTTGATCAAATCATCATATAATGCTCAATAGATGATAAAATGAGAAATAAAAAATGTGAAACATAATATAGAGTATCATATGACCTTAACTTTTCAACCAGCAAGCCCTCCAACCATGGAGGGGAGAGATTGGGGAAAATAAAAAGGTGTTCCTCAAGGATTATCATATGGTATGACCTCTCACTCTTACAAATAGAATATGGTCAAAAGAATGGGTAACTACTTGAGATTAAGAAGAGTTGAAATATAGTGCCCATTTTTTGGGAACAAGAACTTCCTTTTCTACTTGTACAAAGGTTGAATTATCAGATTTAGTTTGAGTTAGATCTAATAAAAAGAAGAAAATAAATAATACAAAAAAATAGTAATTTAACTTCGCAATCTACTCCTCTTCCTTTATGTGATTTTGTTACTTATATATTTCTTATGTCACTTTTTAAAAGTTTATTCTGCTCATTTGAAATGACTGATAACCCCTCCGAAATGTAGAGTAGAAGATTTTGTGTAAAAATGAGGTATAAAGAATGAGAACATTTCAAATAAGTGTCTCAGATACAATTAAGAGCTAAAGAGAGAGAGAGGAGATGATTTCTCCCTTATTGCCTAAAGAAACTAAACAAACTCAAATGATCACTTTGTGGATGAGTGATCAAAGTCAAGAAGATCAAATCATCGTTCTCTTATCATTTATAATGGATAGAGAGGATAAAGCAGCTCCTCTACTAGGTTCACTAGAACTAGACCAAAGGATGATGGAGAAGTCAAGCCTGAAGTATCAATCTACCATGACCTTAGGAATGTTGCTCGATTTAGTCTTAGTTCTCAAAAACAATTCATACACAATTTTACTCTTCTTTAGCATCGTGATTTTATTGACCACATGTTGTCGAAGGAAGTCTTCTGTCATCAAGGAGATGAAGTACCTTAATTTAATCTATGTAATATTTCTTATCACTTGTCTCCTATTACAGATTTATAATTCTAGTTGTGGAGCACTTATTTTATTCTTGAATAATTAATTCTTGATTCTCCTAATCTTTGTTCTATACTAGTATGTTGACAAAAATATACTTTTTTGAAATAATATACCCTTGATTATCTCTCTCTCTCTCTCTCTATTCGAGTCCACTGATCACTGACCCCTTCACATCCCTCTATCATCCTAGTAGACCCAATATTCTTGAGCCACTATGAGCTTTTACATGGTATTATCTATTTGTAGACATGGAGTATACTTCTTAGGACGAAAAGCAGAGAAGATATACTAGAGTAGAACTACGCTAGGATATAGGTTGACCATTATCCATGAACTATTGACTAAACCTCTGACCATTGACCACATGTCAGTCAACTAGGGTGTTGACCGTCGTCCTAGTGACAGTTGACTATAGTGTCGACCGTTGACCAAATTACCCAGAGTGGACCAGGCCGATTAGTGGAGTGGTCGGTCCAGGTGAGCCAAGCCAGTCTGGACCAGGCAGTCCAGAGTGGCTCGGACCAGTTGGATTCTCAGTGCGGACCTGATGGTCTAAAGTCGGACCGGCGAGACGGTCAGTGCGGACCAAGGCTTACGGGTGGTTCAGACCCAATGAGAGGGACCGGTGTGGACTAGACGGTTTGGCACGTCTTGAACCGGCAGGACGAAACGGTGCGGACCGGTTGGTTCGGACCGGCGAACCGAGCGGTTCCGGCAACCGAGAAAGCTGGGCCCTGCAGAAACGGGCCAATCGGACCGAGGGGTTAAGCCCTAACGGGAGAAAGAGAAAGGACAGAGTAGTCAAGCGACGGCGGAAAATAACGGGGGCGGGGGTGGCGAAGGCGGAACAGGCGATGGGCGGAGGCAGGTCTGGAGCGGCGGCAGCGGCAGATGGCGACAAAATCAACGGTGGAGGTGACAATGGGGGCAGGCGACGGCAGGGGGAATTGGGAAGGTGGCGGTGGCAGACGGCGATGGTGGTCGAAGGCGGTGGCAGCGGGCGACAAAGACGGCGAGGGGCGGGCGAGGTAAGCAACTACCCTTCAACTTCGATATCGAATGTTCCAAATCAGAGTCCAGTGTCAACGCCACGTCCAAATCAGAGAGAGATAGAGAGAGAGAATTAATACATGGTTTAAGTGAACGAACAACAACGGCAGTCAGAGTGACGGAAGGAGAATCGCCCAACAGATACATTCTGGTAATCTCTTCCAAGAATGGGGAATTCCTCCGCCGTGGGGAGCCCTTTCCTTATCTACCAACCTGCTTTCCCCATGTAAGAACTCCCTCAAGAATGCATCAGGAGAAACAGAAATCAAACTGGGTTCCCAGAACAAAGCAACCAAAAGCAGCCCCGCCCCCACTTATCTTCCTCATGCTCGGGTAGAAGAAGCCACATTTTGATCTCTTTATACGCGCAGAAGAGGCTCAGGTAAAAATATACACGAAGAGAGAGAGAGAGAGAGAGAGAGAGAGAGAGAATTGCCATGTACATGGCGCCTGCGATATACATGAATGGCGGTGGTTGCCCTCTGCGGAGAAGAAACAAGAGAGAAAAGACCAGACAGCTTTAGTTTTAACGACAATTCATAAGAGAAGACCTTACTCACCTCTGGAAAGAAGGCTGGTGATTCTCCATGATCTCACACCAAATCGACGACCGATTCTCTCCTCACCTAAAAATTGCAGCTTGCTCCCACAGATGACCCCCACATCATGAACTCGACGAGATCGGTCTTGACGAGGCCGATTCACCGAGAGAGACGGAGGTCAGAGACGAAGCCCATGCTCTGGCATTGCTCGCTCCTTTCTGAAAATTCCTCTTCTTGCTGATTGTGAGCTTGCTCCACAGCCTCTTCACGTCGACCGCATGAAGAGCCCGCTTGAGAAGGTGGCTCCACCCCCTGAAGATCGCCGCCCAGTTGGCCTGCCAGACGTAGGAGAGCCACAGAGCCTTCACCTGGGACCAGATCTGCGGAGAAACATATACGAATGCTTTGAAGAAGAGGAAGAGCAACGACAGCGCGAGGTAGGGCTCCCTCCTCAGCATCTCCCTCGCTGTTCTCTTCTGTGCCCGGATGTCAAAAGGATGGTCTCCGGGGAAATACGTAACTGGTTCAAGACCTGCAACAGGAGATTGAGCTTCATTACAAACAGCGAAATACCAATCCAAGAGTATTATTACTATACAGACCCCTTCTTTTCTTTTCTTTTTCTAACTTAAAGTGGTTCATGGATCAAGGAGGAAGAGGACGATTAGAAAGTCATCCATGTCAAGGAAATACCTGTGGTTTTCATGTAGAAAAGTAAAAGGGAGATGAGATCCTTTGACCCGCGATATCTCACCCTCGTCGTACCGTTCATAATCAATATAGACGGAAAGCTGTGGACTCCGTATCTTGAAAACACACTGAAGTGTCGGCAAAGAAATGGTCAGCCACAGATGATTGATAATTACAGAGGTAAGCTGTTCCGAGGATTACCTTGGCAGGGCAGAAGATTCTTCGACGGCAAAATGCTGTATCCCAGGAAACAAGACGTTGAGAGCATCGAAGAGTTGGCGGGTCGTCTGGGAGAACGGACACCAGGAAGCATAGAAAAGTACAGAGTAATAAGCATTCCTCCGGCCATGACCCAGCTCTTTGTCCAGGGTTTCACCAGACACCTACCAAAGTTAAACAGAAATAGCGATAGGGTGATGGGGTTTTTATTTCGATAATACTGACCAACAAATTAACGAAGCAGGCAGAATAAAGGCCACGAAATCTTTTCTTTCAGTCTCAAACCAAACGAAACGAAACCAGAGAGGTCATCATGTAAAACTTGTTCGAATAAGCAACAGAAATGGCGAGGCCAATTTATTGATGCGGTCAGGCCATTTGATTCATTGGGATCTTAGTTCACTCTATCAAGGACCCAATAATCTGGAATTGGCGGAGTTAAGATTCCGAATCTAAGGGCATAAATGTTCAGATATAAACATCACGGGCAAAGATCTAGGCGACCGGTCAAAAATAAGTTTTAAGGTTCATCCATAATGAAAAAAAAAAAAAACTTGATTCTTACTGATTGAGGATATAAAAGCGAATTAATGAAATTTACCTCGCACAAACACTTTTCAGATGTGCTAATATCACATGTCTTACATCAATGAAAATGTAAAACACATGATCCCAGATGGAGAAGCTATGCAGTATATGAGTACTCTTCTTTGGGTATGTCTTTTCCTTCAACGGTGAAAACTTTAATGAGGAAAATTCAGCATTAGAGAGCTACCCAGATTCGATTGGTAGTGTGATTCGACTATCCCCAGCAGCATATTGACAGATCAAGTAGGCATACAATGGTAAAATGCTGGGGTATAAAGCAGTCATAGAGACGTGCCTTCAAGAGTTGATAATTTTGGCTCGTTATGAATGAACAGTTCAGTAAAAAAGTTGGAAAGATTTAAATTATTGTTCTAAATGCTATTGCAAGGGTTATTTTGAATCAATAGAACCCAGAAAGCTATGATTATCATAGGTGTTCTGTAGAGAGGGATGCCGTTTCTATTCAATTCAGTGTGGGGTGGAAATTGAATCCTTGCTCCTTGATATTGAGGGAGAAAATATTGAACAGAGGATCTCCTTTAGTAACCCATTGATGATTAACTAGAATATGATCTATTTCTATGTTTAAAACATATGTGGCACTATCCACTTTCACAAGAAAAAATTAAAAACCCATGCGACCAGAACCTCTAATGGTTTGGTTTCGATTCATACAATATACACAGTCATTAGCTAGTTCAGATCTAAGGTCTGGATTCCTATGCCTTGTCACTATCAAGCCCAAGAGACAGAACCAAAGGTTAGCACAAGAGAGCAGAGCAGCCCGGTTCTATTTGATATTATTCACATATACAATATAACCATACATAAACATTTAGGAAGGAAGCGGGCGTTTTGCAATGTTCATATTTTTCGAATTGTTTCATGTTATACGCCCAAAAGCACAAAACATTCTATTAATATGATGAAGGCACCTATGTGACAGTCTTCCAGATGGTTGTAAGACCATGAAACACCACGAATAAATTATGGAAATTGATAGAAAAATATGAGATATCAACAAATGATATATTTGGAGGAGAATTCTTACAAAGAAAATGGCAAAACAAGTTGTCAATATTTTCCAGAATAGGGTTAGGCCATACATCTAGTTCATGGACCAAGCCAAATAGGGCACAAGGTCAGATCTCATGACAACAAAGCCACCACAATTTGATAACAGTTCACATTCGTTCCCAACTGTGTCAACAATTAATATGTGATTTATTATGATTTTAGAAAGGAAATGAAGATGCTTATCCTCCAGAAGACTTTAGGACGAGAGTATACCCTTTATGCAGAGTATAAAGGGTATACTTTGTGTGGACTAAAGTTCAGAAACAGTATAAAATTACTTCTTCTATCAAAGAAACTATCATTACCAGACCCAGATTCGACTACTGGATCTACCCACTTTATGCAGAGTATCTGCATGAAGAATTGTCGCTTAATGAAGTATACCCTTCAATCAATATCCCTCACAAATCGAATGTCAAACGCCTATTAAGAAACATAGAGAAAGGAGCCTTTCCAAATAGTCATTAGGATCTTTTTCTAACCATAAGATTGATGAGAAAATTCTTCCTCTGATAGAGTGACAAAACTTGAAGAGGCCTATTAGCATAAGATCGTCGAAAAAATCATAGGAATATTTCAATAATTTCAAAATATCTTTGATTGAAAAGAAATGTAAATATATTCTACCTTGAAAGTTGGGGATTCTATAAAATATGACGGTTTTTATAAACCTTCCCTACGCCTAAAACCATTTTCAGGGGGGGGAAAGCACGAGAGTCACAGGCAGCTGGCACCAACGGATGTTTGGGTAAAAAGCTTTTTTCCAGTTTTTTTTCCAACTTTTCTGTTGTTTTCAACAGTTGCCACCAGTTCCCCTCATCCCTCTGCTTACTGGCGGCTCTTCCTTCAACCAAAGGAGGAACCCAAGGGTCCTTACGAAGGCCTCAGCCGACTCATCATCTTCTATTCTGTTCTTCGGCCTTCGAGTTCAAGAAGGGGATCCTGATCCACAATCATTTCAACACTGGTGAAGCCCCAGATTCCCAAGCAGTCCAGCAGGAAAGGTCCACAACTAAGCTGAGAGATGCAGCAGTTCAAAGGGAGTTTTAAGCTTCCAGAATACTAGTCTCTCAGCCGGCCAACTGCGGAGACTGGTCGGACTTCAACCAGCTGAAACCAGGCAGATTGGTCCAAGTCTTCCTTGGAATAGTAACAGCCACCGACACGCAGCTGGTCAGGACTGGGGGCTGGCCGGGTGACGAGAATCCGACCAACACACGAGAATGCAAGAAGCCAGAGAAAGATGATAGCGAAAGCTCACTATCCTTGACTTTCCCAAAATTTGAGAGAAAAGTAAAGACAGAACAATACGATTGATTGACTTCTCGAGGATTAGAAGCATGCAATCAAACTCCAAAGAGGGAATTCTTCGCTTTATTAGTCAGAAGGTTCTATTTTATCGGGGTAGAGTCGTCATAAACGCCTTGTCGACATGCCTGTAGCAGCACTACCAGAGATACCAAAATAATATAAAAGGCAGCAGCGATAAGGAATAATCAAAGGAAGTCACAAGAAGGGAATGCACAGAGGAAGGTGAAATCGGAATCATGGAAAGCTGGCGCCACGAATAGCAGCGGAACGGATCAAGCACCAAGATGCAGGGAACACCAAAACACAGAAGAGATGGCCGATTTTCCGCAGAACCCTCGAAAGCCAAAGCATACAGGCAGTGAAATCAACGGAGATGGCAAATAGTCCGTACCTCGAGGACAGGAGAACGCTTGATCCAGGAAGGGCATTGCGATCGGACGGTGGACTCGAGCAAGGCGAGTTCATCAACCCTTGGACAGAGGGAAGATGCGTAGCAGAACCGCCCGAGAGAAGAGACGGAAAAGATCGAGAGGAACAACAGCAGGAGACGGGGTAGTGATACCGCCATAGATGTCCAGGAGGAGGGACAAAATAGAAAAAAAGAGGATAATATAGAGGACGGTAAAGGGCAGGTGGGGTGTTTTTTCGCGTGTTACTCCGAGTTCTCCTCCCTGATCGCTATCACCCTCCCTCCCCCACTTATCCGCTGGATCAGGGCCGGCTCTTCCTGTTACTCGTCTTCAATCTCTCCTCTTCGATTGTTCTCTGGTTCGCGCCGCTCGCAAAGTCCTCCAACCTGGGCTTCTCTCTTCCCTGGATATCTTCGACCAGCAGCAATTACCCAATAATCTCCACCCACCGTAGAAACACAAGGAGATCAGGGCACCAGAGGAAGTGGGCACGCGAGAAGAGAGAGGTGTGGGATGGTTGGCGTCTAGCGGAGGTGGGTGGCCGAGGGAGGAAGAAGGTCGGGGTGGGCGACTTCCCAATTTACAGGAGGCAGGAGACCACGCTGCGAGAAAGGGACGACGACCTGAATGACCTAAATGCCCGTATTAAATGTTTACATAAACCCTTAATATATAATAACTTTATATAAAACTCTCGTATTTTCGATACCAGGGAAGACGCAGATTTGTCAAAAGGCAACATTATTTAATTGTGTATATACCCTTAAACCTGTTGCTCGACCTATTCTATCCGCCACAAAAATTGGAATATAGCGTATTTTACAGGATTATTGCTGATATGGAGTTATTTTTTAAAATAATTTATGAATATTAGATAAATATCTAATGAGATATGGATCATCAATCAACACCTCCAGCTCAAAAAAAAAGGAAATTATAATTCAATTTATAATCCCATGTTAATTTTTATATTTTCCAAAATGGGATTATTATGCCAAGGCCAACATTGCTGAATAATTCTTAAAACGGATAAAAAAAAATATGGTCATTAATTAAGATAAATTCCATATGGAAATGTATGAGGGTCATGGGTGAATTATATGCATGATTACCCCTTTCCATAGGGTCAAATTGCACATAGGTATTTTGGGTATTCTACTATGTGGATATTTGCTATAATTATGGTTATTTATTGAGGAATTATAAATTATATGTAAAGAAAGGGGGCAATAAACATGAATCTCCAATTTTTATAAATTCTATGTAATCATAATTTTGAGAAAATTAGTGCAATTTGGAAAATGAACTATGAAGAAGATTAAAATAGGGAGATAAAACAATAAAAATTAACAAAACTTGGTTACCCATAACAAAAGGTTTGAAGGTGTAGATGGTAAGAAGAAATCTATGAGCAAAGCATAAAAAGAAAAATATATTGTAATTTTGAGAAAAATTATAAATAATCATAACTTTGAGAAAAAATATATATAATTATATATATAATAGTTACTTAAATAAAATTTATAATATATATATGATAACAATTTTGAGTAAATTTGTGTAATTTGGAAAATAAACTATAAAGAAGAGTAAAATGGCAGAAAAAAAAATCAAAAACTAACAAAACTTGGTTACCCATAATTAAAGGTTGGAAGTTGTGGATGGTAAGAAGAAATCTACAAGCAAAGCATGAAAATATTGTGCCTTTTAGATCAAACAATTTGGCATGCTTTCACATACATGTGTCTAGCTCCTAGAGAAAGGCATTATTTATTAAAAAATCATAAATAAAAATTATTGGGGACATAATAGTTCTGACATTATAATAGGAAAAAAGAGATCACCCATCAAATAGAAAACATAAGGTATTGATGGGAAAAAACCCTGAAACAATTACCTCAGTAACTCAATCAAGGGCTCTTTTTTGAGACCAAATAATAGATGGATTTTTTTTATAGCTATTTTTTTGCAAATAACTACAACTTCTTCATGGTTCCTCAATGTTTCTCATTTTTATATGGCCTGGTCAACTGCAACTTCAATGTGGATTAATAAGATAGAATTTTAAAAACTAGTTGAATTGGCAAGGCACATGGGTTGCCACATAAAGTAATTGAATTTTTATTTATTAGGATCATAATTTCTTTTTGAGTGCCTTAATCTAAAAAAATCAGTGCAAGTGTGAACATGGCCTTTGACTTTGCAAAGAACTCTTTTGAATCTAGGTCAAGGCAGGGTGGTTGCTCTTTGAGGGGGTCTAGGTTGACCAAAAAGGTACTATATGCTATTTTTGGAACTCAAAATGGAGCCCTAAAAAGGGAAATTGCGTAGCTTAATGGCCATATATGGGCTTGGTCAGGACTTCATAAAATCTCAGCCAAAATCTTGTTGGTTGGGCATTTTTTTTTTTCATTCCTTCCCCGAGCCTGATTCCGGATCTTGAACAAGGTAACATGTTATTTCCATTGTTTATTCATCCGTTTCTTAAAAATATTAATATTTTATATTTATATTGGTTAATATTATTTTCTCATTTTTTTCCAAAATAAGGCAAAGAATGAGGCATCGGCCCGCTAGGTCCTTACCTTGGGCCCGATTCTAAAACACTCGGCCGAATTGAGCTGGGACCAGTTGTCCTTGACACCCGAATCGTAAAATGGGCCCATTCGTGTCACCCCGGGAAGAGTTGATCGTGGAAAATGAACGATCCAGATCTTCTGGGGACCTGCTTATGGCAAAGTGGCGGGGAGCGAGTGAGTTGATCCTAGGGTTTTTTGAGATACGCCGCCTGGAGTCGCGGAGTTTGGCTCTCCTCTCTGGTGAGCTCTCTCTCTCTCGCTAAGCAGAATATAATGTCATTGATGAATTTTCGCGCATGCTTTTTGTTAGGATTTCATGTTGCATATTTTTTAAAATTCTGTCGACGGATCTGTCCGGCAGCTTCTGGATTGTGTTCGTTCCGTTTGAAAATTTTCCTGCATTT
Organism: Spirodela intermedia; assembly: GCA_902729315.2. Taxonomy (NCBI): domain Eukaryota; kingdom Viridiplantae; phylum Streptophyta; class Magnoliopsida; order Alismatales; family Araceae; genus Spirodela; species Spirodela intermedia. The sequence goes on from LR746264.1 coordinate 1,552,210, forward strand.
GCTGATACTTAGATTTTTCTGTGTTGAAGGTAACGAGAGGTAACGGGAGGCCGCTGAAGGGCTGCAGCCATGAGGTAGGAGTCGTTGATGTGCTGTTTTATGCATTTGCTATACGGCCCGGAATACACAAGAACACTGTTGTTGCATTTTCTTCCTCTTCTTCTTATTTTCTTCTGTCGTTCTTTTTATGACAATTTTATCCTGTTCATATCGCGTGCTCATAATCTCTCTATAATTATGGAGTCGAGGGGGCAGTTAGTTTCAACTTCATTTTGTCTTGATTCATTGTGAAGAATGTTGTGGAAATGACTCTTGAACAACTGTTGATTTTATTGCAAGCGAATTGATTCTGTGCATGATGACAACTCGTAAGACTAATTTACTGTTCGTTAACTTGTGCATTACTGTTTTATTACAATGCATCATACAAGAACTAACCTTAGGTTTTGGCGTATTGGTCTTCACTTGCGAGGCTTGATGAACTTTGAAGTGATATACTGACTTTTCCTGTTCAATGGATGGCTATCTATTTTTTTTCCCTCAAATAATATGATTATATGGATTTTTCTTCTCCCATTTTGCATATATCAAGACTGAGGTGTGCATGGTATGCCAAACTGAGCCCTGGTTTGTAACTGTTAGAGGAGAGGGTATATTTAAGGTTGAAAATGATAGAAAGGGTACGCTCTTCTTGATTGATCTTGGTCAATCAACATACGTTTGCATGATCAGTCTAAATTCTGATGACGGATGTTGGGTGGAGTAAAACCTAGCCGTGCAGATTGTACGAAAGGAGAGAAAATTGAGTACTCGAGCCAGCACCAAACCCTGCTTGAAAAGCTGTTGAAACTGACGCCGAAGTTTTCTAATTAATTTTTTAAAAAGAGAGGTTTTTTTGTTTGTGTCCATTCAATATTTCATGGCGCCATACTTATTCTCATTTTCCATCAATTTGTCTATTATCTCACATTTCTCCATTCGTACGCAGCCGTTTTGTACATGACATATTCATAGATACTGCCTTTTACAAGTCGGTATGTTTGAAATTAGGTTGAGTTTGGCGATGTGGGCATGCTAACCGGTAGTCCTTTATATAGTATAGTAGGTGATTGGCACTGAGAATATCTCTCAGGGTAGTATGTTGCGCCTACATGGCTTGCAAATAGGCTCATATTGCTCAAGGCCGGCTGAATAAATATGATAAACAGCTTGGTGTTTTTGAAATTCTGCGCCATATTCATAAGTTTAGCATGGCGTCATTTCATGTATTGATTTTGCAATCCCATTTTTGGTTCTCAGCCTAACCATGCTATTTGATCTTCATTTTACTACGAGAGGAATCGGATCTGGTTGCCAAACTGATATTCTACTCTATTCACGAATGTCTCATATGAAGCTGGTAGTTTTCTACGCTAGTTAGTTTACTAGGGATGATGATGCCGGCAATAAATATTTTCTGGTTGCGTTGACTCGCAATTTATGTGTAATACGTTTTGGGATTCTTGATCCCGGCCTGTCTTACGTTTGTGGGACAGGGATAAGATAATATCTTGTGTTCTTGATGTTCTTTGATCGCCTTTGACTCGGGACATCTCATTGAACAATTTACAACGTTCATGCCACCTTAACATCACGAATACTATTAATGTATGTTTGGAATCATCCGATGCGCAGCAAGCTGCAGAGTGATGTGCTGAGGGAAGCAATCACCCAAGTCACCACGGACTCCAGAGAGAAGAAGAGGAAGTTCCTCGAAACCATCGAGCTGCAGATCGGCCTGAAGAACTACGACCCCCAGAAGGACAAGCGCTTTAGTGGCTCGGTGAAGCTCCCCCATATCCCTCGCCCCAAGATGAAGGTCTGCATGCTGGGAGACGCCCAGCATGTTGGAGAGGTTTGTGGTCTATAATTTTCCGAGAACCCTAGAAACCGAGCCCTTTTTTCAGATTGAGGGGATCATCGTTCGGCTCTGTCGGAGGTTCCGTCGACTCCAGAAGAATTAGGTTTGTTCTTGTGCAGGCGGAGAAGATCGGGCTGGAGTACATGGACGTCGAGGGGTTGAAGAAGATGAACAAGAACAAGAAGCTGGTGAAGAAGCTCGCGAAGAAGTACCATGCCTTCCTCGCCTCTGAGGCCATCATCAAGCAGATCCCCAGGCTTCTGGGCCCTGGGCTCAACAAGGCAGGCGAGTGAAAACCCCCACACTCTCCTCCACCCGCCCTAGATGGGTAAGCCTGACATTTCTCTTTTTTGGGGCGAGGGATGGCACAGGGAAGTTTCCGACGTTGGTGACTCACCAGGAATCTCTGGAGTCGAAGGTCAACGAGACCAAGGCGATGGTTAAGTTCCAGCTGAAGAAGGTCCTCTGCATGGGCGTCGCCGTGGGCAACTGCGGGATGGAGGAGAAGCAGATCTTCCAGAACGTGCAGCTCTCCGTCAACTTCCTCGTCTCCCTCCTAAAGAAGAACTGGCAGAACGTAAGCCCCTGTTCCTCTCACTGATTCTTTCTCTTTCTCTCTCTAACCTCTGCCTGTATGGAGCAGGTCCGGTGCCTGTACCTGAAGAGCACCATGGGGAAGCCGGTTCGGGTGTTCTGATAAGCTATTCTAGGGTTTTCTTAGGAGCTGAATCTCTTGATAGTCGAGGTCAACGGGAGAGTTTGCTCTGTTTTTTGGTTTTTCTGTAAACACTCAAATGACGATGATGATGGTGGCGACGACGACTGACGATGATTCCGTAACGGGCCGGAGTTTCCCATCAGGTCCATTAATAGCCCGGATCCAGTCAGAGAGCTCTTTTTGCAAATAAGCCCCCAGGATGAGCTTGAATTGTCAGAGTGCGTACGGGGTTTTTCTGGGGGGAAGGGGGGGGGGGTGCTTATCTAAATCTACTGGGGAGGAGGGGCGTTTTGTGGTTCAAAATGAATTCAAGGGGGTAGACAAAAATCTGGAAAGGTATACTTTCTCACGCTGGGGGCGGGGCGAAATCTAAGGTTGGACTTCGGCTTATTGATTGATGATGAAGCTTTCGAGGGTTTATAAATAATTACCGTACGTAGGTGTAGATATGTAAAAGAGATTTTTGATCTCGGCACGTGGCCCACCTGTGGGCGCCAACGGATTCCAAAACCCATTTTCACTCGTAGCAGCAAGAGAGAGAGAGAGAAGGAGAGAGGGAATGGGGGGAGGAGGACTTCTCCAAATACAATTTATACATCTTCGATAGGGCCGGTGAGATTCTTACGGAGGGTTCGTCTTCTTCTCATCTCGGGAATGATCGGCCAACCTCGGCTGGCCAAAAGCTCTCTCTCTCTCTCTCTCTCTCTCTCTCTCTCTCTGCCTGTCATTCTATCTGTCTATCTACCTCTATCTCGTTGCTCAAAAGGGCAGCCATTTTCCTTTCTCCAGCTTGCCGTTGAGGAAGGCCGCAGGAGAGACGAGGAACTCCGCGGGGAGGGAAGAGGGAGAGATCTGCCCCTCGATCCGATCCTTCCTCCAATCTGCACGCGCCTTCTGTGTGATGGAAGCTTCATTCTCAAAGGGTAGCTGCAGGAGTCTTCGGAGCCGATCCACGTAAATATGGTCGAATAGTTGGGGGAGGGAGAGAGAGAGATCTCAGATGAGAGCTAGTTATGTTAGGGAGAGGGAGAGTGAGGGAGAGGGGGAGAATTTCAAAAGAGGGCTAGTTGTTGTGTTCGAGTGGGAGAGAGACTTTCAGATGCTGGGTAGGTACTTGAGGGAGAGAGAGAGAGAGAGAGAGAGTCTCAAATGTGGGCTAGTTTTGTTCGAGAGGGAGAGGATTTCAAACGCTGGCTAGGTATACGCTAGAGAAAGAAAGAGAGAAGGAGATCAATTTTTTCAGATGTGGGCTTTTTGTGATAGAGAGATTGGGAGTAAAACCTCTATGGGAGATTGTATTGGCTCCCAAGATATCAATCTTCATCAGAGGAGGGAGAGCTCAGCTCCCTGCACCTCCCGCCGCCAAGAAGATCCTGAGTTTCAAACTTGCCAGATCGAGTTTTCCGGAGCACCCATCTCATCCTGTGAATGGAAAAGCTGTTCAAATCCCTCACCGGCGAGCTTCGAGCTTTCTCTCAGATGGGCACAGGAAGAAGACGATGGCTTCACGGGCTTGGCGGGAGTTCTAGAGAGAGAGAGCTCTCCAGCACGGCGACCACCTCGGCGATGGAGGGCCTGAGCTTGGGGCTCTCCTGCATGCACCACAGAGCCAGCCTCATCGCCCTCTCCACCGCTTCTCTCCCCTCTCCGCCATCGCCGCCATTGCCGCAGACCTTCAACCGGCCGTCTATGAACCCTTCCAGTTCCCCCTCTCGGCAAGCCCTAGAGGCCGAACTGTACAGCTCTCCGGCCGCCGCCCCTCCCCTGCCGGAGACGAGCTGAAGGAAGATCACCCCGAGCATGAATACGTCCCTCTCCGGCAAGGTTTCCGGCGAGGAATCCGCCGCCGGCTGCCGGAGCTTCTGCAGACCGTAGTCGGCTACCTTCGTCGCCGGATCGCCATCGGCGATGAGGACGTTCGCCGCCTTAAGGTTCCCGTGGGCGATGGAGGTCTTGCACCCCAGATGCAGGTGGCGGAGGGCCCTCGCCACCCCCACCGCAACGTTCATCCTCTGCCGCCAGCCGCCGCCGCAACGGTCGACCCGCCGCCGGGCCAGCCACCGGTCGAGGGAGCACCCCCTCACGTACTCGTACAGCAGGATCTTCTTCTCCGAGCCGAAGCTGAATCCCTTCATGGCGACGAGGTTCTGGTGGCCGCCGGCTCTGCTCAGGGCGACCACCTGGATCAAGAACTCTCTCTCACTTACCACTGCACCTGTGAGCAACTTAGCCGTTACGGTGGCCCGATGAGAGAGAAAACCCTTGAACACCGTCGGGCCGAGCTTCGCTCTGAAGCCTCCGGTGAGAATCTCCACCTCTTCGATCGACAGCCTCACCAGATCGCCGTGGAGCATCTTCACCTGCAGCTCCTCCGCCACTGAAACCGGCCGTCGTATGTCTCCGACGTCGAGCCTCCGCCGTCTCCGGCGAACCACGAACCAGAAGAGGAGCAGCTCCGCCGTGAGGAACACCCCCGCGGTGATCAGCAGGACCAGTGCGATCGCCGCCGTAGAATCCTGGCGGCGCCGCCGGGAGTCAACGGCACCGCCGTGGAATCCCTGCGCCGCCGCCGCCGCCATGCCGGAGACCGCCTGAGGGACCAGACAGGTCTTCAAGAACGAGGTCGCCGCGACGGCGGAGTAGCTGTAGCCGGCAATGAAGCTGCTCCGCTTGATGGTGCAGAGGCCGGAGCCGTCGTTCTTGACGGTGACGGCGATGCAGGAGCTATCGTCGAGGCAGTATCTCCGGCAGGCCTCGGAGCTCATCAGGGCCTCCGCGTCGCGAGGAGGGTACAGGCTATGGAGGACGGTGTTCTCCAGGGCTCTCATGGCGACGGCAGCGCCGCCGCAGCTCCCCAGGTCGGCGATCCTCCCGCACCCGCCGGAGCTTGGCGCCGCTGCCACTGCCAAGCACTTGCAGGCGGGGCCGGAGGAGTTGAACCCGCAGAGGCTGTACAGGCCGCAGAAGCCGAAGACGTCGCACTGGTTCTGCACCGCCTGCCAGCTGATTTTCCACGAGGATTCCGCCGCCACCCAGGAGTAGATCCGCAGGTTCCCGTCGAGGTCGATTCTCAGGTGGCGGAGCGCCACCGTCGGGTCCTTGAAGTCCTCGCTCAGTCTGAACCAGGCGGTGGCGCCGCCGGCGTCGAAGAGGCCGAATACGCCGTCGGCCTGCAACCTCGCTTCAACCATGGCGGCGGACGCGTTCATGGCGCCGCTGCTCCAGTAGGTCACGTTGTCCTCCCACACGAGAGAGATCTCCCCCAAGCGGGTGACAGTCAAGCTGTAGGAGCTGGCGGCGCCGCCGCCGGAGGGGAGAGCTCGGAGGGACTGAGGGAAGCGGAGGGGCTGGCCCGGAAGGAGAGTGTTCGTGGGGCTACCGAAGCTCTCCCAGACTGCGGCGGCGGACCGCTCGCCGCCGGCGGAGAGGACGAGGTTCCCGTTGCCGAGGAGGGAGGCCGACTTGACGCCCAGATTCGCCGTGTTGCTACTCCAGACAGCGAAGCCATCCCGCCGGCCGTCGAAGACCAGGAGACTGCCATCAGCGGAGAGACGGATGGTTGCGCCACGGGAGACTCGGATCCCGCCGCCGGCGGCCCAGACGGGGACCTTCTCAGCGCCGCCGCCGACGTTGTACCAGACCGCCACCAGGAGGCCATCGCCGCCGCCGCCATCGCTGTCGAGCTCACCGAGGAACCCGAAGGCGAAGACGCCGTTCTGGGAGAGGCCAACTCTGCGGTGGCGCGCAGAGAGCTCGAATCCGAGGGGGAGGGAGGCCATGGAGAAGAACTCCTCCGGCGAGGCTCCGACCAGGAGGCCCCCGACGGCGAGAATCGTGGCTGCGACGAGGAGGGGCCGCAGCCTCGCGGCGGCGCCGCCTCTCCATCTGGCAGTGCGACCTCTCCCGTGGAGCTTAGCCCCCGCAGCAGATCCCCACATTCTGCCTACTCCCGCTGCTGAGCCTCGAGGAGGGTGGATGGAAAAGGGGGGATGAAGAAGCTGCTGCTGCTGCTGCTGCTGCTGCTTCTGCTGCCAAGAGAGAGAGACGGAAGAGAGAGAGAGAGAGAGAGAGAGGGGGGGGGGGAGATGGCCCTCGAAGAAGACGATCCTCGAGGACTGGAACTTTGTTCTGTAGTGTGGCCAAAAACCGAGTTCGCGCGGTCAGAAATTGCCCGGTTTTGCTACACTTTGCCCAACTACTAAGTTGGCTCTGAAAGGAGCATCTTTTCGAAAAAAGCAAGATCTGCATCAGCCTTCACCATTCATGTTACACGTGCCATTCGAATGACTCTCCCTCTCTCTCTCTCGATACTTATCGCTGTAATCATCGGTTAAGATGGAAGATGCGTCGGTTTAATTCGGTCAATGAGTTGTGCTTTCTAGAAAGCGGAATTCCTCCCACCAGTAAATAGAAGGATGCCTATGGGCCCTAGGAAAGCCCGGGAAACTGGCCTGGGTGGGGGGTAAAAAGGGTATTTGGTAACCTTTGGTAGGAGTCACTAAAAGTGGGCTTTGGTCTCCGGACCGGGCTTCGGGCTTTTGCTTCCCATTAGCACATTTCATAGATTGCTCTACCTCAGTAAACATTTTTGACGGTGACCCGCTATTATCTCAATTAATTTTCATGGTTAGAGTTTGCTGGATTAACACCACAGAAAAATATTTGGGAGAGTAGGTCAAATGTACCTCTTACTAGCTTAGTTTTCACATGAATTCGTAAGGTTTCCATCAGATGACTGCAATCCCTCACCTAAGTGAAAGAGATATGAGACAAAGATGTTGACTATTTGATGGGCATTGACAACATCATATTTAGTTAGAATATTGGTCTCTAGACCTAGATATCTTCCCATGCAAGACATAGGCCCAGGATAAGCTCTAACTGGGGTTGTGACGTGTTCCACCTTGACCCACTTGGCCAAATGGCACACATCGGCCCAGTTGACCATACATAATCCACCTTCTTCTCTCCCTAAAATGTACCTGAAGAGTTGACCATCTCAACTTCAATATCTATTGATTTTTCTCAGCATGTGCTATGAGCATATTGTCTTTGTTACTCTCAAGAGGGTATTTAGCAGATGCCTGAGATCTCACTTTCTTAGAGAGAATTGGTGTAGATCAACTTAGTCAACACTTGTCGTAATGTAAAGAGTCAACCTTAGATTTTATAGTAATTCAGCTATCTTCCTTTAATTTATAATATATTTTAAAATTACACGGAATACTCAACATCCTTTGACTTTCTACTCTAGAAAGCCTCTACTGAACCCATTCTTGCATAAAATAATGAAAATATAAAACATTAATTCCCCTCTCCATTGGGATTGCAATTTTTGTCAATAATTTTTTTTAAAAGAAAAAAATATATATTTTAAGAGGTGGCATAGAGTGATCAAGGCAAGGCATTTTTTTTCTAATAAGGGCATTAAAAAATATTATGGGAGCATCCATCTCCACACTCATCTATTCTAATCTCTCCTTATGAATAAATGCCCAACGATTGGTTTAAGGGCTCTGCTGGGTCTGGAAAAGGGTACTTGGGCTGAAGTTAGGCTTAGACATTTATGGCCCAAATTGGCCCATTAAGACTCATGACTAGTTGTCATAAGCTATTAACCCCCTAGGACCTTAAAATATAAAATATTAGCCTTGGGTGTAAGTAAAAGGACAAACAGCGATCTTCAGGGGTCTAATAGGTTATATATGAAAGATGCTTGGGGTTTATCGTGAAATTAGCAGCACAGATTTTTCCGAAAAGGTGGGCCATTCATTGGGCTCCTCTTGGTGACAACACGTGGCATGATTGGTCACGTCTTCCAACTGTATGACGGCTCCCCTCCCACCGACGGCTCCGCTATTAACTCAGGGGTCAAGCTCCGCCGGCCTTATCGTCGCCGGCTGGTCGTCTCCGGCTTCCCCTCCTTATCCAGTTCATAATTCCTTTATCCTTCCGCCGCCGATATTTTCAGAGGCGCCACCGCCCGCCTCCATAAATTCTCCGAGAATCTAAGCCTGGTGCATACGAGAGCAGTGCTCGGCGGCGACACAGTTCTTTCAGCGATGGTTTTCGGGGAAGGGACGACGGAATTGATCCCAGGCTTGCCGGAGGAGATCGCCGTGGAGTGTCTCCTCCGCATCCCCTACGGAAGTCTCAGCGTCGCCAGGGCCGTCTGCCGGCGGTGGAGGTTGCTGGTGGAGGACGCGGGGTTCTTCTACCAGAGGAAACGCAGCGGGCACACCCGGGCTCTGATCTGTCTGGTGCAAGCCCTCCCTATTACTGACGCCGGCAGCGGCGGGGAGGCAGCGCCTGCGCCGTCGCAGGAGGAGGAGCGGCGGAAAAGTGGGAATAACGGCGGCGCTCCAGCGTACGGCATCACCCTCTTCGACCCCGAGACGGCCTACTGGGGCCGCCTGCCGGAGATCCCCGAGTACCCCTCCGGGCTGCCATTGTTCTGCCATATGGCCGGCGCGGGGGAGAGGCTGGTGGCGATGGGGGGTTGGGATCCGGTCACCTGGGAGTCGCTGCGCGCGGTGTGGGTCTTCGACTTCTGCACCGGCCGCTGGCGACGCGGCGCGGACATGCCGGCAGCGCTCTCCTTCTTCGCCTGCGCGGGGACCTCCCGCGGATTGGTATTCATCGCGGGCGGCCACGACGGGAACAAGAACGCGCAGCGGTCGGCGTGGGCGTACCGCGCGAGGGAGGACGCGTGGGAGGAGCTGCCGCCGATGGCGGACGAGCGGGACGAGTGCGAAGGCCTGGCGGTCGCCGCCGCCGGCGACCGCGGCGGAGCGGAGGGGGAGGAGAAGGAGGAGGACTTTTGGGTCGTCAGCGGGTACGCTACCGATGGGCAGGGAAGGTTCAGCGGAAGCGCAGAGGCCTACTGCGCGAGGACGAGGAGGTGGCGGAGGGTGGAGGGGGCGTGGCCGGAGGGGCGGTGCCCGAGGGGCTGTGCGGCGGGGCTGGTCTGCTGGGCGGAGGATGCCACCGTGAGAACGGGAACCTGCGCGGTGGTCGCCGGGAGGAGGGTGCTTGTGTCGGGCTCGGCGGCGCCGGAGACGGCGGCGGCGGGGTTCTACTGGGCGGAAGTGGGAGAGCGGAGGCGGGGGAGGCTGGAGGCGGTCCGGGGGTTGCCGGAGGAGTTCTCGACCTTCGTCCAGTCAGGCTGCTGCATCGAAATATGATGATGGTTGGACACACAAGTGGTGGCGGGTTTGCCGGAGGCGCCTTGCGTTCGTTCTATGGAGCCCATCGACTCTTGTTTTGTTCTTACCGCGAATTACTAATGATAGCAGCAATCCAACGTCTGAACTCTTCTATCATCCGTTTTGTCTCTTCTTTTTGGCCACGCTCTCAGCCGGATTTGGGTTAGGCCCATCGGGGCAAAGTTTAACAACTTCAAAATACGAGTCAACCCTTATATTCAACAAAAAATCTGTAGACAAACACAATAGCTTAGGCTGTTTTGTTTTCCATATTTTAACCTATGAATTTGAGATTTCAACTCTCCTTATTGTCGTAAAATTTAGGCTGTTTATTCATGATAGAAAAAATTCTAGTCTTTTACTAGAAACCCATGCGCAAGATAACCATAAATCACTTTAACAATTGAGATTATGAAACAGTTAATCTCCACTGTGCAAGGTCAACAGCCCAAATACCTATAGCTGTGGACTTGAGTGCCGAGTCACAATTTTAGTCACTCTCACTTGCCTCATAATGGAAGACAAGTCACAAATTCAAGACACAAGTGTTGACTCATAAAGGATTAGGGAGTTGACCCAGATCATAGCTTGGAAGCATCAATGGTTGACCTTTGTATGTGCTAACACAGTAAAAAATGATCCTTATAATTAACTCATAAGAGCTTGGGCTGGCCCAAGCAAAGCCTAGGCTTAGCCCAACACAACCCACCCTATGACATTAACTCATAACATAATTAATTGTGTTGGCCTTATAATTAATTTACTTTGGAGTATGTAGAAATTACAATTTATTTGGGAAAATACTGAAAATAATTTTTAATGTTATATATTCAAAAATAAAAATAGTAGGAATTATTTTTAGTGCTTTATATATATTGACTTTGATACTTTAGATATTCATAATGAACTGGTGCTTGATGTAATCTTTTGAATTTAGGCATTTAATAAAATTATTTAAATATTTATTTGTATTTTAAAAATAATTTAATGAGAAATAGAACAATTTACAATGCCATTCTAGAATAATAGTACCATTACTGGTCAAATATTCCTAATAGTGGAATGATAAAGATATATACTTTAAAGATTCAGCTAATAACTTCATTCATTAATTAATACATTATACATATTTAATTGTGTTATGTTATATTTCAAGGGAATAGCCTCAACTAGTTGAACTTGAGATTTCTTTATTTGATGAACATATATTATTTTGGTTGAATTACTTTGGACTAAGACATTATAGTCAATCACAAAAAAGCAATTCTAACTCAAACCATGATTTATAGTTGTTTGGTTTTCTTAACCTACTTCACTCTCTGAGGATAGCATCCATGGATTCCACACTAAGACCTAAGTGGTTTAAATACTGAAATTTCAGATGTGAGTAACTTAAAGTACTTAACATCTCCAATCAATTCAAGCCTTCAGTCAAAATCTTTTTTTCGATTCACAGCTATGTGCAGTCCAATTAGAGCAGAATCCACTCATCTATTTTAAATTCTGGACTTTAGGGGGGGGGGGGGGGGCTAATTTATTCACAACATAAATAAACAAAATGTAACAATTTATTCGTATGTTCTCAAACTTCATGAAGCTTCTTCCTTCATGTAGATAATGTGAAGGCTTTTGAGTGGAAGACAATGTGATACACATGAGCTGAAGACATTTCCTGTTTCTTACAGGTTTAGGCTGATGCATTTATGCATGTTAGCTCTTCAACTCCCCCCCTCTCTCTTTTCCTCTGCATTTAGTTTTCAAAAAAATATTTTAATCCCTAGTTTTTTGTCTCACTAGGGTTCCTTTGATTTTTTAACATATATGTACCCACTGTACTTACGAGACAGGGAATGGACTAGTTCTAATGGGTGGACAATGGTTCATTTCTCATCTTATCATGGAGGCGGTGCAGCATAGTGGATAAATCATTTTACATGATTACCTGCTCGTTTCTATGGATTTGACGAATCTAGATCTGCATGGCATAATAGATAAATCCATTTATCCAATTGCATCCACCTCCATAACACTTCGATGACTCTAGATCCATGAGAACATATCCATTCCAACTTGATTAGTATATAGTTTGTCTGCCAGTAGTCTGACAATGTGATTGAATGTGGTTGATAGGTAGATCTATTGATCCATCTAGTTACATTCATCAGACAGCTCTAATTACGAGATCCAAAATATTGTGGTAGCTGTCCAACAGTCTAGCCCAACACACTTAATGATAGATCCATTAAACCATTTGGTGATATTTAATGGACAGCTCCAGTATCAAGATTTACAACCTTTAACCTACATCCAACAGCCTGATCCAACACAATTGATAGGTAGATCCATTAACATATTTGACCTAATAGGTGGCCGAATAATAGGATATGTGACACATTAGATATAGGCCTAATAACCTATGTTTTTTTTCCACAAGATTTGACTGGAAATAATTCAGATTAAAATAAAGAAATATTTCACAATGATGTTTGATAAATCAATTGTCCAATCTAGGCATGCTAGTTGTTGCATCCTTTTAAATAAGCGTAAGAAAGTAAATTATTTCACTCTTGGTTTTGATGCATAAGCTTGATAACAAGTGAAAGTGGATCATCTACGAGACTATTAAGATATGAAACTCTCTATTTATGGATTTGACTAAACTATGCTTCATATGTTGTGATCATTACTGAAACGCCTAAGATTTCCAAAGCCACCAACCCAGAATATGCTTCAATTATCTTGAACGTCTGATCTCAGGCTATGGCAGTGAATCATGTGGTGGCTCATATCTCTCCCCCTAGTCTCCCTCCCTCTCTCTCTTTTCTATATACGAATGTTAAGGAATGGGCTAGGTTTTGCTTGCGTACATCTTAATGCCCTCTTTTAGATCATGCTCTACAATATGCTTGATCTAGAAATTTGTAAAAGATATTTAGCTTTGAGTTGGAATTATTAGAGTGCGTGAGTTACTTGGCTTAGGTAGATGACAGTGTTCTAATGATGAACCTCTAGCATAACTTCGTAAGATCTGCTATGAAAATTATCTGGATGTTATTTTATTTTCTTTTAAATGCCATGTTGCGATTTATTTCTTACAAGTTCATCATTAGCAGCAATTGGAAAACTAGTTCAAATTAACAATATTTACCAACCAACTCTACTTTTTAATGCCCTTTGAAAATTGAGCACTTGAGATAGATTTGCTAGAACTTTGGTTTGTTTAAGATTTTGTTTGCCCAAAATTAAGAACACAGACGATTGGATCTTATCCTATATGTTTACTATATGAAAAGTTAGGAAAATTCCGTTGAAATTATTTATTTCGTTGAGAGAAATTAAAGCTCTCATACGCACATGTCTGATTGTGTCGGTTGAGAGAGAGAGAGAGAGAGAGAGAGAGAGAGAGAGAGAGAGAGAGAGAGAGAATCATCCAGGATCATTCTCTTGAATATATATAGGCACGCTGTGACATGTTCCACATTGTGCTGCCGTACGAACCGGCGGGCCTGCCACCGCGGATCTAGTGACAGCCGCCGCCCTCTTCATCGTGATATGGAATAGCTCGACCCACGGCCTACCCCCCCGACCCCATCCCCCAACTACCACCTTGCCTCCCTTCAAAGTCCCCCCGTCCCTAACGACTCCACTCCCCTTTCCCCATACCAGGGACACCGTCTCTTTCCCCCTGGACCAGAGCCCGGAGACCAGAGAACAGAGCCAGACGGATAGGAAAGGAGAGAGCGTTGCTGGCGCCTTCATGGTCGGTCAACTCGCTCCGGTGTCGGAAGAGCCCGTCGGCGAGGAGGGCTCCGAGAAGCTAGGCAAGAAGAAGGCCAGTCCCTTCCGTGAGCTCATCCTCCATAGGCTTCCCCAGTTCTTCCAGAAGAGGCCTCGCGACGGCGACCTGAGAGTCCTCCTCAGCGTCCTCGGTTGCCCCCTCTCTCCCGTCGATCTCCCGCCGCTCCCCCGGGCACCACCATCCCCGGAGGTATATTAAGCTCAAACTTAGGTTGATTCATTCCAGAGATTCGATATGATACGATACTGTTCGTCGCAATATTCTACATCCAACAGTGCTTGCACTCTCTCCCCTTCTATCATTCATTCAGGTGTCGTCGAGGGCGCAGTACATCCTACGGCAGTTCCGGGCGACGACGGGGAGCGCCGGGGTGGCCGGCAAGGTGAAGAGCGTCTACGCCTCCGGCAAGTTGAAGATGGCCACCGTCTCCGACGAGCACCGACCGGCGGCGGGCGGCGCCTGTTACGAGGGCTGCTTCGTTCTCTGGCAGATGGTTCCCGGCATGTGGCTGGCGGAATTCGTGGTCGCCGGCCGGAAAGTCACCGCCGGCAGCGACGGCGTGGTCGCGTGGCGGCGCACCCCGTGGCTCCGCACCCACGCAGCCCCCGGCGGTGCGCGGCCCCTGCGGCGCTTCCTACAGGCAAGAGCACCCATCCCTCTCCTTCCTCCCCACAGAGTTTAGGCTCATCCTTGACCCTTAGAAGAAAAGCCCGGCCCGCCATATGAGAGTATCAGTTGCCCTCATACGGTAGGAAGAACGGGTCGGTACTTTTCGGGCTTTTCAGAACAGTTGGGGCCAAATTTGGCCCGCTACAGTCTCCTTTTAGAACCACGAGTCTTCCTTTGCAGAAAATCGGGCCGCACTGAGGTTTCGGGCCGAATCCATGCTCCTTATCTAACGCCAACATCACATGATTCAGGCCAGTGCATTGGCTGTTCACGTGCCCCCCATCCCACACTACAGCTAAGTTAATAAATGCCATCATTTAAGTAGTTGTTACACAACCATGTTATCATTATAATAATCTTTGGGCTTCAAACTCTTCGGCATTAATGGCTGCATGTGAAGTTGTCAACGGGCCAGCCCGGGCTTTGCAAAGTCCACTGAGAGGCTGAGAATCTTTAAGAGCTCAGGCCTGGAGCAAGAGAGAGTCTCAGTGCCAGGTGTAAACTCAACCCTTTCTAAACTGCAGGGTTGAGGGGGGGTGGTGGCAGGTAGCGTGACACTAATAGGTTGGGAATTTGACCAATAGTTCAAGGAAGATCATCAGGGATGCAGTAGCGATAAGAGGTCAATGGTAAATGATTCAAGCCATCATATTGGATCAGATACAATTGGTCTGAGATATAACGGGGTTGGGTGTAATAAGTTAAGGATCCGAGGAATTGGGTAAGGGCAGGTAGCATGTCACTAATAATTAGGGAATTTGACCAATGGTTCGAGGAAGATCATAAGGGATGCAGTAGCGGTAAGGAGTCGATGATAAATAAATCAATCGCTCGGTTTCCTTCTTACTGTCGATCTTATTGGATCAGATATAATTGATCTGAGATGTAACGGGGTTGGGTTTAATAAATTAAGGATCCGAGGAATTGGCTAAGGGCAATGCTGATGATGTTGCCAATCCAAATCGGTGGTTCTGATTTGGATTGGCCAATATCGAGCAAAAGTGTTACCAATCGATCGGGTTCTATGAGCTTTTACACATGTTGGAAGGACCAGACTGATCAATTAGTATACTCGTTCACACTATAGGAAATCTATCAGATTTTTTAAAGCATGAGGGTAGTAATCTGTGGATAATATTTTTATATGCTTAATCAGACTTGGGACATTGATCTCAATCAGTAACTCAAGTGTTCTATCCGCCTAAGATGAAGACTGATTCTTTTGGCAGGGGTTGGACCCAGCGCTGGTGGCGGCGTCCTTCTCCGCCGGAGAGTTCATCGGAGAGGAGCAGGTGGAGGGCGAGGAGTGCTTCGTGCTGAAGCTGGCCGCCGACGACCGGACACTCTCGCAGAGAAGCAACGGTGCGACGGAAATCATCAAGCACTACATGCTGGGTTACTTCAGCCAGAGGAGCGGCCTCCTCGTGTGCCTGGAGGACTCCCAGATAACCCGCCTCCAGCAGTTGGGCCTACCCCCGGTGTACTGGGAGACGGCCACTCGGTCATACCTCGGCGACTACCGCCCAGTCGACGGGGTCATGGTCGCCCACGCCGGTCGGTCGGCGGTGACCATGGCCAGGGTGGGCGCCGGCGGCATTGCGAGAGTCGGGATAACGGAGATGGAGGAAACGTGGGTGATAGATGACGTCGCCTTTGACGTACGGGGCCTCTCCGCCGAGAGCTTCATCCTCCCGGAGGAGATCCGGGGGTCTTGACTTTGCCGCTCCTCTCTCTCTCCCTCTCTCCATTCCTCTCTCTTTCCCTCTAGCCCTCTCTTTCTCTCCCTCTCTCCCCCTCTCTTTCTCTCACTCTCCCTGTCCCTCTTTCACTCTCCCTGTCCCTCTTTCTTCCTCCCTCCCTCTCTCTCTCTTTCCCTCTCTCTCTCTCCCTCTCTCTCTCTCTCTCCCTCTCTCTCCCTCTCCCCCTGTCTTTCTCTCACTCTCCCTGTCCCTCTTTCTCCCTCCTTCCCTCCCTCCCTCTCTCTCTCTCTCTCTCTCTTCCCTTCTCCCCCTCTCTTTCTCTCACTCTCCCTGTCGCTCTTTCTCCCTCTGTCTCACCTTCTTCCTCTCTCTCTCTCTCTCTCCCGCTCCCCCTCTCCCCCTCTCCCTGTCCCTCTCTCTCACCTTCTTCCTCTCTTTCTCTCTCTCTCCCTCTCTCGCTCGCGCACTCATGTATTAATATACTGAATCATACAGCAATATTCAGATCCAATATAACGTACAATTCAGTCCAACTAGATCGACTTCCAAAAGTTGATTCCCTTCAAACCCCATATGATGCCGAATTCAGAGAGTTGATTACTCTTAGATGATAGAAGGGTCCGACAGGACTTTTAAAGATCCAACACCACTCACTCAATACCAACATCTCGATTTTTGTTAGCAATGCATTGTGGTCCTATAAATATATCTTCTGCCACTAGTTGTGAGTTGAGGTGAATGAATGCCCACTAATTGGCCATAAAAAATCTCTGTCAAAGAGATTCTTTTGATATTCAAATTCCTTTTTTGAAGGAATCATATGCAAGTAGACTATCAAAATTAATTTATTTAGACTATTTCTATGGGCTCCTGTTGAATACTGACATCATACAATCTATGAACATGTTTAAAGGTTAACTCTATCAAAAAAAGGTAACAGCTACTGTGGGTATTGTTATTATAGGTAATCATAAATACTTATCAAACTCAAGTTGGTCTCTTCAGAAACTTAGTCCTTCTCAAGCTAAAATTGGCTATCAGCACCTTGTGCTTTCACCCAAAACAATCAACTCTCATCACCCAATTACCTTAAGACTTGATGGAGAGCTAAAGTAGAAAGATGGAGTTGATTATCTTGTCGAAATCAACTAGAGAAGATGGTACGACATTATAATGTGATAGTGATACTTGTGGCATAAACAACTTGGGATGATGACTTGAATCTTTGCATACTCAACTAGTTTTTGATCCTTGAGCTTTCTTTGATAATTAAGTCTTCGTCCTCTAATACTTTTCTGATTTTGCAAGATCTACGTTCTATATCTTTGTTCTAATACTTGTTATTTTTGAAATTTGTGCTAACGACCTTTGAACATTCCATATTTTGAATCTCCTTATTCCTTCATCTTTTCTCATTCAAATTTGAAATGGAGTTTAATGAAGAATAGTTGGATGTTTAAGTCATATGTAAATCATTATGTTTACTTTGACTTTTTGGTGTGGGAATAAGTTCTTTCTATATAAGCTACTATTGATTATTAAATAACATGATTGGGATCAATTAACTAACTAAAGGAGGTAATCTACAAAACAAAATAGATACTTTTTCATATTATATTTATTTGATATAAAAACATTCTTTAAAAAAAGATAATATATTTAACATTTTTTCAATGCAGAATATTGTATTGTCTGAATCTTCAAATTGAGTAGGTTATTAGTGACCCAAGTCTACCAATCTTAAAGGTTACTAGTGAACCAAGTCCCACAATTGAACATTGAGTAGGTGACATACAATTATTAGCGAATCTTTTACATTGGTTGAACACTTTTGGGTAAATGCTTTATCATTACATGCATGAGTCTCATTTTTTTATTGCTATGAAAAATTATTTAGTTCTTGCATATTGGACCCTAAAGTCACATTGAAATAATTAATGTAGATATCTTGTGCTTTTGTTTATCCCTATAACTAATTATGACATCTGACTTATTAGGATTTCTATTTAGCTTGTGTTGCTACTAATTAATTTTTCTAAAAAATGTTATTCTAAATAAACAAGTAATAAGATATTGAAAGTAGAGGATGCTAAAATGTTTGAATCATAATGATCTCATAAATAATAAGTAATTTTATGTCTATATATTATATATGTTACTATTTATGGGTTAAATTGTTTAAGTGAATACTAAAGGTACACACTTTGGATTGTAAAATGTACTCAAATCTTTCTACAAGTTAGGGAGTAGGAAACTAGCTATTAGTCATTGGAAATATGATCTTTGGGGAGTGCAAAAGTTACCATCGGCTAGGTGGTTATCTTAAACCAAAAGAGAAGTACCACAAATTGACCTAAAAAATGTTACCTTGAATTTATAGGGGGAAAATCTATATCTTCTTAATGTTGAAACTATCAATTGTCATGCCTTTTCAACCCTCAAATTATTATGATGATATAACCCATGATCCTATAATATTAAAATATGTAAGTTTTTTTTAGTGCCCTTAAAGCTAGTGAGAAGGGCATATAGTCTTTAGAAGCTAGAATGAAAGGCTCCCATAGCACATGTTAATGGGTACATGAGATGGAACAATGTTGAAACAAAAGAGACTATCATCTATCTTGACAACCATGTGACTTAATAAAGCCAACTATTAATGTTTCATCCCACCATTTATCTTAAAATTTAGGAATTATTTTTTTCTTTTTTTCATGTTGAATCCAAGGTTTAATTTCATTTATTACCTCTTATTTCTTTCACTTTATTATAATTCCACTAGTTATGTGAGGGAATTATCTAAAGACATGATATTCCTTCATTAAGAGAATACTGAATAATGAAAAAAAAGAATGAAATTCAAGTTGTGAGTTAAGATTGAATATGAGAGACAGTCCTTGATTAATGCTTGGCAAGATGCGTTATATTCTACTCTCTATCACACATAGCCTTCCTCCTCCTAATGTTCTTACTAATTACCATTTCCTTCATTACTCTATTAGTTGTTCTCTTTTCCTATCTCTTTCTTCCCCTCATTTTTGTACCTCTGGCCCTTGATTTGTGCTGTTTGTGTACACATTCCTATGTGTATGCCTACAAAACTACCTTCACATCCATCATAGTGTGGCTAGAGATGGACCCATTAGCTTACATCATCTTGACCCCTTGCCATTGAAGATCATCCCATCCAATTTCATCCATTAGCATGATTTTTTTCCACACTATCTATATCTATATCCTCTCCTAACAAAATTGACTCACTCTTTCACATTTGCTTCCACTCATCATTTTATATAACTAAAATATTTTTGTTGAGTTTTCAAACAAGTCTTGAAGTGAAAAGAGCTCATTATGACTATAAGTCATTTCACAATATTTTCATCCTTGTAACATTTAATAGGTCACTACATCTAGTAGATATTAGAAAATTGAAATTTACTAAAATAATATGTTGAATATTGTGTAATCTGACATAGAAAATGTATAACCATTGAAAATCATAAGATAATAATTATATAAAACAAAAATAAGTATTACATGAATAATCTAGAAACTAAAGCCTCATATTTGTTGTGTAAAATATTCTAGAATGGTACAATATTTGAAGTCCCATCTTTTAGTCTACAAATTGTTACATCTTAGGACACTAAAGTACATCCTACATTAGATTTTAGTCCAAATAGCACATTGTGGAATAGTGTAATATGTAACGCTCTAAATTTCAATATAAGATGAATTATGTTGTAAGATAGTAGAGAAATCAATCATTATGTTTAAGATGTGGAAATATGTTATAGAATAATAAAATATAATGCTTCAAATGTAAATATAAGAGAAATTATATTGTGTACTAATGATGTATATTAAGCTATTATTTTACTCTTTAGAATTCATGGTGAGAGATAAAAGTATTGAACTCAAGAGTGATATATACATAAATAGATATTTAAATATATGAGAATTATGTGGTAGATAACATATTAATATATACAAACAAATCTAAGTTCATGGAATCTAAGCTCAAGAGTGGCACATGAATAATACAATATTTCAAGGTTAATATATTTAAGTACATAAATTTTAGGCTATGTATGTTTGTGTGAGAAGAATAGTCTTTCAATACATAAAATTTATGATGTAATATAACTTAATATTTAAATTTGCATATCTTTGTATACAAAATTTTTACTATGATATAAGTTAGTGCATAAATTTGCAAATCTCACTATATGAAGTTTAGTTTGCAGAACACAGCATATTATTATTATTAGGATGATATTATATATATTTACTTTTAAACTCGTCTTAGAGTATGAGATCATCAATATATTATATTAGTAGAAGAATTATGTTCCAATTCAACACTCAGAAAAGAAAAATATATTGTAGCAAATGAATGAAAATTATCAATTCAATGAGCATGAGTTGTTTTTAGAATGACATGATTTATTGTGTTGCTTGACTATTGTTAGAAAATTTGAAATCAAGCCTTGAAGCTATTAAAATTGTGAATCTAGTGGAGGTGGGCTAGGTTTGATGTTTTGTTGTTTCTAATATCATAATATATTGTTATAAGCCCCTAGTGGGCCTAAGTACCCTAGATGGTGAAAGGGGCCCAAAGGACCCAAAACCTCCCTCTCATGTAGACTTATTGGGGGCACTGTTAATTTTTTTCTCAATTAAGAGAAAATGATATTAAAGTTGTGATTGAGAGAGTGGTGGAGGTCTAGCCATTTTGGGGGAAAACTAAAGAGAGGGAGTCATGGCTATCTCAAAAGATCACTCCAAGTTCTACAATCTTTATAAATCAAGTTTTTTGTTTATTTCTAGAATCCTCTATTTTAATAACTATTTTTTTCTCATATTATTTACTAATTTTTACTTATTCTACTAATTTAGTATCAGAACAAGGTGATGTCATCTAAGGCCTACAATCTAAGACTTAAACACATGAAAAAGGAGATTGAAGAGTTGAAAAGTGAGTTAAGAAAACTATTAGAAATCAAAGGCAAGCTAAAAATATTGTCAAAAATTGAAAAAACTCTACAAAGATGAATAGTGATGGAGGCAAACATGGAATGGATGGGGAAGAACATTGTATAATTAATGAAGTATGTGGAGGTGTTGATACAACATTCATTACAATGTTATGAAGGTGAAGATCTCAAATGAAAAATGACTTGGATGGCAATATGAGAAAAGGGGATACATGAGAAAAGATTCAAATGTGACAATATGAAGACAAAAGATGAAAAAAGAACATCTCATTTAGTTGTAAAACCCAATGGGAATTGGATGGCTACATAAACAATTAGAGAAAAAGTTGATGTATGGAAATGTTTCACAGAAGTAATCTAAAAGATAGATCTGTAGGAAAAAAATTCTCTGCAATGCACCCCATGACATAAGAAGAAAAATGATGACAACAAGAGAGCTTTGAAGAATAATCATTAGCTTGGTATTGAGGAAAAATGTCAGGCATTCATCTACTAAATTAACTTATTTGAAAATCATAAATAGGAAGGACTCACCACCATTAATAAAATTTAACACCCAAATGACAAGTGCAACTAAGGTGACACAACAATAGTAGGAACAAAAAGTTATTCTAGAATAGTTGAAACATCACTTGCTTCAAGCACAAGCATGAAAACTCAAGATGATGGAAAAAACTATGAAGTAAATTATGAGGTTGGATAATAAGTTTATATAAAGTTTAAATGTTGTTAATTACAGCCCCTCACTTAATGTTAAAGTGAAAAACTAGTTCCATGTTACATTGACCTTTATTAGATTGTGATAAAGATTAGCCCAACCACCTATTGATTAATCCTCCCATCCACTACACACATTTATCTCATTTTTCGTATCTTGATATAATTGCTTCCCCCAATGCTAGATGTTGAGCTCAACTAAGGCGTCACACCTTGAGTAACCCCTTGACTGAGGCATCACACTACCAAAAAAAAAAAGAAACCTCTTGAGGACATCACAAGAGGTAAATGGAGGTACTGATCTAGTGAACCACTGGAACCACACTAAAAAAGTGGAAGTACTGATCTAGTGGAACCACCTACGAAAAATAGAAACCCCTTGAGAGTTGAAATAATAATTTTGTAATTTTCACCTTGAGAACAAGTTGTCCCTAACAAATAGTAATGATAATCTCTTAGTGGCCTTAATACACATTGATTGACAAAAAGAAGACAAAGAGCCTCAACAAACCCCCTTTCATGAAGACTTAGTGAGGGATGATTAGGTTTTTTCCAGGTAAGGGAAAATAAAATTTGGGTTGTGATTGGTGGAGTGGTGGAGGCATGAAACGTTTTGAGAGAAAGCTAGGGAGGAAAACCATGGTCCTTTCAAATGATTATTTAAGTTATTCTTGTAAACAAAACTCTATTTCAATTTCTTAAATCCTCTATTTTGATATCCATTTCCCTTTCTTCTCGTCTTCTTTGCTATTTTTCTATTATTATAGACCAGACCCTATTATGTTGTAACTCAAATAAAGTATCTCTAAAAAGAAAAATAAATAAAGAGGATATGATATTATAAGTTGTGTTACTCTCTCACCCAATTCTCTTGGTCATTAATAATGAGTCAACTCACATGACACAGTATCCCTTATTTGTTGCATTAAATTTATCTCCATTTTTGTCCATCTAAATGGACAATCAATTCATGGCCCGTTTTAGTTATTTATGGGCTAATTGAACCCAACAGTCTTCTTTTTTGTGTTACCAAATCTTATACTGAAATTACTTTTTTCTCTTGTAGTAAATTTATTTTTTTCATGGTTTAGACTCCACTACCTATATGATTGCCCTCTAGACTAGTACGGCATACAGTTGCTTAGGGGAGGGGGGGTATGATGTGGATGTTATGGTTGCCACATCCTTCTAGTCTTGGTTGCTTGGTAGCTGAGGACTATTCTCCAATAGATCCATGGTGTTCTCTAGGAACAATGGGAGCAGACAAGAACTTTCACCATGTATCTAGATCCATGTTAATCTCTAAGATCAATGAGAGTACCATAAGAACTTCAACATGCATCCAACCTAGGGTGTAATTTATATGTGTTGCATTATGGTTTGGACAATTATAGAAATACCCATCATATACTCCAGCTAGATTACCTATATGTTCAAATTTTTGTCGCTCATATAAATGAATATATACCCATGAAACTGTGTGCGTACACATGCATTTCACTTTATCTTGTGAAGCCCATTGGAAAACATAGTTAATAGGAAAAGTTAACGATATCGGCGCAACAATGATAAACGGGCTTAGTAGGGGTGGTTATCCTAAATGAGGCCCGAGCTTCACGGGGCGTTCAACCCAGTCAATTCCCAGGCTATTCTTTAGGGTTCGGCCCTTTCTTTCCCCCTCCGCGTCTCTCTCTCTCTCTCTCTCCCTCTCTGAGTCTCCGCAAGAGACGATATCGCTTCTCTCAGTCTATTCTCCGTTCTGAGCCTGATTATATCTTCCAGTCTTCCCGGTGGGGTCGATCCGTTAAATTGATCAGTTCCTAACAATGCCGTCGAGCCCATCACTTGTTCTTTATCTAATGAAGGCAAGATATGAAGCAGTATCCCAAAGATGGTTGCCGGAAGGAGAATTCCCGCGTTTGCCTTTACAGTAATCGCAACCACGAAAACAGAAGCTTCTTGAAATAGAAAGAAGACGATCTCCACACGGATTAGCATCGTTCTCAAACCGACACTAAAACAATAATTTTCATAATTCTGATCCTACTCGATAGAGAGATTGATAGATAGCGTTGCCTATTCAGATCTTATTTGACGGGTTCCAACACGAGAAAGAGAGGAGCTCCGGCGAGAGGGATCGGTTTTAGTAGGCGGCGACAGCGGAGGCATCGGCGGTGGCGCCGCCGTGCCTCCGGCCGTGGCAGCCACTGCGGCCGGCGGCGTTCTTCCTGCAGTTGGGTATCTCGGTGAAGAGGGAGATGGGGAGCTTCTGAGAGAAGATGCCCACCTGGAACTCGATGTACTTGCCGTCGGAGGTGACTGCGAGGCCGGTGATGGAGACCCAGATGAACAGCTTCTTCACCTGAATGCCGGAGACGTCGGTGACCGCGCCGTAGGTGAGCTTCCCCTTGAGCACGCGATCGAAATAGACGAGATCAGTGAACTGGACGTAGCAGGGCGCCGCCAGCTCCACCACGAACTCGCCGTCCTCGGAGAGGGTGTAGTTGACGACGGCGTTGGGGAGGAGGCCTTTTGGGAGGCCGTAGCTGGGCAGGTAGTCCTGCACTGGCGGCAGGTCGCCGCCGGCGGAGGCGACCGCCGCGGAGAGAGAGAGGAGGAGGATGAGGAGAGAGGAGGAGGAGGAGGAGGAGGAGGCCATGGCTTGCAGGATCATCTTGTGAATTGGGAGAGGGGGATTTAATGGGTGGAAGACCAGTTGGTGTGGAGAAGGTCGCCGTCATAATGGGTGCTAATTCACGTCCAATTATCGGAAAAACCTTGTGGGCTCCCCCCACCTTCCTACCTATAAATTATCTTCCCCATTTCTGCGTAATCTAACCTGAGAATTACATATAAAAAATATGACGTGCAATACTTCCAGCCACAAGTCTTCGTTCTTAGGAAAGCAGACAGAAAAATAAATAAAATAATAAAAATAATTAATAATAAATACTATAAATAGTATAAATAAAATAATTAAAAGGGCCGTCGGGTTCTAGTTTCCAGAGAGCACCCGAATTAAAATACATGAAAATAATCCCCCGATGAAGATTACGTTTGGCCTCCTAATTTGGCATTTGGTCAGCAAACTGGAGTTCTTTAAGAGTATACGTTTCCTTCCTCGGGGAATTATCTCAGCTAACGCGTCTCAAGACCCGTTCGCTCAGCAGCACCCAACCAACTCTCGTCGATTCCCCAGGCTGGTCTTCGGATGTTTGTGGGTTCTTGGAAATATCACATTTCAGATGGTCAACTCTGCAGTATCTATGAATTAAAGGGTACAAACGGTGCTGGAATCCATTGGTGATCAAATCGTTCGTTTGAATAAATCGAAATCCTTTGTATTGAATGTTCATAATACTTCCCCTCCGCATTGATCAGAGACAGATAGAGAGAGAGAGAAAAATTGGCGTAGTAAATAGGTCATATGGGCCCCACCAAAGTCAACTTGCGCTCTTCTCGGCACTGGGTAAAACGGGGGGGTTCTCTCTCTACCTCTCTTCCCTTTGTGACACACTTCCAAACTCGCAGCTCTCTTCCTCTCCTGGTTTCTCTCTCTCCTTCTCTACCGTTTGTAACCCACTTCCAAATTCGCAGAACTCTCCCTTCTCCCTCTGTTGTACTCTCTTCATCTCCTGGTTTCTCTCTCTCTCTCTCTCTCTCTCTAAATGGCCGACAGTTCATCAAGCCCACAAACAATGCCTGGGGTCCACACAAGTCCACTAATAACGAGCGGGTCAATTAATGCTGCAAGACTAAACCTGCTCCAGGCTGGGTCTGAATTAATTTCGGAACCTTGACTTGGATCACACCAAGCCAAAAAACAAAAAATGGGGAAGAAAATATTCGGCGGATATTCTCTCCTTTTTCTTGGATTTTCTCCAACTCTATGTTCCCATGATCAGGGCCGCCCCGAAGATTGAGAAATTATAAATGGGACCACACCTTCAACAATATTTATGGACATTTTAGTAATATAAAATTGCATAAACCCGTTTGATACAGATCTAAGAAGTAGCATTCATCTTGCCCTAGGCATTGGTGTGATATGAGCAAAAGTGAAGCTGACTAGGCCGCCATGTGGCGGGCCCTCTATCCAGCGTGGCAATTAGCACATTGATGAGACAACTTGGTCCATGTGGGTGTTATATTTTATAAGATTACAGGAAATTAAATTCCTATTATTGATATTTACATTAACCTGTCAAAATGTACCAGGAAGTCCGGCTGAAGCTCTATCGCTTTAGCCTTCTTTCTATTTCAAGTAAGGGGGGTTCATCGATCTACTTTCAGCAAAAAAGGGTAAAAAAAAAAAGAAAAAGAAATCTTCAACAAGCATTTTTAATACAACTCTATCATGGGCTTGTGATAATTCCTCGAATCTAGATTCTCATCTCGGCTAATGAGGACCCTGTGATTGGAATCCAAAGGCTGTGCAGTGATTTGGTGGAATCTTTGATCCTCGATCCAGGTCATGAGTAGGTTGTGGGGTTTCTCCATCGGATCAAAGCTCTGTCAAGAACCCTAATGAGGTCCTGCTTTGGTTGTCGAGCCTTCTGAATCCATGTCATGCATGGACTGAGCAGAAGTGAACTACAGAGGAGGAGTAGGATATTGAGATTGGTCAACGTCTGAAGAAATCTACCAGATAATGGGAGGAAATTAGGGATGAAAAATGAGCAGAGGCGTTGAGTAGTATTCTGAATTTAGTAAGGTGGATAGTTGACTCTGTGTAATTAAAGAACATAAATTTAAAACAGAAGGGGAGCGTTGACTAGCCTCGGATGTGCAGGAATTTTCAACGTCCGGTCGCAGGTGTGCATAGCTGCATCGCAAGGAAGAAGAAACCATTCATATTTTTTCTTCGAAGCTGTCTGAGAAGCAGAAGGGGCGTTGGTTCTGGGAGGGGAGTCGGACTGATAGTGAGACCTAGTGGCTGGTGATTTTGACCCACACAAGAAGGATCAGACCGCTTTTGGTCAAACAGTGGAGGGATTTCTACGAGAGAGAGAGAATAAAAGCTAAATATTTGATAGCCTATTTAATCATCCTGATCTCCATTGCGAAATGCATGCCCTTGACTAATGGCAGCAAAATTTCCAACTATGAGAGCATTTTATGACGTGATTATTGGCCTTTGGTTTGCTCATAACTATGGGTACATAAGATCATCAACATATTAATTTTACCCATCTAGATTTTCTATAACCATTTTTCCAAGATTTCTTTGAGATCCTCATCGTACAATATATTTCAGAACATAGAGGTGATTTATTTCTTTCCTGACTCCTCAAGAATGAGACTAAGAGTGAAGACAATGGGTAAAAGTGGAATACGGAAGAAAAAAAAGTCAAAGAGCTGACTATGTGAGAGCTCAGAAGTCGCTATGGGGACAGAATAGAAAGTGACAAGAATCTTTCCTAGTAAAGAAAATAATAAGCCCTCCAGAACACGGTAATACCTTCTAGAAGGATGCATGAAAAGGAGAAATCAATTAGAAGGACGGAAATGTCTTTCAAAGGAACAAGATAGACCTGGATTCTCTGCAGAAGCCTCACGAGGAGTCTTCGATGGCTGATCTTCTCCTGATGCTCGTCTTTTCCTTCCCAAACTGTGATAAACATGATATTAGAAAAATGATGGTAAACAAGGAAGATATTTAGGAAATAATTCAGCATAGTCTGAGAAAAATATCCGCCAAATGTGAAGACAAGTGATAGTTTGTCCAAGCAACATGATCAGCACCTTCCATTTTCTTCTCCAGAAGATATTTTGAAGACTTGAGCTTCGGGTGGCGAAGAGTTTACATTTTGATCCATCTACAATAGGAAGATAAATAATACATATAAAACCTGATCCCACTATGCAAAAATACTTGTAACTGAGCAAATAATTTTATTATAAAATTTTCAAAGAGTCGCCGTTTATGCTGTTCGACCTCTTGACATGAATTAGCAATGGTGGCCTGAACCCTTTGTAGCATGAGCTCCATGTTAAGTAGCTCAAGATGCAAGCCCTGGCCAAGCAATGCCTTTAAATAATATAAAGAAGAAACGTTATAGAGAGAGGGTAAGGTTGTTGACATTAAAACCTGTTTTTCTGATGTCATACTCTGAATAATCTCGTCCTTGATCGATAGAGCCTTTTGTAAGTGATGGGAGTAAAGAGAAAGCAAAGTCTTGGATGCTGGACGAATGCCCACTTTGAATCAAAGATAAGAGTACAAATAACGAAAGCTGAAGGATATTTCTCTGACTTGGGTATGAAGGACGATATCGTTCTTTGCCTCTTGAAGTTGTTCTTCCAACTCAAATAAAGTTGTATCTTTCCTCTGAAGTTCGTTCTGGTAGTTTCTGAGTTTACCCTCCATAAAACAAATCTTCTCTGCAAGGGGTTAGATTAATAACGATTTTTAAAATAATTAAATAAAAAAAATCCCTCTTTACGGGGAAGAAATAAAATCATTTGAAAAAGAGCAAGATAACGGTAAAAATTAGCGGCCGAAGCCGTATTGTGAAAATTGAACGAATTCTGATGTTTGAATAGCCGGAATGATTGCATTCTTCCATCAAAAAAGGAAAGGAATGAGGACTTCTTACTCATCTGTGAGATGAAAAATAAACACTTTATTTTAGACAGAAAAGAAGAAGCTGACAGATAGCTTGTGGTGAGCAGGAATTAACAGTGAGATGAAAGTCGGGCATTTTTTTCCCCTTCTCTTAAAGGTTGCTTATGGTAGCATTAGTCCAAGAACGTGCAAAAATTACAAAGGTAAGAGCTAAAAAAATTAAGCTTACCCTCAAGCTCTTTCTCAAATGTTGAAATTTTGTTCATTTTCTCCTGCAATCTGATTGCTAGATGTTCAAAGGATAGTGAAAGAAGGCACCAAGTCAAATTTCGACCACAATAACAATTCGAGTCTGCAAATATTTCCTGACGCTAAGTACTTAAAAGTAAACATATCATAGTTTCGTGACTACACATGCCTACTTGCTCTTTTTCACTCACAAGCTGTTGAATACTGTCCACTGTTCCTTTTAAAGCTTCAGCTTCTTTCTCAATTGAGTCAAACAGCGACAGATGCCTTTGCACCTTATTAGAAAGAACATTGAGCTGCTTATCCTTTACTATAATGGCATTTTTCAGTGAGCATGCTGAACCCTGAACTCAAGAAAATTACTATGAGTAAAAACCCATGTCACTGTATTCCATGCATTAAAAAACGGGGAAGAAATATTTGATTGAAAGAAATCAATGCAGGTGATGTTGGAATACTCTACCGAAACTATCATACATACATTATTAAACTTCTGTGAATATTATTACCAGGTTTGAACAGATCAACACATTAGCAGTAATTGTCTGTCAAGGAGATATGTATCACAACACTTAAGGAAACGCACTTTTAGAAAACCCATTCCATAATCAACAGAAGAAAACAAGTACAGCCTGTAGCTGAACAAAACATTTCTTGGCGTTAGCATTGCATCGTACTAAACCTAGATCTGGTTACTCAAGGGAAGAAAAAAAAGTTAAGAACAGCTAAGCGAAACATATTAATATGATGGTCAAGCGATCAGCTCATTATGTTTAGATACTCATGATATCCACGGTATCATTTCAAGATATTATGGAAAAAATCATGATAGTAACCAAACCTATACTCTGCAATAATATAAAAATAATGTTGGCAGATTGTGGCTCATTCAAGCTTTTGGAAGATTGAGATTACATACCTTTCTGTGTATAATAAACATTTTTGGACAACTCTTTATAATATTCATAATATTCATTTACAGATTTTAAACCAATCGACTGAGAACAGGGATTTTTCAACATTTTTTTTATAGACAATACAAATCAATAATTTAGGTTTAATTTTTTATATATGTTCATTGCTTGCCATAAATTTCCATGTTCTGATCAGCCCCCAAAATCCCACGCATCCATAATTACTGCGATTTCATAGCTTTAGTTATGAGTGCACGACTTAATTTGATAGCAATGTATGTTTGCCACCGTCTATGGAACTTATCCATGTGAATGAACTTATGCTACTATTACTATTTTGTAGGTCTGCTTATCAAATCATATTATCTGCGCATCTCTCTCCCTTGGAGAGTTTCATTAAATGTGATTGAGTTATATACCAAACATGGGCAATCTATAATGCTAAAAGATTGTAAGTCATTGAAAATTGTCCCCAAACCAAATGGCGCATGTTAAATCATATTATTAAATGTGATTCATTAGATAATATCCCACTAAATAATTCTGCTTTCGGATAGTCATGTTTTCTTTTCTATGTGCACAAATCCTACAAAGGGCTGCACGTGAGGGAACAAATTGAAATAAAGCGATATTGGATGCACAGCTTGTATATTATTATTCAAATTTATGAGACTAGACTCATTGTCAATTGCTTTTGATTTAGAAAGCTTAACTCCGTTGCATGAAGAAAATAGAATGAAGTGAGAGTACAATTGTCCACAATACAAATGAATAGAAAGAAAACTATATCTGAAAACAAATACACATCTTATTGGAAACATGATACGCATTTTATGGAAAATAACTAATATGTGATCCCTGAAAGAATCTAAATGCCATAACAAAATTGTGGCTATAAAAAGGACCGCACATATATTGGAAGAAACAAATTCAAACAATGGAGAAGACAAGAAGAAAACCTCGTGAGCTTTTATAAAGGCGTCTCTGGATTTGAGCAAGTTATCTAACGTGTCCCTCAATTCTTTTTGCTTCTTTTCCAGCAAAATGTTGTCATTCTCAAGGTTCTCCATCTACAAAAGACAGTATCTATAAGTTATATCAGGTATTACGTAGACACAAAACGATAGTAGAACATGAATATGCTCCAAAAACTGTAATCATGATGGTGAACAAATATTCTGCACCTGTTTAAGTGCCAGCAATTGAAGAACATTCTGACGCATTTGCCATATTTGAGTCAATAACAAAACTGGTCATCATTACAAGTGTGTATCGAATATTTACCAGATAATGTGTAATAAGTTACGGACAAAAACACTGTGATGCCTTATCGTTTGGTTGATTTTCCCTCGAGTAATGGTAAATACACCCAATTTTTTCTTCATCTATATTGTTTTGTTGACATCATTGGCATAATACTTGAGTTTCCTTAAGCACCTCCTAGACATAATGACAGCAAATTTCGTTCTGAAGACATAAGCCCTACCTAAAAGAAACCGGAGAACAGAGTGTACTTCCATCAATAGAACATCCAAAACATCCCTGCTTATTAGTGTTTACTCATTATGTTGTATTATTCATAAAATATTGTTATCTATCAGCCACCTTGCCCATATTGTTTTTTGTTTTCAATATCATTAGAGACAAATATTCTCAAGTAGGTCGAAAGATTTTCGACTAAAGCAAAGATAATTTCCAACTCGAGAAATGGAAAAATCTACATCACTCCATTGGTCTCTTGAAATCATCCATTTCAGCAAATGTTATGTTCTCCAGCCTGAAAATTTCCTGAAAATCTTTCAGATTGTTAGAGAGAAACACGTAGGACTAATGTCCACTTATAACTTCAGTAAATTCTTTGAATTTAGCCACGTTGACCAGTTCAAAAATGGCAACGTCTAATACTAAGGTAAGAGTAATCATTTTATTTTGCTCAATAGATTTCTCACTTAATGCCACAGCGAATTTGATCCAGTGCTTTTCACATTGGGTATCGGAAATTCATCAACATGGCATAGATATCATGATCAGATTAAGTCATGGTAGAAAAGCATTCCATGGGATTGAATTTCAGCGTCTCATTGGTAGGTTGCAATGCTCCAACAACAACACTTTCACTTCCAAAAAGACGAGTGGAAGTTATAAGAACTAAAAGAGAAACCAAGGCAGATAAAGATGAGAAAAATGCTTCAACGCACGGGAGCACCTTGGTCTCAAGCTTGCGCTGCAACTCATCACGCGAAGCCAACTCTGCCTGCAATTCCTGAAGCTTCTTGGAGAACTCTGCTTCAGCTTCCCTATGCCTCTGGAGCCCAAAACCACCGCAGATAAGATGAATTAACATCTCTGAGTATAATTAAAAAAATGGAAGAAACTGAGAAACGGAAGTAAGGACTGGTTTCACAGCGGCAGGAGATGGAATGAGACATGAAGTGATTGAAGTTCAAAATAAACCTGCACAGAAAGCCCAAGCTCCTCTTTCACACAGCGCTCTGTTTCCTGGACTTGCGATCACGGCCGACAGGGAAAACAAGATGGAAGAATGCAGATCTCAGGGAGTAGATGAGAAATGGTCGGGGGATCAAAATGGGAACAGCTTGTAGTCACCCGGAGAGCCTTGTTTTCCGCGATTATAGAGTGTATATGGAGCTTGAGCTTCGAGAATCTGACCATCCCCTCCATCTCCCTGCGCTCCTGCAGCTCGCTCGCTTCCACTCAGCGCTTGCGGAGGCCGGCGGGAAGACTTTAGTAGGTTCCTCCTACCTCCAACATTTCAAAATTCTTTTCTTTTTCAATAATTGAAATTACATTATTACACTTTACAAAACTATAATTTTATGCATACCCTTACTGCTACTTGCTCATCATCATCGACGTTTGGGAGGAGGGGCATATGGTGGAGATCTGAAAAGATCAAGGATTTTTTGCTCATTCGTTTTCTAGGTGGTGGGGAAATATAAAATATTAATAAATAACCCTTTACAGATATTATTAATAAATTATAATTATATTACCATACTTCCAAATGTTCTAATAATTTAAATAAATAATAAAAAAGGCCGAGGATGTTTCTGCTCTTTCGTTTTCTAGATGGTGGGGAAAGTAAAATATTAATAAATAAATATAATCATAATAAATTACACTTATATTACCATACCTCCAAATGTAACAATAATTTAAATAAATATTAAAAAAATCACAACTTGCCCTAAGAAGGAAACCTAACTCAATGCCAATGGATGATGGAGGAGTTTGGTTACTTATTATAGAAATTAACTAGTAATTGCTTATACTTGGCAAGTATATGTTGATGGGCCAGACTAATTATATTGTCTCTATAATGATATGTTATAGCATTATAACAAAAGATCTAGGAGGTTGTGGGTTGTGCCAACTATCACAAGCAGAAAATAATAAGCTAGTCTTTGATAAAAGAAGAGGTTAATGAAAAAGAGAGGATGAGGCACTTTTCAAGGGTTTGAATTATTTTAAAGTCAAACCCTAGAAGGGTTTGACTTTTGTCAAAGGGTTTATGAGCTATCAAACTTTTCTCATCCATGGATAAATATTTCATAATTATAGGGAATCATAATCATGGTTGAATGTGCATGAAATCGCACCACATGTGCTAAGTTATTCTAATATGATTAAATAATATCATACATTGCATTTAACAAAATCATAAGCAAAACACAGTTAGACCATGGTTGGAAAAGCCCCCACAAGCTGATCCCCATCAGAATCAGATCAGGGTTGATCCTCTAATTTCGCCAGTTTTTACCACATAGTTGTCTCAACCCAAATACATTTTACAAGTATTTGAGTGGATGCCTTATTCTGTACAAAAACTACCCAAAACAGGTAGAAAACTGCACATTTAACATGATTATAAAATTTCCCATGGTTTGACCATAGCCCATATACCTCAAGAGTACCTTGGGCCTACCTCAGAAAGGTTCAATTGCTGCCAAGAGAAGGGGAGGGGGGGCGAAATTAAACAAAAAACTAACGAAAGAGATCAATAATTTCTATATATACATAATATGTATAGAAAAAAGATATTTTTCCAAATGCATGAGATGTTTACTCTGATCTTCTACTGACTTTTGAAAGCTTGTGCTTGTGTGTGTGTGTGTGTGTGTGTGTGTGTGTGTGTGTGTGTGAGAGAGAGAGAGAGAGAGAGAGAGAGAGAGAGAGAGAGAGAGAGAGAAACGGCAGATCAAAAATAAGGAAGAAAACACAAAAAGGGAAAGCTCTCGAGTGTCCATTTCTTAACAGCTGACGATCCAAAGGGCAAGCTTTCAAAAGCTGAGAGGAACCCATGAGGAATTCCACGCCCGGATGACCTTATGGGCGTGCCCAATTGGGGAGATGAGCTGGCTGCAAGTCAACGGCTATAATCGGTCAGATTCGGAAGAACAGCCTGGGAGTTTTCATCAACCGAAGCAAAGAATTACAATTGGGGTATGATATTACCTCCATCACCTCTCGCCATTTCAACAGAGGGTGGAGTGGGCGATCACCTATGCTTATTAATGACATAAACTTAACTAGAAAAGGAAGGTATGGAGAAAGGGAGAAAAACATGCTGCCGGGACAAAAATTGTTCTTTCTGATTTTTGCCTAAAGGGGGAAGGGGAACGTGATGTCAACAACATATTTCCACAGTTTCTATGGGACAAAGAGCCATGATACAGGTAGACCCACTATCTCCACCGGGACATATCTAGAAAGCCCACCAGGTCAAAGAGGGCTGTCTC
The DNA here is from genome assembly GCA_902729315.2 of Spirodela intermedia. Classification (NCBI taxonomy): domain Eukaryota; kingdom Viridiplantae; phylum Streptophyta; class Magnoliopsida; order Alismatales; family Araceae; genus Spirodela; species Spirodela intermedia. The sequence goes on from LR746264.1 coordinate 1,586,406, forward strand.
CTCTTCGATTATACAGTCAATGGAGGGCGACAACCTTCTAGCCACTCTCCACCAGCCAAGTCAACCAAAAGACCTGACAACAGAAATGGCACATTAAGAAACAGGATTAGGAGCTCAACCTCACTGAGAACAGCTCAGATTAAGTGCAATGAATAAAATATAATCATATGTGAGAGAAAATTGCAAGAAGTCCACTAGAAAATGTTGCAGTCTGGATGACTGGAGATGATAACAGTGGCTCTAGATCCCTGGGCAATCTGGATCACAGCCAGAGATGAAGGAGGTCAAGTAGTAAATAATGCATAATCCTCAGAAAAGTCAACTGCTCGGTGCCCAGTTCGTCAAAGGACCATGATATTCCAGAAAATAAGAAAAATAATATATTTTCTTAGGGAATTCAATTAGCAAAAGACGGCCGGCGATGGAATACAAAGAAATTCAGGGATAATGGGTTCAAGAAAACGTTGCAGTCTTCTTTTCTAAAAAATTGGAAATCTCTCGTTCTTCCTTTTTTTAGCAAATGGAGTCAGCTGCTCCACTTCGGCTGGAGTGTGGCACACTGTTCCAGGAGGACAAGGTAGGATGACCCCCCAAGTCATCCAACTATGGCTGGATTCTGAAAATCTCTTTGTATATATACTTTGTGTGTAATATTGTCCCTACCTTCCATGATTTCCAGTGATCCGAATATTTCCCGAATGAGAGATTCCAAGATGATCTTGATCTTGAACTAACAAATTAGTCTTGCACATTCTCGGATTAAATGCCAAACTTTGATCCCATCCACTGTACTTGGAAGATATTTATATTTACACATTGCAGATATTCGGATGCAAACAATAACAACTCTGAACTAAAGAAACAAACCTGGGGATGCGGATACTTGAAGAATAGAAATCACTTACGAAGATCATACTGAAAAGATTGCTTACCTCAGGTCACTGTCTGGTCCTGGGCATGCACTGGAATTCTGCTAAAAGGGCTATATGATCAGAAGACCATTCTGGAGAAGGAAGTGCCGTGTCTTTACGTAAGCTTTCCTCATCCAAGAGCTCCAAAAGTGACTCCACTGTCAAGGAATCAGCTGCAAACAGAAATCGAAACCCAAAGAAGGATTAAACGATGAAACATAGCATTTAAAGCAAACTTTAAAGAAAAAAAAAATCCGAAAATAACTGATGAAAATAGAAAGAAAACCTAAGATGCATATTACAAATTTTTGGTGTACCTGTGTAGAAAATGTAATCGAGGGTCCCTGTAAAATCCCTGGTACAATTTGTGAATAATGGTTCGTTTGTTTTGAGGTCCATTCTACTTCTTTGTTGCCCTAAACCCATACTACCTCCCACCATCCTTGCAAAAGATGAGTAGGCACTAACCTGTAGCCAGCGCAAACACCACAACCATGCTTAAATAGCTAAAGCTCACAGCTCAAGATTTCACCACTACAATCAATAATCCTTGAACGCCCCAAAGAATAACGTACCAATGGAAGTTGGTGAGTTAGTTTAGTTGCAGGTCGCAAAATTCCAAGCGGGTCTACTACCAATTCTGGATGCATCTGATCAACTTTCCCTCTCGCAAGAAGAGCATGAGAAGCACTGCATCAGGAGCAAGCGAATATACATCAGATATTGCTAGAAAACGAGATTTATAAAAATGAGACAAAATACAACCGAATAATTAGATCAATGGGCACCTTCCAGGAAGTGAATTAAAATCGCCACAAACCAACATTGGAATATCTGCACTAACAGCTATCTTCTCAAGTCCTTTCAGCAGGGTGTGCACCTGTAATAGACAGAGACCAAAAAGAGCATTCAGTCCCGAGTTCACAAGTGAACAGTTATATTCGAGCAAGAGATGCGCCTAGGTGAGAACCTGCCATAGCTTTACATCCTTGAGCTCATGATGGACATTTACATGAGTATTTGCCTGCATATCCAAAATAGAAGAAAATAACTTGTTAAAGGAAAGAGCAATTCAACTACAAAGCTCAGGAATATTATTCAATAATTGGTTGCACATCAATACATTTGAAGCGCATTGCTATATCAGATATCATGCAATTGGCAAATGGCAAGTGAATATTGGATGTTTATCAGCAGCACCCTCACCTTATTTGAAAAAAAGAAGAAAAGTTTTAAGGGAGTAACTACTAAGGTTTTTTAGCTATGATATTCCTGTTTTAGTACACAGATTATCATCGTCATCACTGTCAGTCATATCAGAAGTCTGTCAATTAAATAATTAAAAAGCCAGACAGATCTGACAAATTCCAGCATATTTCAGATAGTCCTAGTGGTGTTACATGCTACAGAGACGCACTAATTATCTGCAAAATCAGAGTAAGGAACCAAATTACATATAGTCAAAAGTAAAAGATAATCAAATATAACCATTTTTAGTTAAAAATCAACTGACCGACTGAACAAACAAATCGGCTATTACTTTAATTTAGAAATTCAATTTTTCGTAATTAATAATATCAGAACTTATAAACTTTCTGAAGTATTAAGTAGATTATATCCAAATACACATTCATGTTCGGTACTACACATATTTCAATCATAGATTTATCTTCCACACGTCATCCAACATCGAGTAAAATTGTCATGACTCGTTGGACGACTAAAAATGATCATGATGTGGATCAAGCATGTAAAGGCAGAAAATATGTTCCTAATTATAAAAATCGGATCAGACGCACCAACACCAAGAATGAAATTTTAGAACTTAATGATTAGAACATATGGACTACTTTCAGCCAGTCATTTGTTGTAGCTTATCCAAAGTAGCATTTTTTTAAAGTAGCCTGTATTACATAATCTATAAGAATTTGAGGCTCGTAAGATCCAAAAACCCTGATACATCAAACTGGATCCAACACCAACATGCTGTATGCAATATTAGAAACCTAGAAATCACTAAATGACTGACTGATCCCCTTTTTCATTCTTTGACCTTATCGGTCATCGCATATAATTATAAAACCCAGCGCACACAGTACTTCCCACTTTAAAAACATGGATGTTCCTCTTTTTCCAAAGTAGCATTAAGTCTCCACAAATCTATGTACATGTTTTGCGCCTATAAGAACCTGATAACAAATGAGGAAAAGGTGAAGGCAAGTTCAAGATTTTTTTAATTGGATATTGAAAAGGGTGTCAAGGCAACCATGTACTCAAGACAAGTGTAACAGGTAAAAGCAATAGAGAGGGATAAGCTTGCCTAATACATGAAGATGTGAAAAACGAAAACCCAAGTAATGTCCTCAGAAAGTCCAATGAGAAATATTACAGAAGAAGCAATTCTCACTTGCTCATTGAGGTACGGTATATAACAGCCAAGATGTCGGAATTTGGTGAGAATTTGGTGCAGTCAAAGCACACAGGGAAATAGATTAAGAAACTTAAATACATTTTGATAGGCAAAGGTGAATTCACCTCACAATCTGAATTATTAAGAAAATAACAGACCCTGAAATGCCAGGTTTAGAAGGACTTTGGTTGACAAAGAAAAATCAGTTCCTAGTCTATGCGAAACTCAGATTGTCCGCAGATACAAGAACTTGGCTGACAAATTAGTGTGGAAAGGGAATCCAATTCGAATATCCTTTGTTGCGTCACAGTTGTCCAATCAACTGTGGTTCATAAGTAAAGAAGGGAGCCTGACATAGCATGAATCGGTTTCAAAAAAGGATTCATCTCACTTCAGGTAGGACTAACTCTCACTTCAGAATATCTACCAGAGTAGTCCATCTCGAGAAATGCCTTTTAAATGACACAAAACATATTATCTAGTTAAGACAAAAGTTACCTTCATCAGAAAAAAGCTACAGAAACTTTCATGAAAAAACAATGCAAGGAACATGATTAATCAAAAGATCAAAGATGACTAACGATAAACTTATTTCCCTCACCACACAAAGAAGCTGTCTTTTGCCAGGAGTATCTGAGCCATGATTACTAAATTTCGCTTCCAAGACGACAATCAATGCAACGTTATCCTGGTAAGAAACGTAAACATCAACGCATTAAAATGCAGAAAATAAAGTGGATAAGAGAATTTTCAAGGTCCTATGTAGCTTCAAACATTCGATAAGACCAGGTATTTTTCCACTCAGTTAACTCCAAGATACTATAATCTTCGTTTTCAGTACAACAGTTTGTATCCGGTCTCCCTTGAACTAGCCCACTCCCAAGGGAAGATAACCAGTTGGTCTTTGAGTCAGAATTCGAACTTGTTGACATGGAGAGCCATCAAAGGACCGTGACTGACTTGTGAGTCGAGAACCCCACGAAACAGGATGACGTCCTCAAGAAAATATAGATGAAACTGAAATGGCATTAGTGTCTCAAGTTGATGCTTTCTCACTTTCCCCGACACAACATGGCATCGCCTACCCTGTGTGGTGGCTGCTAATAAATATGATTCCGTCGTCCCTCATCTGCTGCCCCCCTCCCCCCCCCAAAACGCAGAAAAAGAAAAACAGAAACACGGCCGCGGGGTTCCTCCCTCATCAACTTTCTGCTGCTCTATTTCCCAACGCAACTCTATGGAACAACTCCCACCCCCATGATAACTGCAGCATGGCTATTATAACTGGGTACGCCAGGCAGGACGTGGCCAACAAGGTTAGGATGAAAAAGTTGGATGTTTTTTTTTTCTTTTTCAACAGTCCAACTAATTTTAACGAAACATCCGTTAATGATATTGATCAAGTTCATAATTTAGAGAGGTAATACAACCACAGACTAAAGTAAAAGTGTTCGGTATCAGGGAAATAGCGAAAGTTAAAAAAAAGAGGGGGCCATCTATTATTCAACTAGTTTGCAGTGAACTAAAACGAAAACCCTTCGATAAAATAAAAAAAGCCGAAATGAGAAACAGTCATGAACTAGAGGTGGAATTCAAGAGATCGACCTTAATTAATCGACCCAAAGCAGCTTTCTTCTGACCGGTTGGAATCACTGCATCAGTCAAGGATTGTGCAGCTTTATTGAATTCAACCTGAAGACATGTTCAAACCATTCAGAGAGGAAAAAATTCAGGAAAGTCAATCTCAAATCCAAATGATTGTCTACCTCATATTTTTTCACATGTGAAAACCTGTCTCGGCGAAAAAATGTTGCACAACCATCAATTGAATTCGGATTTCCAGCATAAACCTGCAAAAAAAATATCAATGGGAACTAAAATAAACGAAAGTGAATATATATCAATTTTAATACTTTCAAACAAGAAGAGAGTTGAAAGTATACTTCTGATGTTCTTTTTTTATAAAGTGCTTGATACCCATGTTTATCAAGTTCCGGGGCAAAAAACTCCTCAAAATGATTGCTTTGGACCTGAAAAATAAGATAACAAATAGTTAATATCAAATTCAGGGGTGAAAAAATAGCAAAAATGACTACAATAAGAATCAGTCAACTTATATGGAGACATGAAAACCTTAATTCTCTCTCTCTTTGGATCTCTCTATTTATCATATAAGATAAATAAACCCCTCTCTCTCTCTCTCTCTCTCACACACACACACACACACACACCCCACACACACACACACACACACACATCCACAGAGGAGGGTGATCCATTAATATGCACTTTTCTAAAAACGCTACTGATATCAAAAAGCACTGTTTTGAATTTTTTGAGATGTCAAAGATTCGTGCGGCTGGCAAAGGGAAAAGAAGCAAATATTAAACAGCAGCTCGTGACAAATACATTTAAGCTGACAGCTAATCTCTAGGGAATCAAATATGAACTTCACTGGTCAATTAAGACACCCAATTTGCACATTTTGAGGCAGAAAATGTACAAGGATGATGCCGTATACCTCTTGAAGGCACAGTATATCAGCATGATAGCCAACTATTTCCCGTAACAGATTTTGTCGACGATATTGCCAAGAAAGTGCCCATGTTGGACAATAACTATATATTTCACTTGTGGCGTATACATCTGAAAGAATGTTGTATGAAAGCACAGTGAAGGTCCCAGAAGCTGTCCGGCCATCAGAATCAAAATGTCCCATTATATCTGCTCCACCAACAGGAATCAATCGCCGAGGAGTAGGAGTAGGAGCTGGAATGACACGCGATGTGAAAATTGTAGATGCAGGTCCTATGGGTATTCTAGTTTCTGCATCCACTGTCAAACACTCAAACTTCAAAACCTGACCAATATCCTCTGCAGAAGGTGTATATGTCTTAGATCGTCCAACCTCAAACCAGGTTTCACCTGAACCCTTTTCACTAACTGAACCTGAATACAAAGGAGTAGAACCTGAGCCAGATAGCCCTGTATTAACAACACCAGAACTACTACTGTTAAAACGTCCAAACAACTCTTCTTCCTCGGTTCCATTTTCATTTACAGCATTAGCTGCTCGATCATGTAAAGCACGATGGTGCTGCCAAGCATCAAAGAAGCATCTAGAAGAGCAGTGGTAACTCTTGGCAACAGGTAACTTTGCCTTAATACAGCCTAGGCACTGCAATGTTGCTAGCTCGGTTGGATGTATACTGCAGACAGCAATTCTCCTGTCATTCTGCTTACGATACCTACAAAACAGATACAAACAGAATGTGAGGTTGAAATGTTGGTTCCAAAAAACAAAAGTACTCTATGAAGTCAACAATTCCAAAAGATATTTTGAATGGATAGTAACAATTAAAGTAATATAACGAAGAAATCATGTAAGTCGACACATGCACCATGTCATCAAGATGCATCCACAAGCTCCTAGTAGTCTTTGTTTCTATGGCTGCTTCCCTTACTAATTTCATGAGCCAATAACGATGACATAAAATCCGAGCCCCTAACATTGACAATATCCTATAAGAATCCAAGTTTACATAGCCACTGCAGATTGACTATTATTATCCATTAAAATCTGGGAACAACAATATATCTGACACTAACAACGATTTGGAAGTTAACACTTATTAGGTTTGCAAGCAAAAGCTCAATACAGACCAAAAAGTTCAGGAAAAAATTCACTTTAGGTTTCAAATTTAAATCATTTAACTGGTTTTAGAGGAAAATATTATTCTACAGCCCCCAAACATACAAGTCAATACAAAGTATGAGTTCATATTTATTGGAAATTGCCATAAGAGAGGTGTAGTAATATCCTCAAGAGAAACGCCAGTAGCATATGGCGGGATAGCAGTGGGAAATGAAGAGGAAGGTATTTTCTCTGACTACTATGCTCAAGTTTTTTCTCCTCATTTTTGGCCCTTCAGCCTCTAATTTGTCTTCTTCTGACTATACTACATAGCCTTCTATCTTACGCTTTCTCTTCTTGTTCTTATCTGGCTACCCTCTGCCTAAAAAGACCTTAAAAGTTCTGCCCAATCCAGGAAATAGATCCAGTAGGGACTAATTTCTGGACGACACTCTTTCCTGTACCCTTTTTTGACTCTTCAGAAAGAGGACTGCAAATCGTCACTCCAATCTAAGTTGACTGACCAAGCCATCATTCAGTGACTTTTCAGAAAAAAAAAAAAAAAGAAGAACTGTCTCTAATGCAAAAGAATTAGTATGAAAAACTAAAATAGACTCTAGTTCCCTCAACAATCCCAAAGATAGCAGAGAGACAACAATGTGCTTGCATGCTGGAATCATTCAATGGCATCTACCGAGCACACACTATCATCACACCCCTATAGAGGAAAAATGTTTATCCTCTTTATCTCGTCTATGTTATTGTTTTGAACGTGTCACTCTTCAGTCATATTGGAACTTGCCTGCTTGCAGGACCTTTTCTCCATTAAAAGAATGTTATTAAGGCGAGATTCAAAAGAATTTTCGAAAGGCAAATGGTGCAGGACCTTTTCTCCATTAAAAATTCTAGCTACTTTTGTAGGGTCACCAGAGATTCAAGCATAACAGTCAACTACGCTGCTTATCATTCTAACCTAGCCATGTACTAGTGTCTATGACCCAAACGGACTCTTATAGATGTTGAAACTTGATAGCTCAAACATTTCGTTGGTCCTTTACCTAAACAACTGTAAAATCAATCAAAGTCAGACCAGCAAAAGTGCATGAAGTAGGCTCAGATTTATATCAAGTTGACTCGTCATAGCAAAGGAAGGAATTAAGCACAAGACGGACCAAGAGATTGTGGGTGCCCATCAACTCTAAAGGCAAAGATCTTAATGAGTATTATTTCACATAGATGCCTCTTCGCATGCAATTGCCTCTGTGGTGCGAATGAGGAGACGTATAGCTTGCTTCTTTAGTATTCCTTCTCATGTTACACTTGGCAAGGGCGCCTCTTCGTGATTGGGATTACTTGGCACTTTCCAGTAGTTATGGAGGACAAATGAAGAGGATGAGAGTAAAATTGGACGCTCAGAAGGAGACAGGAAAGTGTAGCGGCTCAACCTTTCTGCGATTCTTTGGACCATAAGAAATGGGCCGAATTACATACGTAGACATGAGAAATAATCTGACTGAGTTATTCTCTCGGCTTTTATCACACGCATAAATGAATGGACAAGATCATTTTTTGGCAACGAAGGTGCAGTCACTGATATTTTGAGAGCTTCGGGATCATCGACAGGCATGCACTTTATGTGTGTCTCCTTTCATTTTTCGAGCTCATATGAGAGCTAGCTGAGAGAATTCCTGGAATCAATGCATAAGAAGCACAATCTGGGCTCCAGATAGATGAAGCACAATTTAGATCAGAGATTTCATAGAATAAAGACAATATTTTTGTGCCAGGTGAACCTAAACGAAGGTAGAACTCCCACAACCCCATCCCCAACGTTGTTCAATCCAGGCTGGTTTGACAAACATCCCCCAGAGCTTGAAGAATTTAAAGTGGTCAACTAAGCCACAGGATGACGGAAACTTGTTGACCATATGCCTAACGCGGGTGAAGGAAACAAGGGTCAACGCTCAAGATTTCAGAGCGCTTACAAAATGGGATAAGTGTGGGAAGTCCTTGGGGGCCACACCATTTGGAGCCTAAATCATAAAGAAGTGAGTATGGTAACTGAGTGATACTAGTTAATTGGAACCGGAGAACAGAAAGACAATACTAGCAAGAACAGACGAACGCCTAAAGTGGTGACCCAAATGCCGCACGGAGGCCATTGGCAAAGAAGGCAACGGCACAAAAAAGCAGGAGAGAACAACAGAGGTACAGGAAAGAAGATCAGGCCACCCACCACTTGCACCTCAGGTAGTAGCCATCCACCGGGGCCGACTCGGGGACATCGTCGGCGGTGATGTTGCCATCAGGAAATCGCAGTACCACGTACGGAGTGAGCTCACAGCCAACGATGGGGATGTCGGACGGGAGGTGGACACGCAGCACGCTCAGCATGTTTCCCTGACCTCGGATACCAATGGGAACGACAGCCCTGATCTGAGAAGCTCCTCCTCTTCCTTCTCCTCCTCCTCCAGGAATGGCTCCTCTCTGGAATCCACAAAGGGAACGCTCTCGGTGACGCTGCGACGAGTGGGGCGGAAACCTGGCGGATCCGCCATCACCTGCCCTGGGGAGGCGCCAGGGTTGACCAATCCAACCTGACCCAGCGAGAATCAAGGAGCAGCAATCCTCCAGACGCACATACAGACGGCGCCGACGACGAGGGCAAAGGCAGGGTCTCAATAAAAGCTCAGACCTGTGAATTCCACACCCTCCTCCGACCTTCCCTCCCTCTCGCCCTCCTCAAATGGCCTCGCCGGCGAAAGATCACCACAACCAGCAGGGCAGACCGCTGCGGCTCAAAGGAGCGGAAGATGGCGAGAAGACGGTCCTAGGGTTTTCAAGTGACCGAGCGCGCGTGTGTGATGGTTCCCTCCTCTACAAATCTGGCAGCAATGGTCTCTCTCTTCTCTCTCTCTCTCTCGTCCTTGAGTAGTTGGACGGGGCAATATCGAGTCTGACGTTCTCTTTCAGAGATGAGGACCCCCCCCCCCTCACTCTCTCTCTACTTTCTCTCTCTATTCTCTCTCTCTACATCTCTCTGTGTTTCTCGATGCGCGAGGTTTTGAACAGTCGAGGGTTTCGCATATTCTGAGGATTTTTTGGAGGTTTTGAACGGCGATGAACGGAAGTTATCTCCTGCCGGGCTGAGCCGGACCGGGCTTTACGAATCTACAGCGACTTTCGGGCTTTTATAGGCCCAGATCGAGTGAAAAAATCAGTAGTATAAAAGACGTCTAGATATCAATTATGTTCCAGATAAAGCATTAAAAGGGCGTTCTGCTGGGCTCTGCCCCAAGGTGCCTTTATTAGCCATTAGCCCATACCTGGTCCACCCCAAGAAGACGGCTCCGAGTAATGGGTGCCAAATGTGATTCCCTCCCATGCACATACCCAAGAAAGAGAAAGGAGAGAGAGAGAGAGAGAGCGAGTGAGTGAGTGAGTGAGTGTGTGTGTGTGTGTGTGTGAGAGAGAGAGAGAGAGAGAGAGAGCGAGTGAGTGAGTGAGTGAGAGAGAGAGAGAGAGAGAGAGAGAGAGAGTGAGTGAGTGAGAGAGAGTGAGTGAGTGTGTAGTGTGTGTGAGAGAGAGCCCATAAGACTAGACTTAACTCATCTTAGATTGAGCCCTTTTTGGGTCTAGCCTAGACCAATTTGAGTTTATCCAACCCTCTAACATGAAAGAATAAGAACGTTAAAATCATCCATTATTTCCTGATTTAGATTAGTAACATTATATATTAGAATGTGACAATTCATTATCTCACAACATTGTTTAAATCTGATTCTAAGGGATTCAATGAGTCCAGTTAGTGTGGCTCAAAATTGCTCAATTAGGGTTCCTACAAAGGGAACTTGTTGCAATTTGTCCTCCAAAAATTGTTCTGATAATTTATTTTTATATTTTATGGTCAATTGATGAGATAATCTACTGTTATTGCTCTTGAATTGATGCCCTCTACTAACTGAGATTATTCCCATCTACATTCTAGTAATAAAGCAACAAATTTTATTAATTCCACCTAGGATAATGACACAATTTGGATTGCATTGAAAATTAAAAGCTTGAATGAAGAAAAAGTCCAGATAAGGTTTATGAGATGTAGCTCATTTAAGAGTCGACAGCATAAACTTAAATTTATTGAGGTTATGTAATGTAATTCATTTGTGTTAAGTTTTTTCAATAGTTCATAGTTGTATTAAATTGACAAATAAAAGTTACATTAAGTAATTGTTTGTTTTGTAATCTAAAAATTTTGTACACAAATCATCATCAATTGATTGAACACTACGTCATCAATATGAATTTGAACAATCAAAATAAGATATTTTCCTTACTTTGATGACAAGAGTAGGATCAATCTCCTATTGGATAAATTAATTTTCAACTAAAAACGAGCTAATTTTACACCATTGAGTATGCCAACTTTCTAGATAACATAAAAAGCCTTCTTGATTTATTTTTTAAATGTATTTTTTAGTTTAACATCCATATATTAAAATATAATTCTTTATATATTATAGTAGTTTGAAATGTAAATTTTCATGTATTTAAATAATAATGTCAATATATATGTTATTGTTCTGTTGAAATATCAACCTCTATATACTTCACTATTTGGTTGAGTAAACTTCAAATATTTAAAGCATCTACTAGATTACACTATTCTATAATGGAATATTAACTTGGAGGTATTGTACTACTTTGTAACATAATCTTGATGTAATGCATTATTCTGATATGTAAATTTAATATACTAACATATCAACTTGATGTATTCGACTATTCTATAATGAAACTTGAAATATCTAGAATGTGTACTATGCTATTATAAGACTTAAATTAGATATATGGAAATTTCAACTATGAATTGTATTTTTTATATTAAAATATTAAATTTTATGTACTATGGTATTTTTAATAGAAAATTACCTTTTCGTTATCATAGGTCTTTGCTAATCAAAACTTATTCATGGCTTTCAAAACTAGACAAAAATATCATATTCAATCTTGATTATTTAATGCACACACTGATGATGTGAAACAGCTCAATAATGGTTGCCTTCTTTTGTTGATGGCCTATAATTCTAACGAAGATGATAAAGAATAGGCAACTCTATTGTGAGTAGTGGACCACATGCTGCTCAAATGCTTGCTCAATTCTCTCTTCTTTTTCGTTGCCTTAGTGCTCTCTCTCTCTCTCTCTCTCTCTCTCTCTCTCTCTCTCTCTCTCTAAAGTCGTTTTATACGGCCCAGGTATAGAACCGAGTTAAGCGTAAGCTTTAGTAGGTCCAGCTCGGAATCTGTTTCGTGGTTTTTTCTGTCAACCCAGGCATTATAAATGTAACTAAAGCCGATGCTAGAGCTTGCCAAGAACCTGGATCGACCCAAATATTTCAGGCTCTGAAAGCTAGATCAAGGCAGTCTCATTGACATTAAAGTTATAAAACTTAGATAACATTCATGGATAGACCTTATTGAAATCTCATGCATACGGCGCAAAACTTGGTCAATGGTATGGTGCATATGGTGCAAGTCTTCATGACCTCTCTCTCTCTCTCTCTCTCTCTCTCTCTCTCTAAAAGTAGAAATCGATGGCGAATCATCCCTTCTCGAACTTTATTATCTAAATAAATGCAATACTTACCTAACCTATAATAATATTACAGATCTGTTGTACATTCACATGTTCAATTCACCCTACGGTGTGTGTGAGAGAGAGGCGCAGAAACTGATGACGTCTTCGTCCTCTTAATGGGTGAGGGAGGGTGGTCATGCCTTCGGGTACTCCGCGAGTTCACCACCTTCTCCCGTTTCCCTCGTTTCTTTAATGGGCTATGCTCTCCTCTAACATCCACCCACTCCCTCATTCTATCCTCTTCCCTCCCTTCTCCACCCCGTATATATGTTTCTACAAAGGCCATCCCTCTCATCCCCGCAGCTCCTAAATATCCACCCTGAGAAGGACAGAGAGAGAGGAGAGAGAGGGGAGAGAGGGAGATGAACGAGGAAAGCATAGCAGTGGCGGAGCTCGAAGGGGAGCTGCTGAGGGACTCCAGTTCCTTCCCCTACCTTGCCCTAGTGGCCTTCGAGGTGGGAGGAGTCCTGAGACTCCTCCTACTCCTGCTCCTCCTCCCGCTCGCCGCTGCGATGCGCCGCTTCGTCTCGGAAGCCGCCGGCGAGAAGCTGATGATCTTCGCCGCGGTGGCGGGGGCGAACCTTGCGGACTTACAGTCGGCGGCGAGGGCGGTGCTTCCCAAATTCTTCGCCGCCGAGCTCCGCTTGGACTCGTGGAAGCTCTTCAACGCCTGCGGGTGGCGGTGGGGGCAGCGCTGCCGCCGCTGCGTGGTGACGGCGATCCCCAGGATCATGGCGGAGGTCTTCCTCAAGGACTACCTTGGGGCGGACATGGTGATAGGAACTGAGCTGGGGAGCTTCATGGGCCGCGCCACAGGCTTCGTGCTGCCCCCAGGCGTGCTCGCCGGCGGCGACAAGGAGAAGCTCATTCGCCGGTTCCTGGGCGACAGCTTCGTGAGACTCTCTCAGGTTATGTTTCTTGAGATCTTCTCTTCCTGGGCTTCGTCAAATTCACGGAACCTCTCCGTTTGTTGACACTTGTTGTTGGAGAATTTGGTCAACCGCCGAAAGTCCCGGCGAGGGTCTACAATCAGCTCCAACCCCCCCTCCAACCCACCTAACCTTGTTCCCAACGAGACCCCTCTATTGTCAGATAGAAAAGCTACTGAATAAAATAATGATCAAAACCAGACACTGGCTGTGCAGGTGGGGAAAGCGTTATCGCCGGAGGAGGAGGAGGGTGTTGCACCGGTAAGATTTGAGAAGCTGCCAAAGCCGGTCGTGTTCCACGACGGGAGATTGGTTCAGCAGCCCACGCCGATGGTGGCGCTGCTCATCGTCCTCTGGTTTCCCGTCGGATTCGCTCTCGCCTTCCTCCGCGTCGCCGCCGGCACCCTCTTCCCCATGCCGCTCCTCCACCACATCTTCCGACTACTGGGGGTCCGGATAACAGTCCACGGCCAGCCACCGCCGCCGTCGTCTCCGGCGAGCGGCGGCGGCTCCCTCTTCGTCTGCAACCACCGCACGCTCCTCGACCCGATCTTCCTCTCCGCCGCCCTCCGCCGGCCCATCGCCGCCGTCACCTTCTCCATCTCTCGCCTATCGGAGCTTCTCTCCCCCATCAGGACCGTCCCCCTCTCTCGGAACCGCGCCACCGACGCCGCCATGATGAAGAAGCTCCTCCGAGAGGGGGACCTTGCCGTCTGTCCGGAGGGGACGACCTGCCGGGAGCCGTTCGTGCTGAGATTCTCGTCTCTCTTCGCCGAGCTCGCCGGTGACATCCTGCCGGTGGCGGTGGCGACCAGTCCCACCATGTTCCACGGAACCACCGCGAGGGGGTGGAAGGGGATGGATCCCTTCTTCTTCTTCATGAACCCTCGCCCCGCTTACGAGATCACCTTCCTCGGCAAGCTCCCGCCGGAGATGAGCTGCGCCGCCGGCAGCTCCGGCCATGAGGTGGCCAACTACGTACAGAGGCTACTCGCTGCCGCTCTCTCGTACGAGTGCACCGCCCTCACCAGGAGGGATAAATACCGGGTCCTCGCCGGCAACGATGGCGGAGCGGCGGCGAAGGACACCAGCAAAGCCGGAACGATGGGCTAAGCTGGGTGCACTAGAATTCAGACGTCACTGTCTTCCTTCCATGAAACAGCGATCTCTCTTGCCAGCTGACTGCAATCTAACCGGCGAATTTCTCTCTTTTCTCTCTCTCTCTCTCTCTCGCCATGCACATCTACGCCGTGCTAGATTGAAAGAATAGCGCCATGATTCATTAGTCGTCTTCGTGAGTCATGTTGGGTGGGTTGGTTGACCTATGGTGTTATGGAAAAGAAAGGGAACCGCTAGTTGAACCATTCCTTCATCAATTGTTAGCGTCTACGAGTGAAGTAAATAACGAAATTGAAAAGAGTCTCCCCAGCAGGCACGAAGGGAATAGCGGACCATGGGAACCTATTATCATGTTAAATCTCTCTCCCTATTGCCATGTTGATTCCTACCTCGAAGTCAATATTTATTCCGATATCTCCGTCCATCTCGCCTCCATTATTTCCACGGAGGACAGCGGCAGGATCATGAGTAAAGGTCTTCTGAGACCATCTCCTCGCCGTCTCTGAAAAGTTCATCTTCGTCTTCCATGATGCCCACATTTCTTAGAGAGACGAGCTCAGCCTCACCCTTGAGCTCAGCCTTCTCCGTAGTGCCCTTGGATTCTTCAGAACTTCACCCATGAAAAACCACGGACGAGGAACAAGGCCGCAGATTAGAGATAACCCACAGAAGATTTGAAGGAGAGAGATGAACATCAGACGAGTCAAAATTACTTGTTTTCGCAGGGCTGCTGGGAGGCAAGGTGCAACTGCCCATCATGGATATTCTGAGAGAAGACAGCTATCTCCTTCCTCAGCATAGACATGGCTGCGCCGCCGCCACCGCCATCGCCGCCGTCGCCGACGTCGCCGGCGGGGAAGGCGCCGTTCTCCGAGCGGTGGCACGAAACGATCTGTTCGGTGAGGGAAGCGAGCTCCATCTGTGCGGTGCAGAGTTGGTTAAAGAGATGGCGGATGGCGCCTGCGCAGCCGTCGACGGGGAAGCGGGCGCGAATGTTGGACTCGTAGATGATGGAGCGCATGGCTTCGGATCGCAGAGAAGGATCGATGCTGGAGAGGATCTTGAGAATGTTGCTGACGCCGAAGAGGCTGTGGGCGTTCTCGAAAAGCTTGGGCTGGTCTGCGGGGAAGTAGGGGGCGAACTGGCACTCGGCGCCGCACTTGCGGCGCTGGAACCTGCAGGCGGCGCAAGCCTGGTTCGGTCCCTCCTTCGCCATCATCTACTCTCTCTCTCTCTCCCTCTCTTTCGGCCTGCTGAACTGCTGACTGGACCACTGGCCGCTGATCGGGCTTCAGTCTGTATCCGACGGAGCTGCCCGGCGGGTAGTGATCCGAATCGAGCCCGGTGGGCTGTGACGGCGTAACCCCCAGTAATGGGCTGGTAACTTGGCGGCCCAAAATGGCTCGCCACTATTTGTGCTCTAACCGGTCCTGGCGACTGTCTCGACCGGGGGGAGTAGACGGAGGGAGATGGTGGTGGAATGGTGGGGCCGGAGGGAGATCACGTAGGCGGAGGTAGCTGGAAGGTGGGTCGGCGGCGACGGGAGGGGATGGTGAAGCCGGAGGTGGCTGGGAGGCGGAACAGCGGCGGGAAGACGAGACGGCGTCGTTTGGAGGGAGACGGTGACGGGGGATGAGGCTGGAGGGGAGGCAGCAGCGATGGCGACGGACGGTGGCGACGGCGGATGAGGCTGGGAGGGGGAGACGGCGGCGACGGCGGCGGACGGCAGCAATAGGCTCCAACCGGGAGTACGGGGTCCTCACGTCCTCCCTCTTCTCTTCGCCGAATCTCTTTAAGTAACATGCATTTCCTGGCAGTTAGGATCGTTCGCCGTGGGGAGCTCGTTATCACCCATAACAGATGACGACGACTGGGCACGAGTGAAAGCCGTGTCTTTTACTGACCGCTTCTGTCGGTGCTATTTATCTCTCTCTTTCTCTCTTGCTTACTCGCTCGCTCCTTGGCTCTCCCTTTATGGGCACGAGTATAAATACTGAGATTAAATGCCCAAAGCGAACACTTTTTCCAAAAAATAAAAACTGGGCCACGGGAGAAGTACCTTTGTAGTTTTAATTGATATTTTCCTTCGAAATTAATTTCTAAAAATTTAAATATAAAGCTTTTCTTATTTTTCAAACATACATTTGAGTAATTTAAAATACGACGACTGAATCACATCACTTACATTCAAGTTTAACAACGGTTGATCTTTTTTGTATATTAAAAGCATCAACCTAGTGAAGAGTGATATTGTTCTAAGTAAACTTCAGAATGAAAGAAGGTAAACCATGATTGCCCAAAAGCAATCTAGAAGTTAATTTAATCAGCACTAAATGATTATGATGTTATTAATGTTTCTCCAATTATAAGTTTAAGATTATCTATTGTGTTGTATTACCAAGAAATTCATAGAAAGTTGAACAAGAGGACACTTTAGGATAGGAGACGAGAACTAAGAGTCAAATCACTTTAAAATTACAGGTGATGTGTTTTACTGAAATTTTATTATCTATTTATGGGAGTATGATATATGTTCTACACCATAGTCACTTAGAAAAGAATCAATTCTCATTTGAGAATTCTAGTCATATACATATATATATATATATATATTATGGCATGTCAATTAACTATGTTATTTTTCAATTTTTCTTTACAAGATAGCACATAATTTAGGAAAACCAACCATAATTCATAGTGTACTAGAATATAAATCTTTGAAACATCTTAAGGTTGAGCAGGGATAACAACATTCATCAAAATCTCTTCGAAGGTTTTAGCAAGAAAAAACCTCTTCATAGATATTCATGCCACATGCCCTTCATAATGCTTCATGTGTAAAAACTTTGTTCTGCAACAAGTTAGCTCACCATCTTTGAATCAACATTTAATGTTTGCATTAAAATTGGGTTTAGCTTAAATCAATTAAATGAGAAAAGATAGCAAACTTTGTATTTATATTATTTTGAAAGGGAAGATAATATGGGTTCTTTCATCTACTGATGATTGTAATGATTCATACTGATTTTTTCTAAATATAAATACATCATTTTCTCTCTTTTTTCTTCAAGTCATATTAAAAAAGGGTCAGTACCCTTAAACCACAACTTAAAATAATCAAAATAATGGCATAATAACCATATAGTTCAGCCATAATATCAAAGATAGCTACTATGATTTCAAGACAAACATCATCTACCTCTCTCTCTCTCTCTCTCTCTCTCTCTCTCTCTCTCTCTCTCTCTCTCTCTCTCTCTCTCTCTCTCTCTCTCTCGCAGGCTCCATATTGATAATTCACCCTGGTTTCTTTTTTCGCTCCCTCCTAGTCTCATCCATTGTCACCGCCATTCATCACCATCGCTGCCACCTCCCCCTCCACCTCACTATCGGTATTGTCTCCCTCCAAGCAATGTTGTCATCATCCCACTGGAAATGTATGTCATTCATTATGACAACTCATGTGTCTTCTCTTTAATTGTCTATGAATCAACTCAACTGACATGCAGGTTGAGTAAATAGGTTGGGTTAAATCAAAATATGTTCACATTATAGCCATTGTTAAACTTTATTATTTTTTATTACTTTAGTAAATGAGAAAATTATATCAGTATAAACATATCTTTAGCATTAATCCAGTCCATATGAGTTCATGGGTTATGGATTCACTAAATCATATCCTAAGTCTATGGTAGTAAAGTGAGTCTAGTTCAATGACTTTCCATAGGATACAAACCTTTTTTAAGATAGTGATTCACATCTCATATTAGAAAAGTCTTGTTAGGATAACATTTTTCTTTACTCTTTGTTTGAATTTTTGTCATTTACAATTTATCTTGATTCATTATTGAATGGCATGTGGTATAAAGAACTATACTCAGAAATAATTATTAATAAAAGGTACTACATGAGGAACATAATCAAGGAATACAGCATTAGGAAACAATAGTCATATCTCTAAGGTGTGTGATTACTCAACAATTGTAAAGGCCTTCATTTTGTAAGGACATATGCTATGGGAAAGCTTTTAACAATAAATTTCAATGTCTCTTCAAGGTAGAAAATATTTTTTTCCTTCAAAAAAATGTTAAAAATGTATATTATGGAAACTACTTTGGAACCCTACTAATAATGAAGACAACCACAAATGAAGCAGCCTCCACATGAGCCTCATATTTCAAGAGAAAAATAGATTGTAGGACTAAGTTGACACATACATGATTTCTAAAAGATGATAGTATGAAACAAAAAACATGTTGATAATTGTAGGACATACTAACTAGGAAAAGTATTGTGTTCCAATTTCTTGCTTTCTTTTCAGAGCACTTTGGGGATCTATAAGCTCATAAGAACTTGTAAAATGAAGACAACTTAGATAGCTCTATCTTTATATTTGTAGAAAGGTATATGATACTAAATGATAAAAATAATCTAATTATTGACAATTAGTTTTCATTTTATACCCAATTACTCTAACATAGAAAAAATGAGGAGTATCAAGTTTAGAACCACTAGCTGCTTATGTATTAGTTAGAATGTTTATTATGGCTCTAGAATGATGATATATACAATTATTTCAACTCTTTGAAACAATTTTGAACTTCAAATAAAAACCCTTTTAGAGATGTTAGAAGAGATATCTTATTTTATATTTTCTAAAATCATAATCATAAAATATGTCACCAATTAGCATACTTTTCATGTAAAAAGAAACATTGAAAAGAGAGTCAATTTCTCACTTTCAACATGTCACTTCTCCGACTGAAGATAGTTGAAAACATTCTAATTTTCTTTTACACCTCCATTATTTGCTAATAACGTCATGAAAAATACTAAAAACTAATGCACTACATGCTTTCACTAAATTGAATCCTTCACTACATGTGTTTTTTAAGTTTTAACTTGAATCATTCACTAAATTGCAACTATAAACATAACTACTACATTTAGAATTGATTACTTCTCTTATGCATATTTCTTCTTTTTTATGATCTATTGCTTATTTGTTGTCATCCAAGAACTATATACTACACAAGTCAAGCCTAGTACCAATATTGTGACAATTTTCACAAATAAAGCTGAAACTCACATTGTACTAGTTCACCAAAATGTAAGCAGTTAGAAAACAAACTAGAAATCAACATCAAGTGTATCCTACTATATTATGTAAAGATCCATGTGCTCAACATACAAGCAAATATGATATTTTGATTAAGTGTGCTACTACATAGTGGAAAACTAACTTACATTATATTGTGCCCAAAAGTCATCTTTATTGAGTTCATATCTTTTTCAAGTAGAATTCTCAACATTAGGCAATCTCTCAAGCTTTAGTAATGCAAAAATGCTCATTCCATGTATGTATCCCACTTGCTTATTTTGAGTCAATGCATGTTAAATAACATAATTAGTAGATAGTATGGAGAATGCAAATTATGGATGAGAAACACAATCATATCCTAGAACATTCTCAATATTCAAGTGCACTATCACAATAACACTTTAATTCTGCAAGACAATTGAAACATGAGAACATATAGTGTGCAAAAGAACAAAAGTTTAGTGGTAAATATTTTCAAAGATATAATAAAAATATGATTCAACAAGTAACATGAACCAAAAATTTTGAACATTAAAGCCAAAAATCAAATGATAAAATAAACACTAGTCTTACATTGTTATGTTAAGTACAAACAACTATGAATGCTCTTTTTCCTAATATGTCCAATAACATATTCTTGATAGTGGTATTCTTAACAAATGATCATGATACGTCATATTATGAAATAAAATGTATTATCCCCTCATAGAAAGCTCTGGCCCTAAATATAAGGATATGAGGGGCAACATAAAATCCTAATCAAAAGTTAAATTGAGAGGTGCTCGACCCCAAATAAGGTTATATCCTATGTTTTATTCAAATGTAAACTAGTCTAGTAGGTAGCTTTTCAAGGTCACGCAACTTATTCAACAAGCTTAAATGATAAAATCAGGCCAACCAATGTAAAAGCATAGTATTTTAGTTCTCTTCAATGAGACTAGGTCCCTCAAAAACTCCTCTAAAACCTAAAAAAGTAACCACAAAAATATGGTTGAATTAGTGTGGGATAAAATGAACCTAAAAAATACAACAAGAAAGGAATTTGAAAGTTTGTCTTTGATAAGTTACCAATGTCTCATGTGTTCAACATAATTGTTTGCCATTTAAAGTTACAACAAAAGATAAAATAAATCTTAGAAAATCACAAAGAATTAGTATATTACATTGCTTTAAGATCACTTCTACCATGATGCCTTTATTTTAACATTAGACAATAACACCAAATCACATTTAATTTCGACAAGTCTTCAAAAATCTTATACAATAAAAATTTGAGAATAAGATAAATTACCTTTCAGATTCTATGACAAGATCATTTGATTACATTGACATCTAAACTACATTTTGAGAAAATAAGCAACACAATTGAAAATCAATTGATCTCCTTGTATTTAGCTAGATTCTACCACTGACATAATTTACACACAATGTCAACAAATAATGAAATAACAAAGTATGAGTAATTCTAGCATAACCCAATTCAAAGGCGGTATTTGAATCTCAAAATATCATTTTCAAGAAAGACAAAAAACGTTTCTAGTGATATATTGTATTCTAACATTTGTGATGCAAAATTCTTAGAGTAATAGATGTCAAACCTAATGGTTTAGGAATTTTTTGGCACCCTTCATTGTCATATAATTTGCCTTTTGCCCAATAGGTGACTTGCTGCCTATCAATACTAAAAATTTCATATATTCTTTCAACAATTAAAACATATGCAGCACAATTCTATCTCAAAAAAGAAGAAGTCCATGTTAACATGCATTGCCCTAGGACTCAAACCCACCAATCCATAAATGATGGAATATCCAACATTGATCATTGCAACTTTGAGACACCAGCTCTACTCACAACCCTAGATTGTAGAAAAAAATAAATTATGATCTGAATTGGTTGATTCAGACCAAAAATACATGCTAACCTATCCAAATATGAACAAAATCAACTACAACCAACTTTAATCAGTCAATAGTAAGAAAGATAAACATAGATAGGGGGTACAAATCAAATTAAAAAGTTGGGTGACATTAGAAAATTTATGTTCTTTTATATAAAAACCAAGTCCCCAAACTCAAATTATTAGTCAATCTTTGAAAATTTTAGTCAAAGAGAGCACAAGAATTATTTTCCACCTGATTTGATTTTTGAATTATCTTTTTCTCCACAATGATAAAACTGAGTTGCCTAAGAGTGGAACCACCTAATCTTGGGCTGCACAAAACCCTACACTAGAATACTATTGACACAATTATTTAAATTCAAACATCTAATCTAATAGCTCATGAAATAATAGCAAGAACCAGCTTATCATATTACACTTGACTGATCCAATGCTAGTCCATGCTTTTGAGTCATAATGATAGGTTGAGACTTTCACTATGGAATCAGTCACTAATAAACAGTGAAAAAAGAATAGGGGGTGAAAAGATTGACCAACTTTTCTCATTGGTAGATTACAAATGAGTTCCAATTAGCTTATCATGAGGGGTGTCATGTCATGCAGATTATAATGATATCTCCTCCAATGCAGAAGAGCTCCATGAGCTTGATGTCTATGGATCCTAGTCATATTGAAGAAAATTTTAGAAAACTCATAGTGAAAGGAAACCAACTAAGGCGATGCATATATAAATAAGTAGATAAGTTCAAGTCATAAGATAATAAAATGTAAGGTGCTAGGCATAAACAACCAAGTTTACATTGCTCATTAAGAGAGAGGGCCAACATGTATTTTTGTTATGCTCAAAATTTACATTCCTCAACCTCAAGCTAGAATATTGTGCTTTGCTCTATTTTCAAGTGGGATAGATCACGCCCAATGGATACACTTGGAAGAACAAGAAATTATGCAAAAACCCAAAATGGATCAGACAAAGAACCATCTTCACAACTAAATTTTCACATATATGTATATGCATAATGAGTGTGTGTGTGATAGAGAGAGGTGGGTCAATACCTAGAGAAAAGATGAAATCTTAAAATACTTGCTTAAGAGCTTGTCTTGGTACTCAAATGGATCGCATAAAGAATGGTCTTCACAACTATAAATTTTCAAATCTATAAATATAACTAGCTACAAAGAGAGAGAGAGAGAGAGAGAGAGAGAGAGAGAGAGAGAGAGAGAGAGGTGGGTAATGTTTGTCTTGGAATCATGGTAACTATCTTTGATGTTATAGCTGAGCTTTATAGTTTTTATGCCACTTTTTTGTATATGACTTGGAAATTATTTTTGGTTGGTTTTATAGAAATTGAAAAAAATGAGAAAACTAGGATGTATTTATATTTATAGGAAATCATGACGAATTTATATAATTAGTAGTAGATGAAAGAGCCCATATTATCTTCTCATTCAAGATAAGAGAAATATAAAGTATATTATCTTTTTCCCATTTAATTTATTTAAGCTAAACCCAATGTTAATGCAAACATTAAATGCTGATTCAAAGATGGTGAGCTAACTTGTTATAAAACAAAGTTTTTGCAAATGAAGCATTAAGAAGGGCATGTGTGACATGAATATCTATGAAGAGGTTTTATCTAGCTAAAATCTTTGAAGAGGTTTTGATGAAGGTTGTTATCCCTAATCAACCTTGGGATGTTTCAAATATTTATATCCTAGTACACAAAATTATGGCTGGTTTTCCTAAATTTTGTCCAATGTTGAAAAGATAGAAAATTAGCATGGTTAATCGATATGTATATATATATATATATTGGTATGACTAGAATACTCAAATGAGATTTGATTCCTTTCTAATTGACTATGGTGTAGAACATATATCAAACTCACAAAAATAGACAATACAACTTCAATAAAACACATCACACATAATTTTAGAGTGATTTGATTCACAATTCATGTCTCCTATCCTAAGTTTCCCATTGTTCAACTTTTTATTAATTCGTTGGTAAGATTACACAGTAGATAATGTTAAACTTATAATTTGGAGAAACATTAATAACATCAAATTCATTTAGTACTCATGAAATTAACTTTCTGAATTACTTTTGAGCAACAATGCTTCATCCTACTTTCATGGCTCTTGCCCATGAGTTGATTACCTTGAAAACTATCACTATTTTGATGATTTGAATGTACAAAAAAGATCAATTTGTTATTAAACTTGAGTGTAAGTGATGTGATTCATTTGTTCTATTTTAAATCACTCAAATTAAAAGTCTTTGAAACAAGAGAAGCTTTGTATTTTAATTTATAGATTTTTTTTTCAAGGAAATATATCAATTAAAACCTAAAAAATCTTCAGAATTTATAGTGCATTTTCGAGTTCGATTTCACTAAGGGATGTGAGGAAAATTTGAGCAGAAGTTTGGATTTTTTATTTTCTAAAAATAAAAAAAAATATTTATATGTTGACAAGGCCCAATTGGGGCCAAAATGCCCGGCCACTTGTTCAAAAGATGGACTTCTCCCATGGACAATTTTTAATTTTTAGGGAGAATTCAGTTAGGTTGCGCAAGCTGAATATTTATACTTGTGTTTTTTTGTAAATAATCTGACAAAAGTCAACGCCAAAAAGCACGGGCCACTATCTCCTCCCGTCGCCGCCATCTCGCCTTCCTACTGCCGACCACCTTCCAGCCACCTCCGCCCACGTGATCTCCGTCCGTCGCCGCAATTCCACCGCCGTCACCACCGTCTCGCTCCGTCGCCTACTCCGCCTGCCGAGACAGCCGCCCGGACGGGCGACCACGTGATGGCCAGCCGTTGTTGGGCCGCCAAGTTACCGCCTCATTACTTGGGTTTGGCCGACACAGCCCACCGGTTCGGATTCGGATCGCAACCCGCCTTGCGGCTCCCTCGGATCCAGACTGAAGCCCGACTAGCGGCCAGTGCAGTCAGCAGTCCACGGTCTCCGGAGTCAAAGACCAAATCAGCAAGAACGATGTACAACAAACATCGTGAAACGATTGCCCGGTTGGAGAGAGAGAGAGAAACGGGGGGAGAGAGAGAGAGAGTTCCAAGAATGATGAACAACAAACTAAAATGGCACCAGGCTGTTGTCATCATCCTCGAGCCTTGTATTTAAGCTGGCCTCCCCCCACCAGGCCTCCCTCCCTCTCTCTCTCTCTCTCTCTCTCTCTCTAGACTTCGTCTTGTGGGAGGATCCCCGATGAGGATCCCGGTTTCCTTCCTCTCTCTATCTGAATGTAGAGCGAGAAACAAGGAGAGCAGATGACGACGAGGGGGGGCCGAAACTGCTTCGCCTGCAGGCGCCAGCACCGCAGGTGCGGCTCCGAGTGCCCATTGGCTCCCTTCTTCCCCCTCGACCAGCCCCAACGGTTCGAGAACGCCAGACGCCTCTTCGGCGTCAGCAACATTCTCAAGATCCTCTCCGGCATCGATCCTGCTCTGCAACCCGACGCCATGCGCTCCATCATCTACGAGTCCGACTGTCGCGCCCACTTCCCCGTCGAAGGCTGCTTGGCCGTCATCCGCCATCTCTTGCACCAACTCCGCTGCGCAGAAATAGAGCTCGCCTTCCTCACCAATGAGATCGCCCACCACCGCTCCCAAATGGAGCACGTTGACTACAATCAGCCAAGAAAAACCAGGTAATTTATCTCATCTGATTTTCATCTCTCTTCTGCCAGTCTTTGTGGTCTTATATCTAATCCGCCGCATTGCTCATGGTCCTTGTTTTCTTTATGGGTGCAGCTCTGAGTAATCCAAGGTCACCGAGGAGGTAGAGAGCCACAAGAGTTGTGAGGAACTGAGGTCAAGATTGAGGCTGAGCCCATCACTCTAAGAAACCTTGTCGTCATCAAGAACGAGGAAGATTAACAAAAAGACGGCGAGGAGATGGTCTCAAGAGACATTTAGTCATGATCCTTGCGCATCTGCCACTTTCCTCCATAGAAATAATGGAAAGGAGATGGAAAGGGACATGGAAATAAAGAATGGAAATTAACATAGAAATAGGGAGAGAAATTTGCCATACTAATAAGTTTCGATCCTGAAGGTCCCCATGGCCCGCTATTCTCTTCCTTCTTGCTCAGGAGACTCTTTTCAATTTCGTTATTTAGTTCACTCATAGACGCTAATAATTGATGAAGGGTTCAACTAGCGGCTCCCTTTCTTTTCCTTAACACCATAGGTGAACCAACCCATCGAACATGACCCACAAAGGAGCCTAATGAATCATTCGAATATTATTTCGTCAAGAGTTTCAGAGGAAATCATGGCCACAGGAGTGTGCCGGCTGGATGGTTTACTGATGCAACACTGTTCATTGTGAAATTTCTTTTTTCTGATAATTTATTTAAAATAATATTAGATAATTTTTTATAATGTAAATAAATATACTCTTTAGGATAGCTGA
Source organism: Spirodela intermedia (assembly GCA_902729315.2). Lineage (NCBI taxonomy): Eukaryota > Viridiplantae > Streptophyta > Magnoliopsida > Alismatales > Araceae > Spirodela > Spirodela intermedia. The sequence continues at coordinate 1,612,486 of LR746264.1, forward strand.
CATCATAAAAATTTTAAGTAAAAATTTGGGTGTCTATCATTGTCCCAAAGTTCATTGGGTCAAAATAAGAGTAGCTAAATTGATTTTAGGTGTACAAGACTGTTGTTAAATGAAAAAATAATGTCTCTCTCTACCTCTCTCTCTCTCTCTCTCTCTCTCTCTCTCTCTCTCTCTCTCTCTCTCTCTCTCGCTCTCACTAGATATATATATAGAAAATGTCTAAAATCCATAGATGATATCTTAGAAAAAGAAAGTCTACATAGGGAATAAACCAAGTGCTTGCATAAGCAAACACTAGAAGACAACATAAACCACCAAAACTTATACATATTAATGTTAAAGACAAAGGCAACATGTGTTTAATAGGAGATCTTGGATCGTTTCTTTGTGAGATTGGGGATTCATCCAGTGTTGTTGACAATTACAAGATTATCTATACAACAATTTGACGTGAGGCCAATAATTATACACACACCTACAAACCATTGGTTTAACCTCATTTCTCTCACGGATCACTTTCTTGGATGAGAGAGAGGATATCATTGATATTCTATCTTAAAACCATATATATGCTGAGTGTTTTTCTTCATCACCATGCTTTTTTTATCATATTATATTTTCTTGTTGCTGTAAGCATAACAATGACAAAAAATTAGTAGAATAGCTCCCATGCACCACAAAAAGATGAGTTTACCTAGCAGAATGATCAACTTTCTCTCACACCAAAGATGCATAGAAACAAGCCATGAAGTCGCATAGAAAAACATACATAAATGAGCAACAATCACCCAGGAAGGAGAACAAGCTTCCATGAAATCTACAGCCTCTTTGAAACAGCAATCATTTTACAAGACATGACATAACTACAGAGAAATTCAAAAGATAAATGTGCAGGTCAATAAAAGGCATTACAGTAGAAAAAGACAACTAAAAACATGTAGAGATCAAACTAATAAAAATGCAAGAAAAATCAATGAATGTCAATTGTTTATGTGACTACATTTATTTCTCACATATCAAATGAATCAGTATGCTAAACTAAATTATAAACTGGATCTATGTTTACAACCTTATGATCAAGGCAGAGGTCTTCCTCAAGTACTACCTTGGGGAAGACAGGGTGATGGACACTGAACTCGGGAGCTTCATGGGCCACTCTAGCTCCATATCACTGTCTTTTCTGACTCTCCCTCTTCTATACAAGCAGAACCCCCAAACCCACCCCCACGTACAGCTGCTGCATCCAAGAGCTGAGAGCCGCATTTGCCAAGAAGAGAAGAAGAAAGCAGCCTTCTTGAGAGCATTTCTTGGTACCCAAATGGATCAGAAAAAATCGATATTCACAACTGTAAAATTTCACATTTATATATATATAAATATCCACAGAGAGAGAGAGAGAGAGAGAGGCGGGCTAGAAACAGGAGAGAAGAAGAAAGGTGCCAGCTTGAGAGCTTTTCTTGGTACCTTGTGTTGATGTCAAGCCAATGTGATCTTCTCCTCCAAATAGGGGTAACCTGCAATAAATGGACCGAGTTTATGCATGCTTCAAGAACTTCATGCTAAGCCAATGGAAATACATCGCAACGACCAGCACAAGGAGGGTCAATGGAACCAACAAGCAGTAGTACCTAACAAATAGAATCAAGATCAATCAGAGAGACAATCATAGAATCACAAGTCAAGAAAAAAAAACCTAGATTGCACTGGGCCTTGAACAGACCCTAAACTCCAAGGCTAAGAGATTAAAACCCAAGTCATATGAAGACCCATCTTAATACAATTGACAAAAGCTTGAAAAAGAGTGTGAATCCTAAACCATAAAATTGTAAACTCTGAAGCATTAAGTAGAGATCTTGTGAAGATCCTGTGAAGATCAATCTGAACACATGATATGAGCTTTGAAAAGCACAAATACCATAACCTTAAAAACTAAGAAACAAGGAGGCTAAGGGGATGATCACAGGGCTCCACTTGTGAACTGTTGAAAGAAAGATGGATGCCAAACGAATCTAGATTCTGCTCCACAGAGACTGCTAAAAAACCTGTGGTCTAAAGCCCTGTCTTGTGGACATGGTGGGAATAAGGTATATTTGACTGAATTAACAACCTGTCTTTCTCATAGATATTCAAAAAAATGATTTAAATAATCTAAAGCCCAACTAGTTATCAAATCTGATCAGAGCTTCCTTTTTTTCTGTTTTTTCTTGTTCACATAAATGGGGATGCACCAGTCGGTAATTTTATCACCAAGACTAATTATCGGCCTTCTTAGCTACTAATTTTCTTTTAAAAAGATCCGGAGATACCCACCAGACGTCTGAACTTATTTTCTTAAAAGTCCTTGACATATCCTTCTGAGATTTCCTTTCTTGGAGTATGAGGATCTATAACCTATCCAAGTATTTCAACCAGACCTCTCAGGGAATCGACTACCAAAATTGGGGATTAGTCCAGTTGTTCTGGAGGTCAACCCCTCTATTATAAGAGGTTGTCCATGTTCTGTTCAGTAGATTACTTGATAAATTTAGGACATTGCATATCAGAGGGGACACATTTACAACGCATCCTCCGTGGTTGCCTTGGATTCTTCACAAGTTCACCCAGGAAAAAACATGGACGAGAACAAGGCAGGGGATTAAAGATAATCAACACAAGATTTGAAGGAGGAAGATGAGCATCAGATGAATCAAAATCACTTGTTCTCGCTGGGCTGCTGGGGGCCAAGGTACAACTGCCCATCATACATATTCTGGGCGAAGGCAGCTACCTCCTTCATCAGATGAGATATGGCTGCACTGCCGCCATCGCCATCGCAGTCACCGTCGCCGGCGGGGAAGGATACGTTCTCAACCTGGCGGATCTGTTCATTGAGGGAAGCGAGCTCCTCTAGCGCGGAGTAGACTTGGTTCGCGACCTGGCGGATGGCTCCCGCGCAGCCTTCGACGGGGAAGCGGGCGCGAAGGTCGGACTCGTAGAGGATGGAGCGCATGGCGTCTGATCGCAGAGAAGGATCGATGCTGGAGAGGATCTTGAGAATGTTGCTGACGCCGAAGAGGTGGTGGGCGTTCTCGAAAATCTTGGGCTGGTCTGGGGGAAAGTACGGGGCTAACAGGCAATTGGCACCGCACTTGCGGCGCTGGAACTTGCAGGCGGCGCAAGCCTGGTACGGTCCCTCCTTAGCCATCAGCTACTCTCTCTCTCTCTCTCTCTCTGTGGTTCGGCCCGTTGACTTGGACGACGGAGGTAGATCGCGTGGGCTGGAAGGTGGGTCGGCAACGGGAAGGCGAGATGGCGGCACCGAGAGGGGATGGTGAGGCCGGAGGTGGCTGGGAGGCGGAACAGCAGCGGGAAGACGGGATGAGGCTGGAGGGGAGGCGGCAGCGATGGCGACGGACGGCGGCAACGGCGGATGAGGCTGGTAGGGGAATACGTAAATGATACCAGAACGAAGTATAAATAGGGAGCCTGCGCTCGCGCGCGAGAGAGGGAGAGAGAGAGAGAGCGGGACGGACGGAGGGAGGGAAAATTTTGAATTTGAGTGCTGAGAGTACATCTCTCTCTCTCTCTCTCTTTCGCTCAGATTTAAATTTTTCCTCCCTCCGTCCTTCCCGCTCTCTCTATCTCCCTCTCTCTCTCTCTCACTCCTTATTTATCCTTCGTCCTGGTTTTCTCTGTCCCCCCCCCCCCCCTCCCAGCCTCATCCGCCGTCGCCGCCGTCCGTCGCCATTGCTGCCGCCTCCCCTCCAGCCTCATCCGTCGTCGCCGCCGTCCGTCGCCACTGCTGCCGCCTCTCCTTCAGCATCAACCGCCGTCACCGTTTCCCTCCAAACGACGCCGTCTCGTCTTCCCGCTGTTCCGTCTCCCAGCCACCTCCGACTTCATCATCTCCTCCCGTCGCCGCCGTCTCGCCTGCCCCCTGCTGACCCACCTTCCAGACACCTCCGCCCACGTGATCTCCCTCCGTCGCCCAAGTCAACGGGCCAAACCACAGCGAGAGAGAGAGAGAGAGAGTAGATGACGGCGAAGGAGGGGCCGAACCACATCGAATTATTAATGTTATATAAATACTATAACTTCCGAACTTTCTCAAATTGTTCTTACATCCCTGACTGAGATCGACCTCAAAAATCCGCTATAAATTCTGAAGTTATTTTAGGTTAAAACTGATATATGTTCCTTTGAAAATAATTTCTAAAAATTAAAATACAAAACTTCTTGTTTTTTAAAAATTAAATTTGGGTGATTTAAAATAACACAATTGAATCACATCACTTACGCTTAAGTTTACCAACAAGTTGATCTTTTTTTGTACATTAAAATCATCAACCCAGTGAGGGAGTGAGTGTTTTAAGTAAACTAATTAGTGAGCTAAAGCCATGAAAGTAGATATAAGCATGATTACCCAAAAGCAACTCAGAAGTTAATTTCATGAGCACCAAATGATTATATTGTCATTAATATTTCTCCAATTATAAGTTTAACAATATCTACTATGTAATCCTATCAAGAAATTAATAGAAAGTTGAACAAGAAGACACTTAGGAAAGGAGAAATGATTTGTGACTCAAATCACTCTAAAATTATGTGTGATGTGTTTTATCAAAGTTATATTTTCTATTTATGTGAGTATGATATATGTTCTACACTATAGTCATTTAGAAAAGAAATCAAATCTCATTTGAGTATTCTAGTCATATATATATAATGTCATGTAAATTAACCATGTTCATTTTCTATTCTTTTTTTTGCAACATTGAATAATTTAGGAAAACCAACAATAATTTATAGTATACTAGACTAGAAATCTTTGAGTAGTCATTTATATATAATGACATGTCAATTAACTATGTTATTTATTCTTGCAACATTAAACATAATTTAAGAAAACCAGCCATAACTTTTAGCACACTAAAATATAAATCTTTGAAACATCCTAAGGTTGACTAGGGATAACAATCTTCATCAAAATCTCTATCAAAATTTTAGCAAGAGAAAATCTCTTTATAAATATTCATGCCTCACACATGCAATTATTAATGCTTAATGTGTAAAAACTTTATTCTACAAAAAGTTAGCTCATCATCTTTAAATCAACATTTTATGTTTGCATTAATATTTGGTTTTACTTAAATTAATTAAATAATATTGACAAGAAGAAAAGAAAACCCTAAAAAATAAATTATTAAAGAAGAAGAATATATGAGATTATATAGAAGAAGGAAAGAAAGAGAGAGAGAAGGAAAACTGAAGATCATTGAGGAAGAATAAAGATGTGGAGAAAATAAGTCTAAATTAGGCTTGATGGGCCTAGTGGACTTATTTTAATAAATAAATAAATAGTATATAATTTACATTTATTTTATTTTGAAAGGAAAGATAATATGGACTCTTTCATCTACTGATTATAATTTCTTGTAAATATAAATACTTTTTTTCCTCATTTTTCTTCAATTTCTATAAACCCAACCAAAATAACTTTCAAGTCATATACAAATGGTCACTGCCCTTAAGCCATAGCTTGAATATTCAAAACAATGGGTTAACAACAATATAGTTCATTCATAATATCAAACATAGCTGCCATGATTTGAAGACTAGTGTCATCCATGTATAGTGTAGTGTCCACAACAAATGCATACACATGCACATACACATATATACATACATGTGCCAGGTTTCCCAATTATTATGCACTATCTGATTTTATGGTACATAATGGATCCTAAAGCAAGAACATTGACTGGAAGGATGAAAACTTAACTCATCATGAAAGAGTCAAAATTTATGAGAAAATGGCAATAGTCCATAGACCTGATCACATCCTTCTTCTAGATCTTTTTATGTGAAATAAGCAATCTCGAGAGCCTTTGCTCGGCTAGAAGCAAAATAAGCATCCGATCTTCCTGCCATGGAGTAGGCCCTTTCCTACACAATCATGAAATGTAATCAGTTCTCAAATGTAATGTTACAAAGCTGCATCAACTCATTTCTAGAAATCATTTAGTCATCCTTTCCTACTTAGCCGCTAAGATCATATGCCATTTAAAATACTGATATTCAGGAGTTTGAACAAGCAAATACAATAATTTATGAAATATTGAATACATTTTATTGATAGAATGATTATTTCCTGCATTTTATGGATTTGATAGCCCTTTGTAGATGTTGTTCCTTCTATGTGGCCTTTTTTTTTCCAGTTTGTTATTAAAGTCCCTTAATTAGTTGATCTAAGAGGACATATCATCATTATATAGACAATTGGAGAGAGAGAGAGAGAGAGAGAGAGAGAGAGAGAGAGAGGGTTTAGATCAAGTGGTCTCCTTAATCCTTGTACCATAAAAAGGAACATAAACATGACCAAATTGACAAGTAGATGCACCATATAAAAATATTAAAAATAAAATAGAAAATAAGAAAATAGAAACTACCAACAACTGCCACAAGAATGGAGCTCCTTCCCTTTGCCTAACTTTTTTCTCAATTGCTTCAATCGCTATGGCCACAAATAAGAAAATAAACTTATATGTCTCAAAGTATGGTTAAGAATAAATAAATATTTGATGTAATTGAATGCAAAGCAAAAATAAGACATTATTACAATAATGTCGAGGCTACTTTACAGTAATATGGAGGGAAATTTCAAAGGAATTAAAACTAAATTTCATGAAAAACATTTAAATCAAATCCACGTACCTTTGTTGGCATGTCCAGCATTTAATAAAATAGTATACCAAACTTCATTAAACACATCAAGCTGTTCATCAGAGGCACCAATCATCTGGTGGAGACACATTTTGTTATTAGAAAAAATTAATTGATAGTTATTCAAATGGAATCTAAACAAAGGTACCTTATAGTCAATGGCATCAAAGTTTGGTCCAAGCATGTCAAAGGCATTCTGGTAATTGGCTATCCCATATTCAAACAAGGCTTCTGCAAGCTGACGATCAAAGAAGTATGTTCATTGAATCCATTGTTCACTCCATAAAAACTTATGTACATAAATAATAAACATGGTAAAGTAAGTACAATAATTTTATATTTCTCTTCTACATAAAGTAATGAACTTCAAGCAAACAAAGCAACACTTTATTTTGTTTGAACTAACTATATGCCATAGAATTTTGATGAAACAATACTTAATTTTATTAAATGATCATTGACCCTCTACATCCCATTGTCTTTCATAAAAACATTACAAATAGGATTGATTTGTGCAAGAGTGAAAGAAGAACTTTTCTATCTTGTGGGACTAAGGAGGGGGTAGAAGTGGCAGAAAATTGGCCTACTTACCCTTTGTTGACCTTTATCTTAAATAGGGGATGGAACCTTACATGATCATTCCCAAAAATACCCCCATACTATTACAATATCCCTACCCCCTCACACACACTTATAAAAACTATGATCATAATTTAGAAATCAAAAAATTATCACATGAATGATGTTTAGATGATCTTCGTGATGAGAAAACCCTCTAACAAAAACTAGAAGCACAAACAGCGATTGAATGAAAACATCAAACATGATACATTTGAGATTGCACAGAGTAAAGGTTCTTGCAATGGGGGGAGCAACATGGCAATTATCTACAAAAATGATACATTGTTAGAGGGAAATGATACATTTGGACAGATACGTGGGCAAAAAAATCTACCTTTAAGGAATTTAAATACCTGAAAATTACTAATCTGAGTTGAGGATGGTGGGCACAAAATTTCACACAATTTATTTCACAAAAAGTTAAGATTACTACCAAATTTAGAGTGATCTCATTAGACATCTTAGATTCAACTGAACGATGATATACGAAGTTCATTGGGTCAGAATAAGAGTAACTAAATTGATTTTATGTCTACTAGACTATTGTTCAATGACAAAAATATTACATCTCTCTCCCTCTCTTCCTATATATATATAGAAGTATGAAATCTATAGATGATATAATCTTATCAGAAGAAAGTCAAACAATACACAAGGAAGAAAGCAAGTGCTCACAGACAATAAACACTAGAAGACAACAAAAACCACAGGAAATTATGCATATTAATGTCAAAATCAAATGCATTATGTGTTTCTTAAGAGATCATGGATCATCTCTTTGTGAGATTGGGGATTCGTAAGGTGTTGTTGAAGATTACAAGGTTATCTATATGACAGTCTTACATGAAGCCACACACACCAACTAACCATTGATTTAACCTCATTTCTCTCACTGATTTTCTATCTTAAAACCATATCTACATATTGAGTTTTATTCTTCATCGTCATGCTTTTTCAATCATACTCTACTTTCTTGTTACTGTTAGCATAACAACGACAAAAAATTACTATAATAACTTCCATGAAGCACAAAAATAGACAAATAACTTGGGAATGCAAGGTAGAACAATAGACAAAAAAAAACACAATCAAAAATTGAAAAGTCAAAATAATTCTATACTACACGTTGTTGACTAATTAATCCAAAAAACTGAAATTATCTTTACATAAAAATATCTAATGAATGATGAATCAAAATAAACTATAAAAGGCAACAAGTCAATAGAAAGAGTGAAGACTTGCAAACCAATATTCCTTTTTGGAGTGGATGTTGTTTCTTCTTATTCAAATAAGAAACCCTAAAAAATAAGGACATCTTAAAGTCTCATAGAAGAAAAATTTATTGTATGAAATCCAATACACATGCCCATCTTACTTGAATTTCATAGAGTCGAGTAAATCTTTTGCTTTCTTTATTTCCTTTGTACAAGCCAAGGCCCAGATTGCTAAGATATCAAGCAACCACTCCACATGCCAATGAGACTGCAAACACCATGTAAAGCAACATTTCTCAATTGATTATAGATATCATTAGAAATGTTGAATGTACTTGATCCATGATAATTAGGTAACCAATCAAAACTTATACATTTAAAGAAAAATGTTCCCCTCGCAAGGCTTGTCTGATGTGAGATGTGAATCATTATCTTAGAAAAGTTTTGTATCCTATGGAGAGTCATTGATTTAAACTCACTTTACCATCATAGACTTAGAATATGATTCAATGAATCCATAACCCAACATTTCATATGAACTTGATTAATGTGAGGGATATGTTTATATGGATATATATTATCCCATTTAGTAAAGTAACAAAAATTTAACAATGACTATAACGTAAACATATTTCGATTCAACACAACCCATTTATTCCATCAGCATCATGTTAAGTCGATTCACATACAATTAAAGAGAGGGCAGAGAAATTGCCATAATTAATGTCAACATTTCAAGTGATAGTCTTTAACAAGTAAACTCATTCATATTGGAAAAAGGGTTCGACCTAATAAAAGGTCTAGAAACACAAAGTATTTTTTCATGAGAAACATACATACAACAACAAATATATTCATCAAGAACTTATGAGGAACATTTGGTAAAATTCAATGTTAATAAAAGTAATCATATAGGTTTTCCCAAGAATGAGAAAAAATTATCCCATGTACCAAAAGTTAAGAATCGTAACTCCTTGCAACAATAGAGCTTAATAGATTCTCCAAAAATTTCACACTAAACTAAAAAATATTATATGCAGAGAAAGGTATGTCGTCAAAGGTAGAACAATAGAAAAACTGAAGAGAGATTAAGACAATTAAGTTATATACCATGCATAAAAAATTTCATCTTTTCAAGTATCAACCATGAATAGATTGAGAAATACAAATAAATCAAGTGAAAGAAGTGTAATGAGATAAAGCTAATAAGAATTCTATAGAGAATGTAAACAATGGAGTAATTTGTCCCTCCTGACCAGAATTTATTGAGATTTGATGGATGATGATGACAACTTGGATGATATCAGAGCGAGTATGAAAGTGCTTTATATTTTCCAAAAAAGAGCTTTTCTAAGAAAATATTATGTAATAAGCATATACCTTTGTCATAAATTTACTTGCCACTATTTTTACCCGATCTCTTATACACTTCATTTGACCACGTATGGCGACCCGCAATAACAAACCTAGAGCATTCACATACACCTAAAAACTTGAGAGAAGTATAAATGTTCTAATTTAAGGTTACTACATTGAATAATTTAAAAAATACCTCTTCACAATCAGCATCATTCCTCTCTAACTCTTTCCAGATATAATGATCATAAATCTCAATGACCTTTTCTAATGGAGAATGGCCTTCCAAATAACATACAGCAACATGCCACCAATTATGGGTGTACCTAGAAAAATGATCCACTTTTTCTCATACCAAGGTCGCATAGAAACAAGCCATTAAGTAATGTAGAAAAAACATACATAAATGAGCAACAATCCACCCAAGAAGGAGAACATGCTTCCATGAAATCTACAGCCTCCTTGAAACGGCAATCATTTTGTAAGACATGGCATAACTGCAAAGAAATTCAAAAAGTACATACGCAGGTCAATAAAAGAGACATTATGACATAAAAAGACATAACTACAGAGCATGCAGAGATCAATAGTAAAAATGTAAGAAAATTCAATGAATGCCCAATTGGTTGTGCAACTGCATCTATTTCTCACAAATCAAATAAGTCATTGTGTTGAACCAAATTACAACCTACATCTATGTTTACCCTCTCTCTAACAATGCCTTTTGTTGTTTCTTCACTTTAGGTAACTAAGCTTTTATGATGCAACTTATCATGATTCATCTCACTTTTTAGATTCAACTTCTCTTGACACGATGCCCTTGGGCAATTAGCTGCTACAAATATGCATATGTCATGTGGACCTTTGTAAAGTTACCAAAAATATATACTATGGAAATTGCCTTGGAACTAAGCTAAGAATGAAGACAACCACATATGGAGTAGCCTCAACATTAGCCTGATATTTTAAGAGATAATAAATTAGTTGTAGGACTAAGTTGATACTTACGTATTTCTAAAACATGATAGTAAGGAACATAAAAAGTTGGACAAATGAACTAGAGAAAAGGTTTGTCTTCCTATTTCTTGCTACCTTTCAGGGATACTAGGGATTTATAAGCTTACAAGAACTTGTAAAATGAAGATAGTATAGATAGCTCCATATTTCTAATTGTAGGGAGGTGTATTGCTAGTTGGTTTTCAATTTTATGACCCAATGATTCTAATAGGAAAAATTTGAGGCAATAATCAAATTTAGAACCATTTGTTGATAAATATATGATTGTTTCAGCTCTTTTGAAGCATTTTGGACTTTGAATAAAAACCACATTTATAAATGTTAGAACAAACGAATTATAATCAGCAAGCACAATAGCTTATGTTATTAGTTAAACACAAGTCATTGAGAAATTTGAATATTTCACCAAATCACAACTTTAAACATAACTACTGCATATGAAACTGATTACTTCTCTAACTCAAATGGTAAGAAAACACATTAAAAACCACTATCAGGTGTATTCTACTACATTCCGCAAAGATCCATGTGCTCAGCATACAAACAAATAGGATATACTTATTAGGTGTGCTATTGCACAGTTGAAAGTTGACTTACATTATGTTGTGCCCAAAAGTCATCCTTATTAAGTGCATATCCTCTCCATGCAGACTTCTCAGCATCAGACATTCTCCCAAGCTCTAGTAATGCAAAAGCGCGCATTCCATGGATATATCCCACTTGCTCATTTTGAGTTAATGCCTATTTAATAACATGTGAACGACAACATGAGAACATATAGTTTGCATGACAATAAAAGCATAGGAGCAAATATTTTCAATGATATAGTAAAAATATGATTTAACAAATAACATGAACAAAAAAATCTTGAAAATTGAAGCTAGAAATCAGAGGATAAAATAATCAAGTTCAAATAGTAATCACTAGCCTTACATTGTCATGTTAACTACAAACCATTGTGAATGCCCTCTTTCTTAATGCGTCAAACAATTTAAGAAATGACCATGATCTATGAAATTATGAAACAAAATGCATTATCCCTTCGTAGAAAGCTCAGGCCCTAAATACATGGCATGGATATCAGAGGCATGTAAAACCCAAATCAAAAGTTAAACTAAGAGGTGCTCTAACCCAAATAACAAAACCATAAAATAAGTTTATAACCTATTGGTTTACCCAAATTTAAATAGTTGTATTAGGTAGCCTTTCAAGCTCATCCAACCTGTTCAACAAGCTTAAATGATAAATCAGGCCGACCAATGTAAAAGCATAGTATTTGAGCTCTCTTCAATGAGACAAGGTCCCTCGGAAACTCTTTTAAAACCTGCGAAAATAGTCATAGAATAGAAACATGGTCAAATTAGTGTGACAGAACACAGACCTACAAAATACAATGAAAAAGGAACTCAAAAGTTTACTTTTATAAGTAGTTGATGTCTCGTGTGTTCAACATAATTATTTACTAGATAGAAATTACAACAAAAGATAAAATAAAGATGAGAAAATCACAAAGAATTGACATATTATATTCACTTTAACATTGCCTCTATCATGATGCCTTCATTTCAACACTAGACAATAACATAACATACCACATTTAATTTCGACAACAAGTCTTGTGAAAATCTTAGAGAACAAAATTTTGAGTAGAAGCGAAATTGTCTTGTAGATTCTTTGAAAAGATCATTTGATTGCATCAACATCTAAACTAAGGTTTGAAAAATTAGGCAGCACAGTTGAAAATCATCTAATCTCCTTGTATTTGGTTGGATTCTCTCACCCAATATAACTTTTACAGCTCCACAAAAATGGCAGTCTAAATTTGGCAAAATACTGTTCTAACTACTTGTTGATGCAGCTCATCTGAACATGAACATAGAACACACAATGTTGACGTATAATGAAACAAAAAAGTAAGAGTAATTCTAACCTAACCTAGTTCAAAGGCTGTATCCGAATCCCAAAAGATCATTTTAAAAAAAGAGCTAATTTCTTTTCTCTAATGATGTACTGCATTCTAACCTTTGGGATGTAAAATTCATAGAGTAATAAATGTCAAACTTGATGCTATAAGGATTTTATGGCACCCTTCATTGTGATATAATTCCCTTTTAGCTTGATAGTTGACTTGCCACCCTTTATTGTCAAAAATTAAAACATATGCAGCACCATCCTATTTTAGAAAAGAAAAGGTCCATGACAATAGGCATTATCCCAGACAAAAACCCACCAATTCATAAACAATGGAAGATCTAACATTGATCATTACAACTTTGAGACATCATCTCTACACACTAATGGGAAAGATATGCTAGCCATCCAAGCATGAACATAATCAATCAAGACTAGCTTTAACCAGCCACTAATGGGAAAGATAAACATGGATATGGGGTACAAATTAAATGAAAATTGGCTGACATCAGAAAATCTATGTTCTTTCATAAAAAAACCAACTTCCGAAACTCATACTATGTTTTTTCCACGTGATTCGATCTTGGATTGTTTTTTTCTCCACAATGAAAAAAATGAGTTGCCCAAGATAAGAATCACCTAATCTTGGGCTGCACAAAACCCTACACTACAACACTATTGAGACAATTACATAAATTCGAACATCTAATCCAACAACTCATGAAATAATAGCAAGATCTAGCCAATCAAATTACATTTGACTCATCCAATGCCAGTCCATGCTTTTAAGTCTTAGTGATAGGTTGAGAGTTTTGCTACGGAATCAATCACTTATGAACAATGAAAATGATAGAGGAGTGAAAGGATTGAGCTTCATTTCTTATTGCCAGATTATGAATGAGTACCAACTGGCTTATCATGAGGAATATCATGTCATGCACAAGATCAGAACTATATCTCCTCCAATGCAGAAGGGATCCATCAACTTGATGGCTATGGCTCCAAGTCATATTGAAGAAAATTTTAGAAAACTCAGTGAAAGAAAAGCTACTAGGGTGGGAAAAAGAGGCTATCCCTTCGCAAACATGACATTTAGTTTAGGAAATAGCATGAAATGGTGATGTCTCCTAACCTAAGAAGTGAGAATATATCAATCGTCCGTTTTCCGGTAAATGTTTCTTCAGGCTGCAAAGAATCTGATCCGTATGAGAACCTTTTTCAAAAACGGTGACCATTGGGATCGTTTACATACGAATAGGAATGGAAAATTTTGGATTGGAACCTCCTTGCCTACGTAAAACGTTGAAATGAACACCACAAAACTAGATCCGCGATAATGACTGCGAGAATGAGAGATGGGTTTTTGCCGACTGGAGCAGCCTGATTCTACCGGACGACGAAGATACAGAACCATAATAGAAAGGAGAGCACGGAAAAACTATCATTGGCGATTACCTCGCTGTGGATTTTGACGGCAGCCTCGTCGTCCCTGTCCTCTGACAGCAAGCAGGAGACTGCTCTGAAAACCGCTTTCTCATACGAAGTGGCGCTCTCCTTCAACCAAACAGGGGAAAGAAAAAGGCTCCATACATGTGAAACAACAAGAGACAGACGGTGGCCGCAAGGATTAATCGAGAGGTAACAGTTCCAGGAAGGAGGACGTCGCTCACCAGGCGAGAAGCGGCAGAATTGAGATACGACGACGTGGCGGAAGGCATTTTTGAGGAGGCGAAGTGCGCCGCCAGGACGTTGGCCAGAACGCACTCCGGATCCCCCCGCGCCGCCTCGAGGATCACCTTCCGATTCCTCCCATAAGAGAGAACCTTCATTCAATGTCATCCGTAGATCCATCAGCATCAACACCAGCAGAGGCAGAATGTACCAGCAAAAGAGGCGGAATCGGCGGTCATCGCCGGGGGCGAAGGTGAAGGCGAGGGCGAGGGCGAGGGCGAGGGGAGGCGCTGACCTGGTTGTAGTAGGCGTTGATGGCGGAGATGCAGGCCTCCGACGACGTCCTTACCGGATATCCCCATCGATCCACCATCACAGTCACCGTCTCTTCCCCCATCTTCCTCCTCCTTCCTCCCTCCCTGCTCCTCGACTGTGTGACCTTCGATAAGACTCTGCGGCATATGACGGCGGCGGCGGATTCCAGTTTTGGAAGACGTCGCCATCTGTACACGCGGCTCTGCGTCCTCTTCCTCGGAGCTCCACGTGGGCGCCGACGCTGGCACGGCCCATCATGGTGGATGTGGGGCCTCCGGTTGCGATGGGGTGCCACGTCAATAGAAAATCTTATCCTAGTTGCGTCGCTACCATGTCCTGCCACGTCAGAGAACGCGGGAACCGAGACGACATGCAATAAATCGCACATTCTTTAAACAATAATGAGAAATTGTCTAAATGGGCTGATAAGCCTGAGCTCAGAGTGGCGAACTCGTCAACCCCTCTCTCTCTCTCTCTCTCTCTCTCTCAAACTCTGCCAAAAGGGTCTTTCTGGTGGTCATTCACTGTTCTACAAGTAGTAAATAAACATCAGAAAAGGGAATGTCAACCCCCCACCCACCGCCCTCTCTCTCTATTTCTCAAACACTTCCAAAAGGGACTTCTGGCGGTCATTCACTGATCTCTCTCTCTCTCTCTCTCTCTCTCTGTCAAACTCTTCCAAAAGGGTCTTCTGGCGGTCACTCACTGATCTACAGGTAGTAAATAAATATCAGCAAAGGGAATGTCACCGTAGATGGAGAAGGACGCCAGCAGCAGGCCAGCAACAAAGGGTAGAGGAAGAGGCCAGAATTGGAGGACAAAGATCATAGAAAAGGAAGAAGTAACCTGGGCAAGCAACAAAAGCATCGACTTTGCCCCATTCACTTAGATAAATCAACCAAGCTTCAACCTCCCTCCAATGGATCCAAAAATTACTCCTTAATGCCTACCCACTCTTCCACAATGCAAGGAATCAATTAGAAGAACTACTGTCGTCAACAATGAGGGTATATGATTCGCAAACAAATCAGAAACACAGAAAAAAATCTGGCCGTCATGATTGGAGAAATTCAAAGCTTACAGACTGTTATACCAGGGAAGTAGCATCTTACAGAGGAAATTGTACACAGAAACGCACGTACTAATCACCATGGTCCACAAAGCCAAGACGCTTTGGCAAACCTGGTACGATCTCATCATTACACGGATGTAATATGGAAAAAAAAATGATAATAATCTGTCGTATTTCGCTTTCGCATATCTCTGAATGTAAATTCTTCAGCAGATATACCTCTCCCTGTAAGGACCAACAGCTAGCTGCCTTGGATGGACTCCTTTCGGTATCTGAGTAGAAAATAAGATAATAGAAGCAGCCATCTTATTTGAACATTTTCATCTGAACTTAGATTGAAAACAAAAATCCAAGTACATGAAAGAAGAAATAAAAAATTCGAAATCTGAAGTACACTGTATTCTTTGACAACTAGTGAACGCAAAAACTGACTGTTGAACTGTTTTGTTTCTCCAGAGATCTGATCCAGCAGCAGAAACTCTCCAGAGAATGAGACCGTTATTTCCCTTCTATTCTCTATTATCCAGCATGGAGGATTATCCAAATCATTGTTTCATAGGCTACCCATGGAGCAAACTTCTCCTCTCCACTACCAATCACACGAAGAAACCTCAATCACCCTCGGATTAAATAGAGAAAACCGAGCAAAGACACCACCTTAAGATTTAATGTCCAGTTAATAAGCTCAAAAAACTAGTCGAGAGTCCGAGCAAAGAAACTACCCAACTGGGTTGGATACAATCCCATTTCTATCACAAATGGAAATAAAAAACTTACATGATAATGAAGCACTTTAAGTCATTTTTTCAAAAACATATAAGAGATTATAGTCAAACATGAAGAAAATGAATATTATCTCAACATTTTACATGCAGTAAGAATGAGAGGAATGGCAATGGCTTAACTGTTCATGCAATAACTTAAAAGTTATAATCGAAGGCATAGTCTTACTTCTAAGAACCCCTGTTCAATTTCCTTTCCAGTTGGTGCCACTACAACAGATGCTCGCAAACCCTTGCTGTTTATGTGTCTTTGAGATACGAAATAAGTCAACATATTTTCTACCATGCTTAAATGGAAGCGAAAACAATATAAGTCAGCCAAAGTCAACGAAAACAATATAAGTCAGCCAAAGTCAGCGAAAACAATATAAGTCAGCCAAAGTCAGCGAAAACAATATAAGTCAGCCAAAGTCAGCGAAAACAATATAAGTCAGCCAAACAATATAACTCAAAACTCCTGTAGATCAATTCAAAATCTCTTTATTCTCAAATATTTCTCAAGGTAAAGGTGATTGTTTTATCTAGAACTTGATGTTTTATACAAGTCTTGTCTTCCGTTTCATAATGCACTGCACAATGCCATAGACTCAAAAAGGTCCAAATATGTTTCATAGTTGAAATTCCTCAGTGTTTTAGCATCTCCATGGAGTTATAAACGAACCAGCAAAGAATGCGACTAAGAAAAGAAACTGAAGTTGGTAATGCAAGAAATCGTACCTTCACATCTATCTTCCCCAAAAAAGTTGGTACTTGGACCTTTCCACCAAGGCTAGCATGAATAATTTGTTGTACACTAGAAAAAAATCAGAATTTTTATATACGCATGATTTCATGACAGAAATCAGTTGTCCTCAATCCTAACAGGACAAGATGAGACACAGCCAATTTCAAATCAAATTCAACCCAACTTCAAATATCTCTAAAAATAATTTCATGTATCCGAATCCTCATGCCTGCCAACTCTCCATTGAATTTTCTTCAAAAGATTGTCCATTCTTTTTGAAGGCATCCGCTAGTTTTCTACACCTAATAGGAAATATTTCTTCTTTATAAATGGAAGACTCAATTTCTATTTCCTTTTCTATTTTTATTTCTCCAAGTTCGAATGTGGGCCATAATAGAGCTTATCCAGCTCAGTCAATAATTATCCATAGTAATAAAAAATAAGTAGATTCTTTTTGTTAACTGTATATTATTTTGTTTTGTTGGACTGAGCTGTTCTTAAATTTAAATAAAAAAGTATTGACAGCTCCCTACATGGTTGCCATCTTGTAACCACGTAGAATAATGATTCGCAAGAATCATTTTGCTTAGTTTCAGTCCCTCCAACTTTCCTATGTGCAAGAGATGGGAAGTAAATACCTATTTACTTGAGAAGGTGGCCCCCGAAAGAACAGAAGATTGCAGATATTTTATTCCATAGCTCTTATTTTCCACACTTAATTATGCCAAGGTTTTTCTTTTTCAGAGGAAATAATCTTTTTCACTGAAGAATATCGAATCATGCTCTCTATTCCCTATAAATCATTTTCTATCAATGGAGCTCCAACATGATATGTGGTTTGGAGCAGACTGATTTTTCCTACCAATATAGGCATACCAGCTCCTATTCCTCTCACCTACCAAATTTTATTGTTCTTTCCAAATCAGAAGAACGAAATTCTAAGTAAGATCACGGTTCCTTGTCTGGGATTCTGTAAGGGGAGGATGTGGTTCAGCCTTCGTTCTGAAGGAGCTTTTCTTCATCTATTTCAAATGCTTTCATCGCCTGTTTAGGCTCTTCATTCATGGACAGCAGTTCAGTGCATCAATGGAGCTTCCGCAAAATCCTGTGCAAAGAAGAGATCGACAATCAATGGACACGTTCTGGGTCCATTTCCAAAATGTGGATCCCTCCCAGGATGGAATTCTGGTAAAGTCTCCTGCCAGAAAATAAGAAGGCAGAATCTTCTTGGGCACAATTCACAGGGATCATTAAAATTAGCAATGTAAAATTTTCAAGTACCTTACGAATCAAAAATAGGAAATCCTCTGTCAAAAGCTTTCCTCGTTTTAATGCAATATCCTGAGCTTTATGTGTCTATAGAAGGTTTGCAATGACCCAAACTGTGAGAAGAATAAAAGCAAGAGTAAAGCTTGAACTCGGAAAATAACTGTAAATAACAGGCACGATGAATTACTTCTTAGAATTCATGTTCGATTCCCTTTAAGACTAATGGAAACAGAGCCAATCGAGGAAAGTGGACATGATGTTCAGAAGTAAGATACGAAAGATTGTAGAAAGAGATCCATTATAAAAGACACGCAGCTTAGTTGACTACATAAATAAATTTCTCAATTTCAACATGAAATATATATCACTCATCAGAATATTTTCATCCCAGTCCAGTGGGAAACACATTAAATTAACAAAAACTATATTTGTGACCACGATTTCAAGGAAAATTGTGTTTACAGAAGGGGGTGGGGAGGGGAGGGGCAATTGGGAATACCCATAACAAGATAAAGCATTATAAATATACCACAGGAAATGAGAGTTTTTGTCAGTTGCTCATTTTTTTCGTTCAGAGAAATTTTGAAAAAGCTCTCTGGGAGTTCTAAAACCTCAAAATTAACTAGTCCATTTGACAAAAGATGAGAAAAACAAGCAAGCAGTTGGAGGAAATAAGATCTTTTTTCAAACCTCAGTTTGAAAGCAATTGGGATACTTTTTTCTTCTTCTTATTCCTCTGTGGCCAAGTGTTGGTATAGAGGAACGCACCAATTTCAGTGAGCTTTTATGCATCAAGGTTGTAGAAATATAGCCATTATTTATTTTAAGAGGGACTGACAGCCACTTACCAAGTCAGTCACGTATTCAACAACAATGTCTTCCACCAGGACAACAGTCTCTGGAAGTGGCTGCAGAACGGAATCCGTCATTTTAAAAGAACGGAAGATGGACATCAATGTACAGATAATAATAGCGCATACTAAGAGGGGCGTCAGAACCAGAGTGTTACCTTGAAAGCGCCTGTAGGTAAAAAATTGCTTCTAGAATTAATGTTATTAAGGAATTCGAAAGAAATTGTCTGTAAAAAGGTTTGTTGGTTTTAGATCCCTGCATAAAACTTCATTTATGAATTTTTTTTTCTTTTTTTTTTACTATCCTGCCAACTCCTTCACATTCATTACTGGCCAGTGTTCCAGTCAACAGATGAATGAAAAATATTTGTACCATATATTTCACAATCATTTAATTATCGTGTTAAAAAAATTACATACTGAGAAAGCAAGTCCGTATGAGAGGGGGAGTACAGGTAAGTGTTTGGGATTTGGGAAGACCCCGACAGTGACGATGACAAGGATTTCCTTTTTGGGGGGAGAATAACAGCTCATGCAGAGGTTGTCAGGGAGAAGGATTTGGGTCTCAGAAGGAGGCTGGCATGTAATATGCTTTTGGGCTTACAGAAAGTCAGATCTTGAACATTACTACTGTGGGAAGAGTGAGTCCAAAAGAGATGAGCGAACCTGATACTCAGGAAAACAAAGAAACCTAGTGTAAGATGTTAGAGACAGAGTCATGTGTATTGCAAACAGAGGAAGGAGGGAACTCAAGACTTGGAGCTCAAGAAGAGGGGAAGGGAGGCAGTCAATCAATTTAGGATGATGCCATCATTCTCACCTGACCTCCAATTATTGTTAAGAGAACCAACCTCAGCCACCAGTCAATTGACTGAAATAAGGGATTGAGATGGAATGACTACACAATAACAGTTTACTAAGGATGGGAATTTTATAACCAATGAAAAAAATAGGCGTAGTATTGGAGATGTTTAAAGGGAAATAAAGAAAAAAACATTATTTTATGCGTTTCTCAACGATGAATCAATAGATCACCCATAGAACACAAGAGAGTTTTGATAGAGTTCAATGAGTTTAATATCAAATTATTCGATCATACCAATGAAGACTAATCAGTGCTGTGAGCAGCATTATAGCTTTAACGGTCCTAGTAAGCACATAAAGGTCTCCTCCGACCTACACGACTCTGGGGACCGTTGAAAAAGCCAATTTGATCTTTGTATGGTTATACACAAAGATGGTTGGGTAGGGATTCAAAGAAAAGAATAATGGGGCAAAGGTTGTATGGTCTCAGGAAAAGTATGCATTATTTTTTATTGAAGCCTCTTAACCCTGAATTTGTGGAGATCTAGAGATGATAGTCCTCTGTTGCTTCTTGTTTTTTTTTTGTTCGGGTGGAATAATTTCTTAGTACAAGATAGATATTATTCCATTTGAGCCCAAATGGGGTAAGCAAATTGAGGATGGTTCTTCAAAACCACATTTCCTCTCATATGAAATCAAAAATTAAGAACATTTATTTATATATGGTTCTTCCACGATGTAACTCTGGTGTTTAACCTCTGTCACAAAGACGTCAACTGGGCAGTAGAATAATCCGACATGAATAGGTTCAATTAGTTGATAACAGGAATCCAATGGCAAAGCTTTCCAATCAAGGGGATAGAACAAAAAACTGACTGCTGAGCAGTAGACTGGAACTGCATCCGCCGACGGTTAAGTGCTCTGAGAATTGGTTAAGTGGACAGAAGAAACCTGATCGCGGAAAAGATTGTCAATGCAGTAAATGGTGCAAAAGAAGTACTACGGACCGAAGATGCAGCGCCATCAGTATGCTTCTTTTTGCAATCCGACGAGCATTTTGGTAGTATCAATGTAAGAATTTAGCTGGAGAAGTAAACTATGTTGTGATCGATCATTCAGCACTAAAGTTTCCCAATCTCATCAGAAAAAGTACAACACTCGGAACACTTGCAACAAGAAAATTTTGAGACTACTTGCTATAAGAGGAAAGAAAAATCAAGCTAAGAAGATGCAAAAGAAAACACATTTTAGAAAAAAAATGAAGAGCTAACAGATTCTCTTAACCAATCAGCATAAGGAAAGGTATGCGCGCGAGAAGACCCAAATTTTCTCCATAGGATATGAAATATAGGCCAATACAAGGAAGGATTGCTTGTCCTCATCTTTAAGCTAGTTACCCTCTGCATTCAATCTTCACTCTGCAAATAACTCAGACTGGAAATCACTGATCATCACCCAATACAACCGAGCTTAGCTGACTTCTGGCCGCTTCTTCAAAGGAATCCAATCCGGATAGGAAGAGCCCTGACTTTGATCATCCGAGTTTGATGAGTTAAATCGGAAATATTAAAGCAACCAAAAGCGCTGCTGGCGAGAATGGCCTACCGTACAGGGCTCGAGAATGCTCGTTCAGTTGCATTGGGGATCATCTCTCTCTCCAAATCCACAGACCATATGGTGTGCTCCACGCAGACCCATTCCGTGGGTTTGACCAAAAACCCATCTGCGGCGGGCTGCCCAGCACGCGACATGCGGCAACCTGAAAAAAAATACTGATCAATATGAAGACAGAATGGAAATATCGAACGAAATAACAGCTTAAAAAAATACGCACTAAAAGCATAAGTCTTAGATGTCTCAATGGAGATAATTGTAGACTGAGATGGGGCCTCAGAAACACCATTCAGAACGTTCCCGGACTCAGTCCGGAAGTTCCTGCTGCTCAGAGCGAGAGGGAGAGAGAGGGCGACGTTGACTTCTACGTCGGGGATTGACTATATTTCTGTCAACTAAACTAGACGGATATTTTTCGTCCAGAAAATAACGGCGGATGGCGACCAAAACAATCGAGAATGCCAGTTCGCCCCCTACTTCCCCCCAGGCCAGCCCACATTTTTCGAGAATCCCGCAGCCTCTTCGGTGTCAGCAGCATTCGAGAATGCCCCCTACTTCCCTCTCTACGATCCGCTCCCATGCACTCCATCATCTATGAGTCCCCGCTTCCTTGTCAAAGGCTGCGCGGGTGACGTGCGCCATCTCTAGAAGTAACTCTGCTCTGCTCTGCTCTGCTCCGCACAAAATAAAGCTCACTTGTCTCACCGAACAGATGGCTTCGTACCACTACTCAGAGAATGGCTCCTTGCCCATCGACGATGGAGAATGGCCTTCCAAGAAACATACGAGGACATGCCACCAATTATGGGTGTACCTAGCAGAATGATCAACTTTTTCTCAAACCAAGGCCGCATAGAAACAAGCCATGAAGTAACATAGAAAAACATAGTACATGGATGAGCAGCAATCAACCTAGGAAGGAGCATAGGCTCCCATGATTTTTTTCTACAGCCTCCTTGAAATGTCAATCATTTTGTCATACATGCATAGCTGCAAACAAATTCAAAAGGTACATGTGTAAGTCAATAAAGGGCATAAAAAGACAGAACTATAGAGCAAGTAGAGATAAAACTGATAAAAATGTAAGAAAATTCAATGAATGCTCATTGGTCATGTGACTCCATTAATTTCTCACATATCAAATGAATCATTGTGCTACACCGAATTACATACTGCATCTACAGTTACCACCTCTCCAGCAATGGTTTTCATTGTTTCTGCACTTTGGGTGGCTGAGCTTTTACAATGTAATTTATCAGAATTCATGTTGATAGGTAGAGTAAATGGTAATTTGTGTTTGTTTCACGAACAACAAGCCTCACAAGTAATCTTAGTGAGGTGATGAGTCATTGGCAACTTCAAATTTGTTAATGATAGTGGAGAGCATTTTTGTTTTCAAGGTAGAACATAATTTTTTTCCTCTGCAAAAATGTGAAGATTATATACTATGGAAACTGCCTTGGAACCATGCTAAGAATTCACACAGCCACATATGGAGCAGCCTCCCCATGAGCCTTATATTTTAAGATAAAAATTGGTTGTAGGACTCACTTGATTCATACATGATTTCTAAAACGTGATAGTAATAAGCTTAAAAACGTTGGATAGATGAACAAGGGAAAGGTGTGTCTTCCTATTTCTTTCTTCGTTCTTGGGGATGCTCTGAGGATCTATAATGAAGATAGTACATATAGTTCTATATTTTTAATTTTAGAAAATTATATAAGAATAAAAAATATAACAATGACCTAATTACTACCATTTTTGTTTCAATTTTATATCCCAATGACTCTAATAGGGGAAAACCAAGGAGATTATCAAATTCAAAACCACTTGCTGCTTGTATATTAGTTCACAAGTTTCCTATGACTTCAAAATGATGGTAAATATATGATTGCTTCAACTCACTTGAAGCATTTTAGACTTCAAATAAAATCCTCCTTTACAAATGTTAGAACATATAAAGTACCATCAATAAGCACAACAACTGATTTTGTTGGTTAAACACAAGTCACTGAGAAAACTCTAATTATCTCATCTAATTCAACAGAACTCCAATTGTCCATGTCAACATGCATTGCCCTAGGACTAATACCCACAAATCCATAAATGATAGAATGTCCAACATTGATGATTGTGGCTTTGAGACACCATCTCTACCCACAATCATAAATTGTAGAAATAAACAAATTTTGATCTAAATTGGCCGATTCATAAAAAAAATACATGCTAACATATCCAAACATGAACATAATCAGTCATCACTAGCTTTAATCAACAACTAATCAGAAAGCTAAACATAAATAGGGGTCAAATCAAATGAAAATTTGTTGAAATCATGAAATCTATGATCTTTCTGGAAAAAAAAAAGTTCCCAACCTAAAATTATTGGTCAATCTTGCAAAAATTTCAGCTAGAGTGAGCACAAGAAATGTTTTCCTCCTAATCCAATTTTGGATTTTTTTTTTCTCCACAATGATAAAATAGAGTTGCCCAAGATTGGAACCACTTAATCTTAGGCTGCACAAAACCCTACACTACAATACTATTGATACAATTACATAAATTCAAACACCTAATCCAACAACTCATGAAATAATAGCAAGATCCAGCTTATCAGATTACATTTGACCCATCCAATGCTAATCCATGCTTTTAAATCTTAATGATGGGGTGAGAGTTTTGCTATGGAATCATTCACTAATAAACAATGAAAAGAATAGGGAGTGAAATAATTGAGCTTCTTTGCTCATTGCCAGATTACAAATGAGTTCTGATTATCTTATCATGCACAAGATTAGAAGGATATAACCTCTGATCTAGAAGGGATCCATCAGCTTGATGGCTATGGCTCCCAATCATATTGAAGCAAAGTTTAGAAAACTTATGGTGAAAGGAAAACCCACTAGGGTTATTGGTATATAAGTTGATGCATTCAATTCATAAGATAAAAATTCAAGGTGCTATATATAAATAGGTTTACAATACCCATTCAAAGAGAGGACCAACCAGCATTTTTACTGTGCAATCCTTAATTATGCTCAAAATTTACATTCTTGAACCTCAAGTTGGAATATTTTAGTCCATTATATTTTCAAGGGGGATCATGTCCAATAGATACACTTGGAAGAACAAGAAATTATGAGAAAATCTGAAATGGATCAAACAAAAACCATATTCACAACTAAATTTTCATGTATATAGCAAGAGAGAGAGAGAGAGAGAGAGAGAGGTAGTTGATGTTTGTCTTGGAATCACTGCAGCTATCTTTGATATTATCACTGAACTATATGGTTGTTTTGCCACTGTTTTGATTATTCAAGGAATGGTAAAAGTGGTGACCCTTTGAATATGACTTGCAGCTTTTTTTTTTGAGTTTATAGAAATTGAAACAAAATGAGTGAAAAAATGTATTTATATTTATAGGAAATCAGTACGAATGTATATAATCAGCAATAGATGAAAGAACCCATATTACCTTTTCCTTCAAAATAAGATGAAAAGTATATTATCTTTTACAATTTAATTGGTTTAAACTAAACCCAATATTAATGCAAACATTGTGATGAGTCAAAGATGGTGACCTAAGTTATTGTAGAACAAAGTTTTTACACATCAAGCATTAAGAAGGGCATGTGTGGCATGAATATCTACGAAGAGGTTTTTTCTTGTTAAAAACTTTGAATAGGTTTAGATGAAGGTTGTTATCCTTGGTCAACCTTAGGATGTTTTAAAGATTTCTATTCTAGTACACTATAAATTATGGCTGGTTTTCCTAAATTATGTTCAGCATTGCAGAAAATATAAAATTAACATGGTTAATAGACATGCCATTATATATATATATATATATATAGAGAGAGAGAGAGATAGATATGTGACTACAATACTAAAATGAGATTTGATTCCTTCCCAAGTGACAATAGTGTAGAGCATGTATCATAAAATAGATACTACAGCTTCAATAAAGCACTTATAAGTGGAGAAACATTAGTGACAAAATAATCGTTTAGTGCTCATAAAATTAACTTCTGAATTGCTTTTGGGCAATCATGTTTCTGCTTACTTTCATTCTAAAGTTCACTTAGAATACTACCACTCCTTCACTAGGTTGATGATTTTAATGTACAACAAAGATCAACTTGTTGTTAAACTTGGGCATAAGTAATGTGATTCAGTCATTGTATTTAAATCACTCAAATTTATAATAAAAAACAAGAGAAGCTTTATATTTTAATTTTTAGAAGTTATTTTTTATGGAAATATATTAATTAAAACCTAAAACAATTTTTTAAATTTATAGTCGATTTTCAAGGTCGATCTCACTAAAGTACGCAAGGAATTTTGAGCGAAATTTCAGGATTTTAATTTTCTAAAGGAAAAATTAAAAAATTATTTATATATTAACGAATGGGCCAGGCTAAGGCAAAATCAGGCAGTGCCGAATTTTATACGTTCTTTTGTTTAAATAATCCGATGTGGGACAAAAGCACAGGCCATCATCCCCTCCCTCGCCCCCATCTCGCCTTCCCGCTGCCAATCCACCTTCCAGCCACCTCCACCCACGTGATCTCCCTCCGTCGCCGCCATTCCACCGCCGTCGCCACCATCTCCCTCCGTCTTCGCCGGACCGCCGTTCCCCCCCGCCTACTCCTCCCCCGACCGAGACAGCCGCCCGGACCGGCGCCCACAGTTAGGGCACAAATAGTGGCCAACCGTTGTTGGGCCGCCAAGCTACCGGCCCATTACTGGGATTACGCCGTCACATGCTACCGGGCTCGGATTCGGATCGCCACACGCCGGGCAACTCCGTTGGATCCAGACTGAAGCCCGATCAGCGGCCAGTGCTCCGGTCGGCAGTCTACGGTCTCCGCAGTCAAGGCCTAACTCAACAAGAACGATCCACAACAAACATCGTTGAACGATTATCCGGTTGGAGAGAGAGAGATAGAGGGGAGGGAAGGGGAGGGAGGGAGAGGGAAAGAGAAGAGAGAGAGAGAGACGGGGGGAGAGAGAAAGAGAAGAGAGAGAGAGACGAGGGGGAGGAAGAGAGTTCCAAGAAGGATGCACAACAAACTAAATGATGCTGTCTTCGTCATCCTCGAGCCTTTTATTTATGCTGACCCCTTCCGGACGACCCCCCACCCCCCAAGCCTCCTTCCCTATCTCTCTCCCCCTGTTGCTCGCTCATTCGCTGGCTCTCTCTCTCTCTCTCTCTGTGAATGTAGAGAGAGAAACAAGGAGAGTAGATGACGGCGAACCGGGGGGGTGAACCAGGCCTGCTTCATCTGCAGCCTCCAGCGCCGCAGATGCCGCTCCGAGTGCCAGTTCGCCCCCTTCTCCCCTCCGACCAGCCCAACGGTTCGAGAACGCCAACCGCCTCTTCGGCGTCACCAACATTCTCAAGATCCTCTCCAGCATCGATCCTTCTATTCAAACCGACCCCATACGCACCATCATCTACGAGTCCGATTTCGCGCTCATTTACCCGTCGAAGGCTGCTTGGGCGTCATCGCCATCTCTTGCACCAACTCCGCTGTGCAGAAATGGAGCTCGCCTTCCTCACCGTTCAGATCGCCCACCACCGCTCCCAAATGGAGGAGCTCGCCTTCTTCACCAATCAGGACCACCACCCTCCCAAATGGAGCACGTTGACTCCAATCATCCCAGAGAAACCAGGTAATTTAGTTCATCCGCTTTTCATCTCTCTTTTTCCAGTCTTTCGGCTATCTTTAATCCGCCGCATTGCTCATCGTCCTTGTTTTTCTTATGGGTCCAGCTCTGAGTAATCCAAGATCACAGAGGAGGCGGAGCCAGAAGACGCTTCAGGAACTGAGGTTAAGATTGAGGCCGAGCACATCACTCGAAGAAACCTTGTTATCAAGAACAGAGACAATTAACACAAAGACCTTTCTCTCTCTCTCTCCCTCTACAACCGAATATGTCGAGTTGACCAAAGTTGCTCACCACAGGATTCATGGCGGCGTCGGGAGGCTGTTAGAGACTCGTTGAACGGCCTTGAAGACGCGGACATACTTGTAGGATTTCGAAAAACATGGAGCGGGAAGATCTGCAGACGCTCTCTCTCTCGCTCTCTCCCTATTTATTCTTCGTCCTGGTTTCCTTTCTGTCTCTCTGACTGTATGACTGTAGAGAGGGAAACAGGGAGAGATAGGATGATGTCGAAGGAGGGGCCGAACCAGGCTTGCACCGCCTGCGAGTTCCAGCACCGCAAGCGCGGCGCCGAGCGCCATTTAGCCCTCTACTTCCCCACAGACCAGCCAACGCTTTTCGAGAACGCCCACAGCCTCTTCGGCGTCAGCAACATACTCAAGATCCTTCTCTGCGATCTGAAGCCCTGACATCCATCATCTACGAGTCCAACCATCGCGCCTACTTCCCCGACAAAGGCTGCGCGGGAGCCATCCGCCATGTCGCGAACCAAGTCTGCTCCGCACTACAGGAGCTCGGTTCCCTCAATGAACAGATCGCTTCGTACCACCGCTCGGAGAACGGCTCCTTCTCCGGCGGCGACGGCGACGGTGCAGCCATATCTCAGCTGTGGAAGGAGATAGCTGCCTTATCCCAGAATATGTATGATGGTCAGTTGTACCTTGGCCCCCAGCAGCCCAGCGAAAACGAGTAATTTTGGTTCACCTGATGTTCATCTCTCTCCTTCAAACCTTTTGTGGGTTATCTTTAATCCGCGGCCTTGTTCCTCGTCCCTGTTTTGTCATGGGTGAAGCTGTGAAAAATCCAAGGGCACCACGGAGGATGCGTGCCAACATTCACAGCTTCACCCAGGAAAAAACACGGACGAGGAACAAGGCCGCGGATTAAAGATAACCCACAAAAGGTTTGAAGGAGAGAGATGAACATCAGGTGAACCAAAATTACTCGTTTTCGCTGGGCTGCTGGGGGCCAAGGTACAACTGACCATCATACATATTCTGGGAGAAGGCAGGTATCTACTTCAACAGCTAAGTTACGGCTGCACCGCCTCCATCGCCATCGCAGTCGTCGTCGCCGGCGGGGAAGGAGATGTTCTCAGAGCGGTGGTACGAAGCGATTTGTTCATTGAGGGAAGCGAGCTCCTGTAGTGGGGAATAGACTTGGTTCGCAACCTGACGGATGTCTCCCGCGCAGCCTTCGACGGGGAAGCGGGCACGGAGGTCGGACTCGTAGAGGATGGAGCGCATGGCGTCGGATCGCAGAGAAGGATCGATGATGGAGAGAATCTTGAGAATGTTGCTGACGCCGAAGAGGTGGTGGGAGTTTGATTAGATACTCATCAACACTACTTCTGAGTCGACGGCGATCTTGAACGTCAACCCGACTCGAAAGCAGAAATGGCACCACAGAAGACGAGGGAGGCGGAAGACCAAGCAACCAAGCAGGGTCTATATAATGATCAGCGGAATACATCAAAAAGGAGGAAAAAAGAAAGGATAGAGTCTCACCCGCTCAAGGGGACCCTAGAGCCTGATCTCCTCTATGGATCGTTATCCCCCTCTCCCCTTTTTTCCTGTTGTTGTCCCGGTACACGGGTAACCCTCTCTTGTCCTTTTCCTTCAGTTGGCTAGCTAGTCTTCTTGCCTCTCATTCTCTTCCTCTCGTTCTCCCTCTCTCTCTGTGTTCTTTTTCACATACGACGAGAAGCTATCGTCCGCCCACTATTATCGTCCCAACGATAATCGGGCGGATAGGTGTACCTATCATATTGGTATCAGAGCCAATGCCTCCTAAGCTCGCGTCCACCAACGCCCAGGAAGATCGGCGTGCCGCCCCTAATCGCCTCGAAGCTCTGGAGAGTGACATCTCTGAGCTCCGTCGAACCATCGCCGCAATGGACGAAGGCCATCGCCGCAGCATCCTGACCCTCGAAGAATCATCTCGCGCCCAGTTTGACATCGTACTGCAGCGACTTGACAACCTCCGCCGCACCTCGTCCCGACAGCACCGTGCCAAGGCTCCTCTTGGCCCCGTTGCTGACTGGACCCCCGGAGAATTCAGTCAGGGCCCATCCCGTACAACCAACGGCGACAGTGACGACACGGAGCCGGGTGACTGGCCTACAGCCCCCGCGGGTCTTTTCCACTCCGGAGATACCACTGAACCATGGCATGGTGAGCATCGACAAGAACTGCCTCTATTCAGCGGCCTGGACGTAGAGGGATGGGTTTTTCGGGCCAACCTCATCTTCTCCATCTACCAGGTTCCCCTTGCGGCCAAGCTCCGGACGATAGGGGTCGACCTCGACAGACCAGCCTTACACTGGTTCCGCCTCACCCATTGGCGAGCCCCATTCCGGGACTGGGACGACTTCAAAAATCACCTCCTCGGGTGTTTTAGCCCCAACCACTCTGGATCCCTACGGCAACGGCTCCTCAAAATTATTCAAGAGAGCTACAGTTTCAGAATACCGGGACCGTTTCGAGCTCATGGCATCAGTGGTCGACGATCTGCCTAAGCCATTATTGGAGGATGACTTCTTCAACGGGTTAGGAATGAGCTGCAACGGGAGGTCAGTTTCATTGGGCCTGTCGGACTTGATGCGCTGATGACCCTCGCCCAGAAGGCAGAAAACAAAATGTCTGGGAATTTCCGAACTGCCGAGGCACCGCGCATCCGAACATTTGGGCCAACTAAGGAGGTCGTAGATCCTTTTCCACCCCGTCTAAGAGCGCCGACCGAGCCTGTCACTCAAGAGGCAATCCCGAAACCCTCCATTCACTGTGGGCAAACGGAAGATCTGCTTGACTACAACCGAATACGAGACACGACGCGCAAAGGGTTTTGTTTCGCCTGTAATGAACCTTATGTCCCGGGCCACCACTGCCGCTCCACGCTAAAGGTCCTGTTGGTCCAGGATGAACCAGAAACGGGAGAAACCAAGGCATCCCCAGAATGGCCACCACTGCAGGTAGGACTGTCCACCATGGAAGTAGATCTCCATGCGATAACTGAGGAAGTTTCAGTTGGTACATTCAAGATGCAAGGGACCATCCGGCAACAGCCAGTCTCCATCCTTATCGACATTGGTGCGTCTCATAATTTTATCGCCCTTCCCACAGCCCGACGATTGGACCTTCCGGTCATCACCGTACCCCCATTCCGGGTTACCACCGGATCGGGAGAAAGGGTGGCCGGCAACGGCATCTGCTACAACCTTGCTGTCGACATCCAAGACTTCGAGGTCACTAATACCTTCCTCATCCTTCCCGGATAACCGCACATCTTCGGCGAAGAACGCATCATGTATTTAGGACACGTCCTCCCTCTCCGCTGACTGGGTGACTATGGATCCAGAGAAGATCACAATAGTCACCAGCTGGCCATCTCCAACAACCCTCAGAGAACTTCGGGGATTCTAGGGGTTCACCGGCTATTACCGCCGATTCATTATAGGATATGGGACGCGACAGCTGAAACGCGACGCATTTCATTGGAACTCAGACGCAGAGGCCGCGTTCCAACAGCTCAAGAATGCACTGATCTCCGCTCCAGTTCTTGCCCTCCCCGACTTCTCTTTACCTTTTGAAGTCGAGGCCGATGCTTCCGGCCATGGCCTTGGGGTCGTATTGATGCAGCAGAGGTGGCCAGTGGCTTTCTACAGCAAGGGACTATCCATTACAGGGCGTCTCCGATCTGTCTACGAGCACGAGCTGATGGCCATCGTACTCGCGATCCTTAAATGACGGCACTACCTTTTGGGGTGACGATTCACGATCTACACCAATCAACGCGCACTTAAGTTCTTGCTGGACCAAACGCAGGTACCAACGGAATACCAACGATGGCTTAATAAACTCACGGGCTTTGATTTTCAGATCTCGTATAAGGCGGGGTCAATCAACAAGGCCACGGATGCACTGTCTCGGTGCCCCAATGACCCAGAGCTCTCTGCGCTGGTCTCCTCAACGATGGCACTCGACTTCGACCAGATCCAACGAGAATATGAGCACGACAATTGGACTAGCTCCATCATCGCTGACCTCCAAGCAGACACTAGCAAATGACCCAAATACAAGCGAGGCGTCTTGCTCCGAAATGGCCGTCAAGTACTAGTTCGCACATCTTCCCTGATCCCAAAACTCCTCTACGAGTTTCACGACTCAGCGATCGGAGGCCACTCGAGATTCCTCCGGACCTACAAACAGTCTTACAAAATGCCTACTGGCCAAGCGTCAAATCCCGCGTCAAGGCATACCTCGGTGAATGCGGTGTATGTCAGCATAACAAGGTTGAAAATCTATGCCCTGTCGACTTACTCCAGCCCCTTCCCATTCCGGAAAAGATATGGGAGGAGCTCTCGATGGACTTCATCGAAGGCTTACCACTCGCTAGTGGATTCAACACCATCCTAGTAGTGGTCGACCGCCTGAGTAAGTACGCCCACTTCTCCGCCTTGAAGCATCCCTTCACTACTGCAGACATTGCCCAGATCTTCGTCCGAGACATGGTCAAGCTCCACGGAATACTAAAGACACTCTTATTAGATCGTGACTAGATCTTTCTCAGCACCTTTTGGCGGGAGCTTTTTCGGCTTCAGGGTACCATGCTACACCGCACCAGCACTTACCATCCGCAGACTGACGGCCAAACGGAAGTTGTCAATCGCGGTCTCGAAACCTACCTACGATGTGTCGCAGAAGATCACGCACGGCAGTGGCCCAAATGGTTCCGTGGGCGGAGTTGTGGTATAACACCACCTTCAACTCCTCCACGGGGACCACACCATTCCAAGCCATCTACGGCCGAGACCCCCCGACCCTCATCCGCTATGAAAAAGCTTCAGCACGCACAGAGGGAGTGGATCAGTTGCTTCATGAGTGAGACGCGTGTCTCCACCAACTAAAGGAACATCTCCAGAAGGCTCAGCTCAAAATGAAGCAATGTGCTGATAGAAAGTGCCGCATCATGGACTTCACCCCGGGTGATTGGGTCTTCCTCCACCTCCGCGCATACTGCCTCAAGTCACTCGCACGGTGACCCTTCGAGAAGTTAGAGGCGCAGTATTTTGGACACTTCCGCATACTGGACTGTATTGGTGTTGTGGCCTACCACCTCAAGCTACCCCCAGAGTCCTTGAACGGGAGGCTGTCAGAGACTCGTTGAACGGCCTTGAAGACGCGGACATACTTGTAGGATTTCGAAAAACATGAAGGGGGAAGATCTGCAGACGCTCTCTCTCTCTCACTCGCTCCCTATTTATACTTCGTCCTGGTTCCTTTCTGTCTCTCTGACTGTATGAATGTAGAGTGCCAGTTAGCCCCAACTTCCCCCAGGACCAGTCCCAGCTTTTCGAGAACGCCTACAGCCTCTTCGGCTTCAGCAACATTCTCAAGATCCTCTCCATCATCGATCCTTCTCTGCGATCCGACGCCATAACCTTCATCATCTACGAGTCCAACATTCGCGCCCCTTCCCCGTCGAAGGCTGCGCCGGAGCCATCCACCATGTTGCGAACCAAGTCTGCTCCCCACTACAGGAGCTTGGTTCCCTCAATGAACAGATTGCTTCGTACCACCGCTCGGAGAACGGCTCCTTCCCGAGCGGCGACGGCGACTGCGATGGTGGTGGCGGCGGTGCAGCCATATCTCAGCTGTTGAAGGAGATAGCTACCTTCTCCCAGAATATGTATGATGGGCAATTGCACCTTGGCCCCCAGCAGCCCAGCGAAAACAAGTAATTTTAATTCATCTGATGTTCATCTCTCTCCTTCAAATCTTTTGTGGGTTATCTTTAATCTGCCGCCTTGTTCCTCGTCCGTGTTTTTTCATGGGTGAAGCTGCGAAGAATCCAAGGGCATCACGGAGGAGGCGCGGCAACATTAATCAGGAAATGAGGTCATGGGTGAGGCTGAGCTCGCCTCTCTAATAAAAGTGGACATCATGGAAGACGAAGATGAACTTTACAGAGACGGCGAGCAGATGGTCTCAGAAGACCTTTATTCATGATCCTTCCGCATCTCCCTCTGTCCTCCGTGGAAATAATGGAGACGAGATGGACGGGGATGTGGGAATGAAGATTGACCTCGAGGTAGGAATCGACATGGCGACAGGGGGAGAGATTTACAATGTAATATGTTCCAATTTCGTTAGTTGCTTAACTCGTAGACGCTAACGATTGATGAAAGAATGGTTCAACTAGCTGTTCCCTTTCTTTTCCATTGCACGATAGGTCAACCAACCCATCGAACATGACTCACTAAGGCACCTCAAGAATCATCTCTCTCTCTCTTGCTCTTGCTCTCTCTGTGTCTCTTACCAGGAGAGAAGAGCAGGCGGAGGAGAGGAAATCCGTCGGCCAGCGCAGAGTGACCAACGGCCGAGCGCGTGGTGAGAGCAGGAAAGAGGAGGAAAGGGGTCATTCAATCTTTTAAAACGAGTACCCAACGAGCTCTCCGGTCGACACGTCACTAATGGAGCGGTTCGAACAGGCGGACGGCTATTCTTCACTCTCTCACTCGCTGTCTCACTCACTCTCTCTCTCTCTCTCTCGGAAACCCGCCAACCCTCACCTTCGCACCAAATTACCCGCCCGTCTGGTATCTCCCTCATCTCCAGCTGATGAGGCGAAAGTAGGAAGGGGAGAGGGGGAGGGAGAGAGAGAGAGAGAGAGAGAGAGGGGCATGGGAAAGGGTTGCTACGGGCCCTCGCGGGTTTGACTCATTGGGAAGGGATTGCCCCCCTCCGTTAAAAGGAATGGTCAAAACCGGCTCCGTTATCCGCCGTTATTTTCTGGACAAAAAATATCCGTCTAGTTCAGTTGACAGACAAATAGTCAATCCCCGACGTAGAAGTCAACGTCGCCCTCTCTCCCCCTCTCGCTCTGAGCAGCAGGAACTTCCGGACTGAGTCCGAGAACGTTCTGAATGGTGTCTCTGAGGCATCTAAGACATCTCACTCTACAATTATCTCCATTGAGACATCAAAGACATGCTTTTAGTCCGTATTTTTTTAAGCTGTTATTTCGTTCGATATTGATCAGTATTTTTTTTAAGTTGCCGCATTTCGCGTGCAGGCAGCCCGCCGCAGATGGGTTTTTGGTCAAACCCACGGAATGGGTCTGCGTGGAGCACACCATATGGTCTATGGATTTGGAGAGAGAGAGAGAGAGATGATCCCCAGTGCAAGTCAACCAGCATTCTCGAGCCCTGTACAGTACGCCATTCTCGCCGGCAGCGCTTTTGGTGTGAGAAAACGTTGACCACTGTATCTGGAAAGAGTTAGCGAGGAATGATGTTGATTGTGAGGAGGTAAGTTATTAATTATCCAATGCTGTGACCTTGAGTAAGAACATTCATACTTCTCTCAAGTGTCCACGTGTATGTGACTGCTCTTGGTTCATTCCACTCCTTTCACTTGATTTATTTCTAGTTCTCTATCTATTCATGAAAATGTTTATACATAGTATGAAAATGTGACCAGACAATACGTGAGACTGATACATAGAAGGCCATAAACCTTTAAATATTCAGAGAAATAAAATTATAAACGTGCACATTGAAACCCAAATTGTTGAATTGAGAAGCAAATGATGTTAACAATCATACAAAATATATTTATTTAAATTCTAAAAAAATATCAACCCAGGTGAAAGGGGGACGCCATGTGCAAGATGCGGATATCCCATGAACAATATTTTCAACTCTGTCGTTCGTTTAGTATAACTATCAAATTCAGCACCAACTGGCAACATTCACTTGCATCTCCTCGCCGTCTCTGTAAAGTTCATCTTCGTCTTCCACGACGTCCAGATTTCTTAGAGAGACGAGCTGACATCGTTTCCTGATACACGTTGCCGCGCCTCCTCCGTGGTGCCCTTGGATTCTTCACAGCTTCACCAATGAAAAAACACGGACGAGAACAAGGCAGCGGATTAAAAATAACCCACAAAAGATTTGAAGTAGAGAGATGAACATCAGATGAGTCAAAATTACCTGTTTTCGCTGGGCTGCTGGGGGCCAAGGTACAACTGCCCATCATACATATTCTGGGCGAAGGCAGCTATCTCCTTCATCAGCTGAGATATGGCTGCACCGCCGCCATCGCCATCGCCATCGCAGTCGCTGTCGCCGGCGGGGAAGGAGACGTTCTCGACCTGGCGGATCTGTTCGTTGAGGGAAGCGAGCTCCTCTAGTGCGGAGTAGACTTGGTTCGCGACCTGGCGGATGGCTCCCGCGCAGCCTTCGACGGGGAAGCGGGCGCGAAGGTCGGACTCGTAGAGGATGGAGCGCATGGCGTCGGATCGCAGAGAAGGATCGATGACGGAGAGGGTCTTGAGAATGTTGCTGACGCCGAAGAGGCGGTGGGCGTTCTCGAAAAGCTTGGGCTGGTCTGGCGGAAAGTAGGGGGCTAACAGACAATTGGCACCGCACTTGCGGCGCTGGAACTTGCAGGCGGCGCAAGCCTGGCTCGGCCCCTCCTTCGCCATCATCTACTCTCTCTCTCTGTGGTTCGTCCCGTTGACTTGGGCGTTGACTGCGGAGACCGTGGACTCCTGTCGGGCTTCAGTCTGGATCCGACGGAGCAGCCCGGCGGATAGCGATCCGAATCCGAGCCCGGTGGGATTTGACAGCCGGTTAATGGGCTGATAACCTGCCGACCCAACAGCGGCTGGGCACAATTTGTGCCCTAACCGTCCCGTGGGCGCCCGTCCGGGCGGCTGTCTTGGCGAGCGGAGTAGGCGGCGGGCGGGGGGCGGCGAAGACGAAGGGAGACGGTGGTGACGGCGGTGGGAGGCGGCGACGGAGGTGGCTGGGAGGTGGGTCGGCAGCGGGAAGGCGAGATGGCGGGGACGGGAGGGGATGGTGAAGCCGGAGATGGCTGGGAGGCGGAACAGCGGCGGGAAGACGAGACGCCGTCGATTGGAGGGATCCGGCGATGGCGGATGAGGCTGGAGGGTAGGCGGCAGCGACGGCGACGGACGGCGGCGACGGCGGCGACGGCGGCGACGGCGTATGAGGCTGGAGGGGGAGATAGAAAGGAAACCAGGACGAAGTATAAATAGGGAGCGAGCGAGCGAGCGAGCGAGAGAGAGAGAGAGCGGGACGGAGGGAGGGAGGGAAAATTTAAATTTGAGTGATTTAAAATACAAAACCACATCGCTATTACATTTTTATTATTATATTTCTTAATTAATTACTGGTACCATGAACTGAATCATGAACCATAGTAGTATTTACTTTCTGATAAATCTCAATCTTTAGGACTAACATTTTATGAGCATAAATTATCTATTATTTCATATAAAATAGGGATCCATCTATTTCAATTTTAAATATTATTTTCAATTAAATGCCATGAATTTGTGCTTTAAGTGTGATTTTAAATGCATTTTCATTCACAAATTTTTATTTTCTACAGTTTAAAGAAAAATAAATAAATTATACATATATTAACGAATAGCTGAGTCTACGCCAAAAAATAGGCCACGTGTATAGAGGATGGACTTATCTTGTGGCCCGTTTTTTATTTTCACTTGTACATAAGTGAATAATTCTCCCAGAAATATTAAAAAATGGGCCACGGGTGAAATCCATCCTATCTGCATGTGGCCCAAGCTTTTGGGTGGGTCATTCATTAATATTTATTTTTTAATTATTTTAAAAGACTATAAAGAAATCAAAATACCTAAATTTCAATCCAAGATTCCTTCCATCTCTGAGATTGACCTCGAAATCTACCATAAATTTTGATGTTATTTTAAGTTTTCTTTTGAAAATAATTTCAAAAAAAATCTAAAATTTTAATTTCTAAAAATTAAAATGCAAAGCTTTTCTTGTTTTAAAAAATTAAAATTTTAATCATTTAAAATACAACAACTGAATCACATCACTTTTACTCAAGTTTAACAAGTCTATCTTTCTTGTACATTAAAATCATCAGCCTAGTGAAGGAGTGATAATGTTCTAAATTAGCTTATGGGCTAGAAGCATGAAAGTAGGTAGAAGCATGATTGCCCAAAAGTAATGCAGAAGTTAATTTCATAAGCACTAAATGATTATGATGTCATTAATGTTTCTCTAATCGTAAGTTTAATATCTAATGTGTAATCTTACCAAGAAATTAGTGGAAAGTTGAACAAGAGGACACATAAGAAAGGAGAAATGAATTGCGAGTCAAATTACTCTAAAATCATGTGTTATGTATTTTATTGAAGTTGTATTATGTATTTATGTGGGTATGATATACGTTTTACACCATAGTCATTTAGAAAAGAATCAAATCCTCTCTCTCTCTCTCTCTCTCTGTCTGTGGCTCTCACTCCCTCTTCCTATCTATCTATATCTCCCTCTCTCTCTCGCTCTCACTCCCTCTATCTATCTATATCTCCCTCTCTCTCTCGCCCCCACTCTCTCTATCTATCTATCTCTCTCTCTCTCTCTATCTCTCTCTCTCTCTCTATCTCTCT
The DNA here is from genome assembly GCA_902729315.2 of Spirodela intermedia. Lineage (NCBI taxonomy): Eukaryota > Viridiplantae > Streptophyta > Magnoliopsida > Alismatales > Araceae > Spirodela > Spirodela intermedia. The sequence goes on from LR746264.1 coordinate 1,650,828, forward strand.
CCCTCCCTTTCCCCCTCTCCACCTTCCTCTCTCTCTCCCTCCTTCTCCCTCCCTCCCTCTCTCTCTCTCTCTCTCTCTCTCTCTCTCTCTCTCTCCATAAGCCTTGTGAAAGCGAGAAGGCTCTCTCTCTCTCAGAATGCGATAAAAACGTGCGGCTAGGGCATACATGTTGATCATTACCTGCGTTGATGTATAGAGAGGGAAAGCGAAAGCATGATGGGTCGGGGTACCTACGCAGGCACGTACGTCCATTCCAGAATCTCACTCTAAATGTCCCTAATAGATCGCAATCAACGTCCTATACGTGGCAAACCATCTCAACGTTTTCACAATCCAACCGTGTCCATGTGGCATGCTCTTGCCACGTATACTCTTCAGTTGGTGTGTCACGGTAAGGACACATATGAAGATTGAGAATCACCCAGACAACGTGGGCGCACCAATAATGGAGGTTAGTTTGGTAAATTATACATTATGATGTCAAATTAAAGAGCATCAATTCAGAATGGATTTTTTTAAAATTTTCGGCAGTACCTAAAAAAATATATTTAATCATGAAAAGGGCACAATCTCCTTTGAATTTATTAATCAGCCGACTAATTTATAGATATAAGATTTTTGGGTTAAAAAATAAAAATGGAAAGAGTTAATTAATATAATTAAGAGTTTTATGGGTTTTTTAACTGCCTCGATATAGATACATCTATGAAAAAACCTTGATATACATCAAATTTGGAAATCAATCCTTTCAAAGTCGTAGTGAGCAGGCTGTATGTGGGCCCCAAATATGATTTTAGCGCCACGTGTAATATTTTCTGCAGCCACCGCTGCTGCGTAGAGGATGTAGAGATGGCCACATGGCGCAACACACGAGACTGGCCACAATAGTCATCGTCGAGTCGTGTTGGGCTTCGTTGTTATTCGACCCATTGACCCTCTTGGTATGCCTGGGGAATATTCCGGCAAGCAGGCTATCATTAAGTCAGAGACGACCTCGATCGGTCCACGTCAACCACGTTGAAAACCCCATGCACGTGAAATACGTCGACGACGGAGTCACAAATGTGTAGAATGCATGGCGGAGGGAGAGGGATACAGGAAGAGATGGACAGATAGATAGCGAGAGAGGGAGAGAGAGAGAAGAAGAAGAGTGAGACGTGTGTGGAATATGTGGACATACGAGTTGGAGAAGAGGAGAAAAAGAAGGAGAGGGACAAAGACAGAGAAACAGGGACAGATAGAGAGAGAGAGAGAGAGAGAGAGAGAGAGAGAGACGGGGGGGGGGAAGAAGAAGACAGACGTGTGTGGAATACGTGGACATACGAATTGGAGAAGCGGAGAAGAAGAGGGAGAGGGACAAAGACAGAGAGAAGGGGACAGGTAGAGACACAGAGAGTGAGAGAGAGGAAGAGCTTCGCTGTGATGCCCATTCCAGGTAGGTTGTTCAATAGAAGAATACCCCAACGATGGCGACGACGTTAGAAAACACCTCCGTTTATCTCACTCCCACCTCATATATTCATTCAAAAGCACTCAAACAAGAGCGAGAGAGAGAGAGAGAGAGAGAAAGATAGAGAGAGAGAGAGAGATGAGGATCGCCGGAGGGAGGACAAAGTGGTCGGCGACGGCGGCGAGCATATGGATCCAGTGCACCAGCGGCTCCATTTACTGCTTCGGCGTCTACTCCTCCCTCCTCCAGTCCTCTCAGGGCTACACCCGCACCGCCCTCAACACCGTCGCCCTCTTCAAGGACGTCGGTGGCAACGCCGGGCTTTCCTCGGGTTTCCTCTACTCCTCTTCCGTCGCCGGTGGCGGCCCACGGCCGGTGCTCGCCGTCGGCGCCGTCCTCAGCTTCGCCGGATTCTTCCCCATCTGGCTCGCCGTAACCGGTGCCATACCCCGCCTCCCGCTGCCGCTGATGTGTCTCCTCATGTTCCTCGCCTCCAACTCCACCACCTTCTTTAATACCGCCTGCGTCGTCACCGCCGCACAGAACTTCCCAGATAACCGGGGCACCGTCGTGGGCATCATGAAGGTAGTTCCGTCAGTGAACCCCCCGGTGCGGTGAAGTATTTCATGTGCTCCTGAATGCCCAATTCTGATCAAAAAGCATGAAATCTACATACCCATTAATGGATAATCTTCACCAGTTCAAAAAAACGCATTCAAACATACACAATCAAAGTTATTTTTTGTCATCATCCCCAAATGATGTAATCCAAAAACGGAGATCTATCTGAGCCAGTTTCTTCCAAACTCGATTACTTATAAAACATTATTTTTTCATCTTTTATGATTGATAAGATTATTCTGAAGAGTTCTTCGATTCAATCCTTTTTGTTTAGGGCTTTTTAGGTCTCAGCGGAGCAATTCTAATCCAGCTATTTCGAACATCGTTTGAAGGAAAGCCGAGCTACTTTCTTCTCATGCTCGCAGTGTTGCCAACGCTCCTCACGCTTCTCCTCATGAGTTTTGTACATGTTAACCAGGCACAGCATAGAAGGGAGAAACCAGTCCTGAATGGCTTCTCTCTAATATCTTTGGTCGTCGCCGGGTACCTAATGATGATCATAATTTGGGAAAACTTGCAGCCCCTTCCATCACTGACAAGGATTTTCATATTTTTCTTGCTGCTGATACTACTCGCATCTCCAGCGTACATTGCAATCAAAGGCAACTCTCAAGACCCCGTACAACAGCAAGAAGAAGCATTGATCAGTGAAAGAAACCCACTAATACAGGAAGATAACCGATTGGACCCACGAGTGACAAGAGAGTACGAAACGATCCCCGTGTACGATAAAATGCCTGGAAGGGTTCCAGTTGCCTCTGGGCCTCCAACATGCGGAGAAAGGATCTATATGAGAGACAACGATCTAACTCTCCTCCAAGCCATGAGGACCATCAATTTTTGGCTGTTGTTTCTGGCCATGGCATGCGGCATGGGCTCGGGATTAGCCACGGTCAACAATATTGGTCAGATTGGACATTCACTTGGTTACACTAGCAAAGAGACCAACACCTTGGTCTCTCTGTGGAGCATATGGAATTTTCTAGGCCGTTTTGGGGCAGGTTACACCTCAGACTACTTCCTTCAATCAAAAGGCTATGCAAGGCCGTTATTCATCTCTATAACGCTGGCGATTATGTCCGTCGGACATGTAGTGATTTCTTCCGGCATACCTGGAGCTCTCTATATTGGATCGATATTCGTCGGCCTGTGTTATGGTTGCCAGTGGTCATTGGCCCCCATCATCACATCAGAGATTTTTGGACTACGCCACATGGGAACGGTGTTCAACATGATATCCTTGGCGAGCCCTCTGGGGTCCTACATCCTATCGGTAAAAGTGGTCGGATATCTCTTTGACATGAAGGTAGGACGGTTGTCTGACCTGAGGGCGTGCGCGAACAGCCACTGCTTTATGATATCCTTCCTAGTGATGGGATCAGTTAGCTTTTCTGGGTCAATCCTCTCATTGGTGTTATTTTTCCGAACGAGAAGGTTTTATGAGCATATCATATTTCCAAGGCTCCAGAACCTGAAGCG